>NW_004624763.1:3584321-3664504 GCF_000247695.1 Heterocephalus glaber
CTCTCTCTCTCTCTCTCTCTCTCTCTCTCTCTCTCTCTCTCATTCATTCATATTATGCTTAGCCAAATGTTATACTATTTGTGGTCCAATACTAAAGGAAGGAGAGGACTAAAAACCAAGACAAAGGAACTTTTGGGGGTGATGTAACTGTTCCATTTGTTGATTGCATTGGTTGTTACACAACTATATGTACAGGTAAAAATTCACAGAAGTGTAGATCCCAAAAGACAGATTTTACTTGATCTCCATTATACTCTAATAAGTCTAATTAATAAAAGAAGAAATTTAAATGATCTACATAATTACCTATTTAGGAAGCAAGTGTTATATATAGCTATAAAACAATCATATATATTAACCCACAAATGTCGCAGTCAGTAAAATAAAGTTATGATAGAAGTAAATAAATGAAACTAGCATTGTTCCTTTTCTTGCCTGTTACAAAATATGACCTGAAATGGGCTAACAGAATGTAAACAAGTAGTTTGTTCAAACTACCAAAGAGGAGAAAGAGGGACTTTGCTGAAAACTCATAATTACCTTCTAGAGATAGCTCAGAATCAAAGCTGGGTAGCTCCTGTGTGATCTCTGACTGCTCATTCACCACAGGAAGCAGAGTGCTCTGGGCAGAATTACTCTCTTGCCTACTTGAGTTGGTAGACTGGGAACTATTCCTTAAGGAGGAAGATCTGTAAGTCTTATATCCCCACTGGAGAAAGCAATTGTCAGACGACAGCTGAGGCTGGGCAGAAAAGCCATTTAACAATGTTCTTCCTGGTCTGGGAAATTGTTTTGTGAGTTGTGCAGCATTAATGAAGCTCCTCAATTTAACTGAGTTGAACCATTTGGATATCTGTTGGGCTGATAGGGCCATTTTTCTTAAAGTAGCCTACAAAGAAAAAGTACAACCATCAAAAGAAATTCAACTGACTTACATGTTCAAAACAGTGTTCACATAACAAAAAGATAAATTGGAAATTATTTTTTCTAAATGAAAATGTTTAAGTAAATTTAGATGACAAAAGCAATGAAATGTTTCTTATACACAGAAAAAGCCACAAGCAAGGCAGTCTTATAAACCAAAAGACAAGAACTTCTGAACTGGAAAAATAAGGCTATGCTTTACAATTTAAAAACAAAAAGCAAAATTACTGGTGAAAAAAACCTTTAAAACAATCTATAAATGTTCAAATTACAACTAATCCAAATCATCTGTTAATTTAATTAATCATTTATGGAAAATACAATGATGCAAATTAAATGTTCTTGGAATTTGGTTTGAAGGACATTTAAGAAGTACATTGCTGATCAAAGTAATATTGAGTTATCCAAATGAATTATATGCATATAAATTAGTCACAAAATAGAGGAAATCCACTCTGTCTTAAATGAATTATCACAGTAATATAGTAGAACAGTGAAGGCTGTTTCTTGTTTGGTCCTTAGAGCTGAACACTGTTGATTATTCCACATATAAAGCTGTTTTTCAAAAGAAAAATGAACAAAACTAATTTTGTCAAATTGTGTTTCACTGTAGGAAAGAGTTCCTTCAAAGAAAAGGTCAAAATAGCAAAGTGACAGAAACAAATAAGCAGCCAGCAATGCATAAATGTGTATGTTTACTGAAAAAGTAGTTGTTTTTAACAAACTGGCATTGTTATTTCAACCTCCAGAAATATGGAAGAATTGTATATTTTTGCTAGCTAATTAGAATGGTAAATTTGATGTCTATAACCTATGTTAAACAAACTAATCCATATGAAACATAGAATGAAGCATTTAATAAATGCTCAATATATATGTCATTATTATTACTAACTAGACAGAAAAATACAATTAATTCTGTGAATTAACCACTGCATACAACTTCCTGCTTTGTTTTACTCTATACTGGAACTCAGCTTGTTTTATCTCCTGAATTAAATTAAATACTTGAGGATTGACATTCTTGGAGATTTGTAGCTTTGTTAAGTTTGCTGAAAGCGATTTTATAAAAGTGAAAATCTCACTTTCATTCTAAGGTGATCTTTGGAAGGAAATACTCACAATAAACTTGTGGAATAGTGACTTCTGTTAAATTTTAGTAGGAAACAAGTCAGGTTTTCCCTCAAGCCTACTAGGCACCCAAGTGACAGCCGGAAGATGTCGGTTATGCCCTCCTGCCAAGAGTCTCGTGTGGTCTACCACCACGTGTGGCCCACCACCACGTGTGGCCCACGGGAAAGGCTCACTAACCGTTCTTCAAATAATGCCATTTTTGTGGTGTGAGAGATCAAACTCGGTGCCACGAGCTCTAACACTGAACTACACCCCTCTGCTCCAAAATATTTTTTGAAAAGGTTAAGCGTGCAAAACATGACTTTCAGGTCCCTATCAACTTTTTTGGACTTCCAAGTTTGTCTACACATTTAGTCCTACTTCAAAGGAAAATCCTGAAACCCCAAATTCACTCTTTAGTCTCTCCTGAATCAGTATTCAAAAGTGGATAAGGAGGTAGATTAAACTGGGTGTGGGTGGTGGAACTCACCCATAAACCCAACATTCTGGGAGGCTGAGGCAGGAAGATGGCAAATTCCAGCCCAGACTGGACAACTCAGCAACTTGAAGAGACCCTGACTCAAAAAGGGGCTGAGGGTGTAACTCAGTATGAAGGCCGTGGGTTCAATCCCAAGTACTGCCCCCCAGGCAAACAAAACAAAACAAAACTCTTCAGTGCATTAAAATATCGTATGGTATTCTCAACGGTGTGTCTAGTACTTCGTCAGGAACGGAAACAAACATGGAAACAACTGTCCTTCAGGCTTCAAGATAGCTACCTCGGTAACTGTAAGTCAATTCAGAAGCTAAGGGGGATGAAGGCGGGCTCCGTAATAAAGGGCTCTTCTCTGTGTGGTCGGCCCCGGCGCCTTCGGAACCAGTCCTGCCAGTTTCCCCAGGGGAACTTCCGCAGGAAGCCAGTTGACACGCCGGGCTTCTTTCTGCGTCCTTCCAGAGCCGCTAACAAACAAGCATGGCCGCGTTTGGTCCCCTCGAGGAACGAAACACACGAAACAAACCCAAGCCCTGTCGATGGGCCGCCAGGCCCCGAAGGCCGCGAGGCCCGGGCCGCTGGGAACCCGAGCCCGCCCAGGCCACGCCCGCGCTTTACCTGTGGCGAAGCCCGCGCACCCAGCTCCCGCGACCTCAGGGGCTCCTAGCCCCAAACGCCAGTCCTCCCTCCCGCCGGGCTCCGCGCCGGGCTCCTAGCCCACGTGGGGCGCTTCGAGTGGGCGAGACCATCCTGCGGTCGCGCGGGGGGACCACGGCGGGCTGCGCGCCTGGGACGAAGCCAGCCGAGGGTCACAGCGGCCCCACTCTCAACCCTGTCCCTCTTCGAGCCCCAGGTCACGCGGCTGTGGAGGCTAGCGGAGTGCCCACGATGACTGTGCCCACAATCCCGCCGAGACCCCGCCGGCATCCCCCACAACCCGGGCGGCTGTGGTGACGTCGCGACCCCGCCCTCCCGGCCCTCCCGGCCCTCCCGGCCCTCCCGGCCCTCCCGGTCTCCGCCGGGCGCCAGAGCCGGCCCAGCTGCCTGGACTCGTGTTTGCCCCGGCCTGTCTCCCCAGCGGTCCCAGCCTTCTCGGGCCGGGGCCGCAGCTCCGCGGCAGCACGGGGAGGCGGGCCATGGCGGCCTGCGTGGGGAGCCGGACCCTGAGCAAGGATGATGTGAACTACAAGATGCATTTCCGGATGATCAACGAGCAGCAAGTGGAGGACATCACCATCGACTTCTTCTACCGGCCGCACACCATCACCCTGCTGAGCTTCACCATCGTCAGCCTCATGTACTTCGCCTTCACCAGGTGAGGCGGTGGCGGGGAGCAGGCTGGCTGCCCCCCCCACACACACCCGCAGACCCGCCGCCCACGCGGCTCTGCACCCGCCGGGGTTCCCCAGGACGCCCAGCCTCCGCCCCAGCCCCCCACGCCCTACCTCTAATTATCACCTGTCCTATCCCGCGCCCCCGGGTACCCCCGAATCACTCGCAGGTCACCCAGCACTACCCCTCCCCGCGGGCGCACACACCGCCTTCAGCATCGCTCCATGCGCATCACTACACAGCGCCCTCCTCTGCAGCCCCTCCAGTCCCGTCCGTTCCCAGCACACCGCGTGAATCATCTCATGTGCACCACTTGCAGCGCACGCCACTACACACATAAAATACCCCTATTCACAGAGCTTAGACGCACCATACCCAGGCCCGGAACACAACTTAGGTCCCTTCCCATGGAACTCCACACACGCCCCTGTGGGGTGCACCACTAGGTCTTTCCCGTGCAGCGCCTCCTGTAGGTATTGCACACGAATCGTCCAGCATAACCCTTCCTCCGGCCTGGAATGCTACAGCCTATACGAAAACACACACTCCCCTCACAGCTGGTCCTTCCCATCACCTCCTGTGCACCTTGTACACAGGAACCAGCCCCACCACACATCGCGCTGTACACAGCCTGCTGGTTCATCCTCTAACGTGCAAGCCGGAACGAGCTCCTGCCAGGCAGTTATAATGGTGTCCGGTGCCTTGTAAATGCTGTATGTGTTAAAACACGCAAACCTCACACTACATAACAACTCTTTATCTTCCTCAAAATATACACACTCGTGCACTCAAAGCACGTCAGATCTATATATGTTCACAGGAGCTGCCCAGCCCAACTCTGGAACACACACACCATGTGACTACCGCGGAGCCTGTGGCCCCTCAACCTAGCCAGGGAATTAATTGATCCCTGGTTCGTAATAACACACACGCACACACACACAAACACACACACGGTGGTTCTGATTTAAAAGTTTATATTTTCTGAAGCTCTTAAAAGGAGGGAAAATTGTACCTACCACACCGTTATAAAAGATCAACCCTAGGGAGTATCATTTTGAAGCCAGACTGTTGGTTTCAAAACTGGCAGTGTTTTTGGTTAAACTGCTTAGCCTTGTTCTGAGGGTCAGAGTCTACACCCATAAGATGAGAAGAAAGTATGTATTCACCCCCTATGAAGTCATGAAGACTGAGTATGTGTGATCACTGAGTGGTATATCTGGTATAGGAAGCCCCGTTAATGTCAGTTCTCTTCTGAGTTTTATTCAGTGCTCAGTGGTGCTTAGGGTCAAGGGAGGATGTGTAGGGGTATATTGGGTGGTCACAGGTATTGAGGAAACTTGAGTGTTTAGTAGAAGGGAGGATAAAGGGTACTAAATGTGTTGTAACACAAAGGACAACATTGTACAACAAAGACTAAATTGTCCCCTCACACACAAGACAAGTGCCAGTGGTGCCTTCCTGGGGCATTACTGCAATTTTTCAGATATTTATGAAACCAATAACCTCCCACATCACACTTACTCCTTACTTCCATAATCCTTTCGACTCTTTCCCTAGCTGTATGTAAAACAAAAATAATAACATCTCATAGGATTGTCTGTCATTAAGACAGTTAATTAAGAGAATTAAGTTCAGCTTTTTGGATCATTTGTATTTAGCTCAACACATGGCAAATACTAAGTATTTAATAAACATTAGTTATTATGTGATTTCATTGAATGGTCATACCTTCCAAATTATATTTGTTACTGAATGAGGATATAGGTAGCTTTTTGAGAAAAAGGAGAAAGGCATTGGGAAAATGGAGATTGTATAATATCCATACTTTTTTCACATTAACCTCCATTTAATTTCATCCCATACGTGGCTTCACAACAATGGGATGAATGAGATTTCTTTGTAAATGAGAAAAGTACAGTAATTAAAATCTTGAGAAGCAGAAATGAGCAGTTTATTTCAACTTTTCTCTTTAATATTGTAGGCCCATTAATATGTCTTTCATTCTCTTTTAATACAGAAAGTCACATTTTTCTGAAATTTCTCTTTCATGCCATATTCTCCCAAGGCAGTTGATAAATTGCAGCAATGAAAGTGTGAAAATTAATCTGAATTTTAACAGCTCGTCAAAAGTAATAGAAAAACCATAATCTGAACCTGAGGCTATGTCCTTTTCTAAAAATTATTAACAGTTTTATTTCTTCGCTGATTTCATAGAGACAAATCACATAATGAAAAACAAATTAGTAAGTCTCACCTTATAAAAAATATTAAGCACCATCAATAAAATTAGTAGTTACTGTATCTTCTAACGATTTGTGACACTTTTAAGTGGGACATTGTAACAATAGTGCTATCTTCATAAAAATTGAAAGTAGTGACTTTTTTTTTTTTTTTTGGTACTGGGGATCAAACTTGGGTCTTTGCGCTTGCGCAGCAGGCGGTGAAACCACTGAGCTAAATCCCCAGCCCCCAAGTAGTGACTTCTTAAATGAGAATGATTCAGTCTATGCTCTCTTGTAGTGATTATCTGTAGTATCTTATTTTATCAAGATTTTTAGATAATCTTTCAGCTCAATTCTTTCAGTAAAACTTTAAAATTTTGCCTTAAAGTTTATTTTGCAAAGACCAGTTGTCTAAGAGACCAGGAGAATACTTTTGAGGTGTCCTATTACCAGTGTGTGAGAGACACTACGTACCTGGGTAAGGTCACATGCTGCAGAGACTCAGCAAGAATTTAGGATTGCGAAGGATTGGATCCTTGTACCTGGGTGTGAGTTGTGTTTGGAATCTGTAAGAAGAGGGTCCTAGAGGGAGATTCTTCAGTCACTGTGGGCATGCTCTTGCACTGTAGCTCTTATGCAGTCCTGCAAAACTTCACCAGAGTTTTGTTATATATGAACCATGCCAGCTCTCTCCTGTTCTCTCTGTCCCTGGTTTGAGATGTAGTTACACAAACTCCTACCAGTACTGTCCATGACATGACAAAGCAGCCCGCTCCATAGAGCCTTCGTTATGCCATTTGAACTTTCTTTTTTTTTTCTTTTTTTGGTACCTGGGATCGAACTCGGGTCCTTGTGCTTGCGCAGCAGGCGACGAAACCACTGAGCTAAATCCCCAGCCCTGAACTTTCAACTCCCATATTAGCCAGCTTTCCTGTTTCTAAAACAAAATACCCAACACCCGTAACTTAAAGGAGGAGAAATTTAATTTGACTCATAGTTTCAGAGGTTTGGCTCCAAAGCAGAAACATCAGGGTCGAGGAGCATGTTGGAACACGGTGGCTGGGAAGAGAGCGTAAGTGTACATAGGAGAAGACCATCAGTAAGAGATATCCTCCAAAAACACCCCACCTTCTCCAACTGGGCCCCACTCCTAACAGCACAGTTCAGCTATGATTATCAGTGAACTCACAGATGAGTATGGCACCCCATGACTCCCACCCAGTCACATTTCAAGAGTTTAATCCAGTGAGGTTGACAGTGAAGAAAGTGGCACAACCCCCCAAACTGTGAGCTAAATGAACCTTTTCTTCATGAGTAGCCTGTGTCAGGTATTTCATTATTCTGATGTGAAGCTGACTGATACAGATAGTTACCTTATACCTCCCTTTCCTGTCAGCACCATTGAAAGTATCAGGTGGTACCTGGTCATTTCCTAAGATTTGAAAAATCTTATTTTACCACATTCTAGAATAAGTAATTTTTTTAACACATTACATGCATAGGCATACACTTATAAATTTGTTCAGCCAAAGCAGGGCAGGAAAACAACTTTTGTCTCCAGGTCAGAGTGTAATAATTACTGAGTGCCCTCATATTTACTCTGCTTTTGGAGGTGGGTAAACTTAGAAGTACTGAATGAATTTAATTGCAAAAACTTGAGCTTTACATTTGAAAACATCAAAATCTACTGAATCGCATTCATGGAAGCCCACCTGTCTTGAAGAGGCTTCTGCCATTAAACTGTGACATCCACCTGTGTTAGCTCTTGTCCAACAGAAAGCTATCCTTGCTTGGGGGAGAAAGCCTTCTGGCAGATCGCTATAGCGAGTGGTTATCAATTTGTCTAGGCGGGTTTTCTCTTGGGTATGGAACTGAGGAGACAGGCAAGGGCAGAGAAATGGATGGATGCTTGTTTTATTGTATTTTTATTTATTTGTTGCTATTGGCTTTTACTTCATTTCTGTTACTGACTTTTTAATGCCAGTTTATCCTTTGAACGCTGGGTCAAATTTCTGACCTTCTGTGAGGTTCTCTTATGGGTCCTTGCCAGCCTTCCATGTTTTTTCCCTTTCAACGATATAAATATCTATTAGAAATCATCTCCTGAGACTGCCAATTCAATTGTCTTGGTCCTATTTCCTTGTGTACATCATAATCTTTCTCCCAACAACAGAAGCCCTGGATGTCCTTGTTCCCTAACACTAGCAATACTAATTGATCGTCTATAGCCACGTGTACTGGGATTAAACCAGCCTTGGAGTAGTTGAGCATGGAACACTGTATTAGGTTGTATTTGGGGACCACTTAACATTGATCTTTGCCGTTTCTCTTTCCCAGTTACTATTTGAATCATATTTTTAAATTGGATTTAAATAAATAACTATATTTTTATCTTATACTTACTCCTGATGTGTTATGTCCCTAATAAGATTATAAACCTTTTAAAGGGATAAATGTCCAATATATTCTTTTGGGGTCATGTGTAGTGAATAAGCACTTGGGTGACTGGAATATTTCTTTGGCAGATGGTATCTTACCCTCAAGCAATTAAATAGCTAGGAGTTGCTTCCTCTCAAACTCCTTTTTAGTGAACAGCCTTAATTGAAGTTGGTCTGTTTTGAATAATTGTGTTTAGCATACCAGCTATAATTCTGTTACCAAACATAATACAGTTTGTCTTGTGATATCCTGTTGCTTCAGATTTCTGAAAGGAAGTTAGCAGCTTTTCAATCTCAGCTAATCCAGAAACCAGAACCAGTCCATTCCGCCTGGTCAGTAGTCCCTGTGTCTAGCCCAGTACTCAGCCGTCCTGGGGTTCACCATCTGGCTTATCTTCAGCAGGTCCCATTGGGTCTTACGGCTGGTAGAACGGTTCTCTGTCCATCCCCAGGCCTTTGGACTAACATGCTCCAGGCCTTGACATCACCTCCCCACCTTCCTGCAGTTCATCCTCCACAGGTGCCCTTAGCATCTGCTAAGACAAAATTGTGATTCCCGTCTCTGGTCGCCGGCCCCCTTGTAGGAAGGTACAGGCCACATTCTGAGGTCTTTCCTTATAGGTTATGTCTACATCTGCAGCTTCATCCCATGCTGCCAGCACATAGCACACCCCACAGGCAGTCAGCTCCCTGGCCCTACACCCAGTGCCGCTGTCTGTCTCCCTGGGAAGCACCCTGTGCCCACTGCAAGCCTATGGTGCCCTTCACAACCCACCTGTATGGCTTCTTTCCTGGCCATTTTTTTTATGTCCCACGAAGCATAGAGGAAGAATTATATACTTCTCATATACTTCCCTATCCCTTTTATTATTGTATCTTGTGTTATTTGTTTCTATGTCAATTACTTGAGCCCAAATGTCTTACTCATCCCTGGATAGGCATCCAGGAAAATGCTAAATTAATAGAACACAAGAAATCATGTATCCAATAAAACCTCAACCGAAGTACCATTTTTCTCCTTTATTACTATCTCAGCAATAGTTTTTGACCAAGATCGTAACTTACTTTAAAACAGATCGAATGCGGTATTAAAGATAATATCAGAGCCAGTTGACATTGGTCTACCTTGTAACTCAGGATTACATTTTCCACTGAGAGAGAGGAACCTTAACAGTGACTAGTCTCCTAGTATGGCCACATCTTTCTGTTTCAAGGACTCATTAAAGGTAATGAAGGAGAAAGAAGATGAGAAGGGACAGGGACAACTCACAGAGAAGTCTTAGTCATGATGCAAGCTGGCTGCCTGGCCTTAGGGAGAAAGCCTCCGCCCAAGATTGCATGCAGATTAATTTCCCTGAAGTCTCCGCATCTGCTGTCTGTAGTCAGACATTAGATACCAAACTCATAGAGTCTGAATGGACGCAGAATCTTGAGTCTGAAAGTTCTATGTGTATTTTCTTAAGCTTGGGGCTTTCCTTATGCTTTTCTTGCCTTTAGGACATCCCCTCTTTGGGTAGCTCCCCATACCAGTTAAGCAGTGCTCCACAGGAGTTAGGGTGTTTAAAAACTGATTTGGGCTTTTAAATATTGGCAGATGGTCTCAGTAGGCCTCTGAAGCTGTCCTCTGCAAGGGAACAGGAAGCTGCCAGTGGACTCTGGGCCAGGCTATGATTGCCCCTCAGGTTACTTGAGTACTTTATCTGCCATAGCACCTGACACATTCTTGGTTCTCTCAGGATGCCTGCATGTGCTGGTCATGGTGCTGGGCACCGAAGTTACCTCAGTGGAAGAGGTGAGACCTGAACCCTGTGGGGCTTATTTTGGGGGTCATTTTCAGCTGCACCTTGGGTGTTTTCATTGTGGTCAGTGCTGCCCTGGCACTTATCAAGAGCACCCCCTAAGCTTAGCAGAGAAGGAAGAGGACTTTGCCTCCTTCAGCCTGTGTGTTTGTAGCATTATTGGTGAATGTGTCTTTGACCTAGAACCAGCATTCTAGAATCCCTGGCACTGACTTGTACTCACCGCTGCTTGTGTGTGACCACAGGCAGGGTAATCAAGAGCTTCATGTTCGTCTCCTTCCACCAAAGGGAGCACCTGCCCAGCTTCCCCTGGAGAACATCCCTGCTGTGCAGCTTCTTTGGAAAGCTGCAGACCAAGGTGTTTGTTGGGCTGTTAGCTGCTACAGACCCAGAAAGGAGTCCAGGAGCTGGCACATGTCACAGGCAAACTTAAATTCACTTTATTTTTTGTTGCCATGAAGTAAAATGTCTGAGTGGAGTGAGAATCCTGATGAGGACTCTGCAATCTGGACCACAATTCTCCATCTCCCCTGAGAAGTGGGAACCACATTTGCCCCTTGTGGCGGCTCCATGGAAGGAGCTAGTTTCATATCCACCCACCAACTGGGGCTGTATTTGGAGGTTAGGTTACATTCCTTTCCATCAAAAACATTTCCTCTGGGGCAAAGCTGTCCTAAAGTAATAACTTATTTTGTGTCTCATTGTCTTTTTTCTTTATGATCCTCCCCCAAATAGGGCATGTCTGCTCATCTCAGCCCAACCAACATAGTCCCTACCCGGTGGGAGGCACTAACTAGAAGGAATGAATGAATGAATGAGCAGGCATTGGGAACTGGTAGTAATAAGACACTTGTCCAAGGCTCCAACTGCAAGGGTGTAAGTTATTTAATCCTCACCATCACCCTGCAAGGTGGAATTATTCTTCACCTCTGTTCACTAAGGAAACTGGCATAGAGAAGTTAAGAAATCTGCCCAGGCCACACAGCTGGCTTGTGGCCCAAGCCTCCACTCCTGGCCACTGGGGGCTCCCTGCATGGAAGAGAACTTGGCGCTTTGGATTCAGACCTCACCAGTGAAGTGCCCATGAGGACCATTTCCCACGTTAGGGAGTTAGGAAGATCAAGTGAGCTCACATGCAAAGGAGCCCAGGAGGGACAGGATACAGTGAATGTCCATAGTTAACAGTCCTTGTCCCCCAAGTGTGAGGCTTCTAGAGTCATTAGTGCAGCCCCTTGTATCTACATTCCTTTTTATGACCGTGGAAAATGACTGTATACCTCAGTGTATGGTTAAACTTCTGGATTACTGTATTTGGAGTTTAGGAAAGATGGGCTATAGCAGAGCTTACTGAATGGCCCTGTAGGCTCCACTCCCATGAGGCCAGTGAGGACGTTGACAGCCTCATCATGCAACCACTGGTGAGGGCTGTGCTGGGTGCTATAGGCGTAACCTCTCTACAGCCAAAACTCAGACAAGAGTGTGAAGGTAGGGCCTCCTGTTGGCTAGAACTCAGGTTTCTTTTTTGTTTTTTAATTAATTTTCTTGGTACATTTTAGGCATACAATATAATGACATTCATCATTGGAAATTTGCACCTTTATGTAATATGTCTTGGTTCAAAATTTCTTCCTAAATTCATCTACCCACTTCCTAATCTTTAACTGCAGAAGTTTCATCTTCCTGTACTACATATTTTCAGTTAATCGAAAGACCTTGTTGTCCATAGTTGATGCTTTTTTTTGTTCGACTTTCTAGAGCTGTTTCATCACCCTTTTCCATCCTGAAACTAGGCCATCCATTTGATTCTTTCGAATAAAATGGCTTTAGTTTACAAAATTGTAGTTTCATTGGTTTTATATACTTGGTTATTACTGATCTCTAGTTCTTATAAATTTAGTGTTGAATGTATGTTTTCAAGTGTTTTGACTAGTAGGTAATTTTAAGTAGAGACTCATCTGGTTTACTATAGCTATTCAATTAAGAATTTAATTTTTTAAAAGAATGGTGTGTTCTTGAAATCCCAGTTATTGCTTGAAATCTCAGTTATTTCAAAGGATATGCAGTGAACAGTCTCCTCATTTTTCCTCTTTGAAGAAAATCAATGTCATCATTCCTTGGGTAGATTTCCAGAGATGTTCTATGCATGAATTATAACATATTCCCATACCTATATATGCACAAATGGTTGCTTATTATACCTACTCTTGTGCAGTTTTATATATTTCATACTATCTGAAATTATTCTGAAACAATTAAATTTCATTCTTTTTTTATAGCAGCCTAGTTTTCCACTGTGAGACTAGGCCATAGTTTAATCAGTCTTTTGATAAGTGTTTAGCTTGTTTCTAGTCTTTCGTGACTATGTACAGTTTCACAATGAACAAGATGGTACCTGTGTTGTTGTGCTGTGTCATTTATGCTGAAGCATAATTGCTAAATCGTTGGGTGTATACATTTATAACTATAATATATTGTTAAATTGCCCTCCATAAAAGAGCTTTGAATTTATACTACCACCACCAATGTGTAAGGGTATCCATTTTTATTCATGTCCTCACCAGCTTGGTCATTAAATTTGAGTCTTTGGAGAGGACTCAGATTTCTTCTTCAAATTACCCACCTATTCCCTAATCTTTAACTGCAGAAGTTTGATCTTCTTATACTATATATTTTCAGTTAATCAAAAGACCTCATGTTCATAGTTGATAGTTTTTTTGTTAGACTTTTAGAGTTGTTTTATCACCCATTTTCCTTTCCTGAAACTAGACCACAATGGGCTTTGTAAATTTACCTTTGTAAATTACCTCTAATCAAACCACTTGAAAACATACATCAGTTTACAATTTACCTTTATAAATAAGGGAGATAAAAAGAAAGTTTCTTGATGTTATTTTAATTTGTCCTTTCCCTGAGTGAGGGTGACCATCTTCTCATTTGATTTCCCACCCTGTGAATAGTCAGTCACTTTGTATCCTTTGATGTGAGGTGCAAATTGTTTCTGAGTTAATCACTTTTCTTTCGGTTAATTTGCTGTTCTTTTCTGTCATGTAGATGAATGTTTCTCTCCTTACAACTTCTGGGTTTTGTACCATACTTCAGAAAGTTTTTCTCCACTAGGAGGTTGTTGACTTTGATCTAATCTCCCATTGATTCTTATATTTTTGTTGATGTTTGATTCTTCCAGTCATCCAGAATATATTTTGGTGTAAAGTATGCATTATGGAATCCTCCTGTTCCCACACAATGGTTATTTATTTTAGTCTTGCTTTTGGTTTGCAACTTAAGTGTTGTGTCCTGTCAAAATCTCTCCCTACCAATCCTTTGCCCCTGACATGACTCAGGCTGAGTTCAAATGACAGGTAATCTTTTCACTTGGCAGTTTAGCACTGAGGAAAGATCATCATCTTCAGGATCTAGTAGACCTGGTTTTGAAATGCCAGCTCTGCAAATTCTTAACATGTACAGACTTGAGCATCTTACTCAACCCATCTGGGCTATTACTTCATTTTTAAAATGGTGATGATACCCCATTTAGCAGTTGGTTGTGACAAAGATAACGTTGATTGACTTCCTTTTATGTGCCTGGTACATAGTAGATTCTGATATATAGGAGCTGTTGTTATTGTCATCATCACTAGTGGTACCAGTAATGTGATGCTGGTCTGAGTGAAGACATTATGTTCCTGGCCTGTGCAGCCATTCTTCAAAGCTAATGTCCTGGGCATTGGATGTGGAGCTTCCCTGCTTAGGCCGAAGGGCATCATAGGTCCCCTGGTAACGGTCAGGCTGGCGCTTTTAGGGACATGTCCATGACCTCTGGGCTGATGAGCAGTTCATTAGGGTGCACATTAAAATAAAATTGAAGACAAAGTCTGATTCTGTAGTTTGGTTTTGAAATCTGACCTATGAGGTTAATAGTGTTTGTTTGCTAGTGCTATTTTATGGGCATATGATGATCTAAGAAATGATCTTTAGAATCCATGTTCAATCCTGTTATAACTGGAAATTATTTAACTTGGATGCAGAAACTTAGCTGCCTAAATAGAACCTTATATCTAAACCCACTTCTGTTTATAAGCCAGTATCCTTGGACTTAGTTCTTTATAAGGTAGTTATTTTCACACCTCTTTATTATATATTTTGATGATCTAGATTTGCTTGACCTAGATTCCTGCCCTTAGTACTAGGGGTTGAATCCAGGACCTTTGTACTGAGCTATATCCAGCTCACATGCTCATCCTTCCTTCCTTCCTTCCTTCCTTCCTTCCTTCCTTCCTTCCTTCCTTCCTTCCTTCCTTCTTTCCTTTTCTCTCTCTGTTCTACTTCTTTTTTTTTTTAATGTTTTATCTTGAGACAGAATCTTCTTAAGTCACTAAAGTATCCAGGCTAGGCTCCAAATTGGTTTTGGTTTTTATTTTTTGAGACAGGGTCTTGCTATGTAGTCCAGTCTGCCCTTGAACTCATAGTGATCCTCCTCCCTCAGCCTCTGGAGTACTGGAATTAGGGGCTTGTACCACTCATGGTGCCCAGTTTAGATTTGCCTTTTTTATACAAACATGGATTACTTTGTGGCTTTGTTTTGTTTTGTTTTGTTTTTTGGGTTGGTTGAGAGAGGGTCTTGCTATGGAGTCCAGACTGGGTCCTCCCTGAACCTCAAACTTGGTTTTCTTCCACTGTTTTTTAAACTGTCTTACTTTTCCTTCAGTAATGCTTAATTTTTTTTTTTTTTTTTTTGTGTGGGGGATCAAACTCAGGACCTTTCTCTTGCGAGGCAGGAGGCGGAACCACTGAGCTAAATCCCTGGCCCTCCCTGCTTAATCTTAATATTTGTCTTTTGAAAACTTATCACTAGAGTCCTTTCCTCAATAAACTCAACTTCTTTTATCATTTTTAACTTACTGTTGTTAACCTCATTATCTCTTTCCAGTCTGTTTCATATCATATTTTCTTGCTATTCATTCTGCTTTTTTTTTTTTTTTTTGGTACCGGGGATTGAACTCGGGTCCTTGCACTTGTGCAGCAGGTGGCAAAACCACTGAGCTAAATCCCTGGCCCTCATTCTGCATTTTTAAAAACTGAAATACTGAACTTCCTTCTCCCAAGCATCTCAAAAATTATTAGTAATTCAGAAAATTTTCTCCTTAATGTCTTATGTCTGTTTTCCCTCTTGTGCTTGCTTTTCTTGAGCCCAGATGTGCTCCTAGACTCTTTTTTTTGTGTGTGTACATTGTCAAAACCTAATTCTTCCCTACTGTCAATGTTAAGAACACTTCCATTTGGGAAAGTTTACTTGGTTTTACACAATAATTATTCTCAACAATCAGCAGTCAGTCCACAAATATCTACGGAGTGCTTTGTGCTCAACTTTGAGGATATAACCAAGTAATTCCCTGCTTCGGAGGTTTGCTTCCTACAGGGGAAATTGATAACACATAAGCCAACAAAAGGATTCAGTTCAGTTCTTGGGGGCATGGGGACAGTAAATACAGTAATATATTAGAAATGGCTCAGGCCAGGCATGGTGGCACACACCTATAATCCTAGCACTCGGGAGGTTGAGGAAGTACATACCTGTAATCCCACCTGCTTGGGAGGCTAAGGCAGAAAGATTCCAAGTACGAGGCCAGTCTGAGCAACTTAGTGAGGTTCTATCTCAAAATGAAAATAAAAGCTTTGAAGCTGTGTCTTATTTCTCTTATGCCTCTGAGAGTTTGAAATTATTCCAGTCTTTCTTGTAGGTTTTGCTCTTGGGGCCTAAAAATGCTTCAGGAGTGGTAGAGCACTTCCCCTGCATGTGTGAGGCCTTGGGTTCAATCCCTAGTACAGAGGAGGGAGAGAGAAAGAGATGGGGGGAGGGGGGGAGGAAAGGAATGAAGGAGAAGAAAGGAAAAGAAGAAAGATGAATGACCAGACATGAGAGTAAAGATGCTCATCTCCTTTCTTTACAGGTTTTTGGTTTGTGGTTTGATTTTAAATCTTGTATTTTTCCTCCTGATTTTTTTTTAACTTTTTTTTTTTTTTTGGTACTGGGGATCGAACTTGGGTCCCTGTGCTTGTGAGGCAGGTGGCGGAATCACTGAGCTAAATCCCCAGCCCCTAACTCTTTCTTGCTGGTGCTTTCTTATTACCCAGCACTTTCCTGCCCATTTTTAAGAATAGATTGTGTGATCTCATTGCACTGCCCTCTTTACGATCTTAAGCTTCCTCTCTGATTTCTGAAAAATTTCTTTGCCATATCCTGTATTGTGAAGGTCATCTTTAGTTATTCTTAAAACCAAAGCTGTTTTTCAAAAATAAACTTTATGTTTTGACATCCTGGGATTTTGGTTTTGTTTTAAAGAGCAGTTATTCTTAAATGCTTGTTTGAGTAGAATATTGTTGGCATGTAAGGTTGCTTTTCTTTTTTTTTTTTTCTTTGTTTTTGTGCTAACGATTGAACCCCGGGCCTTATGCACACATACACCATACTGGGAGCCACACCCACCAAATAATTTTTCTTGTGAGAACTGAACTTTGTGAGATTTATGATTATAGTTAATGAGTAGTAAATAAAGTGCGTGATGATTTTTGCAACAAAATAAAGTTAACAGTCTCCCAGGTTTTAGAGCAGGGAAGCAGTACTCCTTTTAAGTTTACTGTTTAGATTTGAAAATGAATTCTCAATGTTATTTTTCTCTTTCCAGGGATGATTCTGTTCCAGAAGACAACATCTGGAGAGGCATCCTCTCTGTTGTTTTCTTCTTTCTTATCATCAGTGTGTTAGCTTTCCCCAATGGTAAGTGATGTCATGCATTAGTGTATTTCTGCTGTGCATCATGTATTTCTGACTTTTTTGAGATGCAAGTTGTCGAGAAGGTGAAACTAGAAGATGCTATAAAAAATAATCTTCGGTTTTGTGTAGTAGCCAGGGCACAGGCTCTGGAGGATGGCTGCCTATTCTGCACTTCTTTGCCCTGAAATGGAGATGTCAGGAGGTATTGTGAGGGTTAGCTGAACTAGTACATGATAAACACTATGTATTAGTTTGTTGTCCTTTGCTATCACAAAACACCTGAGGATATGTGCTTTATAACAAAAAGAAACCTGTGTCCCTAGTAGTTTTGGAAGCTGAAAGTCCAAACAGCATGGTGCTGTCAAGGGCACCTTTGGCTTCACATCATGGATGGTGGCACTGTGTGATGGGTGGCGTCATGGTGAGGATGCAGGCCAGTGGGAGAGATCACATGGTGGGACAGGAAGCCAGAGACGGGATGGGCCAGATTGGTTCTTCTGTAATAATCCTGTGGTGAGAACAAACCAGGCTCCCAAAAGAAGTATACTGATTGTTGTTGAGGGCATTGCACACAGTGACCTCCCCCAAGGCCTCACTTCTTAATGGTTCTACCACCTCCTCATGTCACCACACTGGGGACCAAGCTCCCAGTGCCTGAGCCCTTGGAGAACCAGTCACAACCAAAGTGTAGCTTGCTGTGAACAATGACTGACCGACTAAGCTCACAACAGATGTCACCTGTTCTTTTTGTTGCTGTTTTTATTGTCAGTTGAGTTAGACAATGCTCAGTTCATGTTGAGTTGCTCTTTTTAGCTAACAGTGGGGTCGGTGCTGTAATGAGTAATTTGTTGTACCAGATGATCTTTCACCACAATTTACTTTGCTGATTATGCATTTGGGATATTAATTTTTATCATGAGGAAAACATAATTAGTATTGTGAATTTTAACCCCCACCTCTGGTCATGATTACAGAGAGAATGAAGCCAAGCCTTTGTTTAAAAAACAAATTTGATATTCCCTTGTTTCCAGTTGATTCATGCCTTTTCTCTAAGTTGTCACTTATAAATTTGCTTTATTTTTTCTCACTCCCTTTCTATGCCTGCTCTATAGACTATTCTACACTTGCTGTCTGAAGCAATTTCTAAATGCTCACTCCTGTATCTTATATTTTATTTTCTTATACCTCTAATAGTTTTGAGTTATTCTAATTTTTTAATGGATTATGCTCCATGGGCCTGTTTATGCTTAAAGATGTATTTTTTTTCTTATGTCCTATGCTTTCCAGTAGACTGTAATGTGTAATAGAGGAAGCTCATTATGCCTGTCACTGAAGGCCACCTGGAAATGTCTCAGGGCAAGACCTTAAGGTTTCCCAAGATGGTGGCAGGGGAATTTTGTTCTGCAGTTTTGCTTCTTTTATGTAGCACTATGTTTATGAGAACACAGTGGTTTTTGCTTGTAGCATAGTAATTGAGCCAGCCTGAGTTTCTAAAAGAATGAATTGTTCTAGATGGCCAGGTTTTTGGGGAGCTGAGTGTAACTTTCCAGCCACTCAAGCTTTTAAATTTTACTTTTAATGAAAACCTTTCACTGTGTGAAAGTCTGTATCCCTGATGCAGATATGACAGATATGGGCTTGGCTTTTCCATGATGATCGATGTTTCTGGTAATGCACAATTACTGGGATATGGAGACAAGATGTGCATTATTGAGCTTGCTGTAGAATTTACTAAGTATATCCTCACTGTCGAAAGCTTCTCTGCAATTTGCCAGCTTTCTTTTCCCTCCCATATCTAACACACAGTATTTTAGAATTGTGGGTTTCGAAGGAAAGCTTGGGCACTGTGCTGGCCCTCCTCTCCTACAGGGTCACTGTGTTGAAGCATAGCTTCCATGGCCACCTGTGAGGGGCTCCCCCAGCCCTAAGTCTTACACCATTGGCGGTAGTGTAAGAGTACAGGTCCAGGGGAGGAGCTGGTGAATGCCATCTCAGGTCAGAGGCCAGGTCAAGGCTAATGGCCTCCAAAGCCTCAAGGGCAGGTTTATTATTTTATTGTATTTATTTATTTTTTATTACTATGTGTTTGCAGTACATAAAGATTACATTTACCGTGGGGAGTTGGCACGTGTACACACACATCTTAATTCTTTTATGTCCCCTTCCTCTCCCATCCCTCTCTGCTCCTTCCAACTCTTGTTCCCCTTCCCATTTAAAAAAAGGTCTCACTGCTTCCTATTATCTTTTATTTTTCTCTTTACTTGTCTCATGTAAGAGAAACCATGTAATATTTAAACTTACATGTCGATATATTTCATGTAATACTGTGGTCTCAAACATCCATTTACCTACAAATGCCTCAAGTTTATCTCTCTTTATGGCAAAGTGGTACTTCATTGTATATAAATCCTCATTGTCTTCATTCATCTGTTGATGGGCATGTACACGGTTTTCAAGATTTCAGCACTTAAAATTGTGCTGCTATAAAAATGGGTATGCATTTTGTAATATGATGTCTTTAGCTCTTTTGAGAAGCTTCCTAGAGGAGGAGTAGCTAGGTCTAGTGAAATTTCTGGCTTTAGTTTTCTGAGGAATCTCCATACTGATCTCCATAGTGGTTAAACTAGTTTATATTCCCACCAGCAATGTAGCAGGGCTCCTTTTTCTCTTGCAGCCTCGCCAGCACTTGTTACTACTTGGTTTCTTGATGATAGCCATTTTTTTCTAGAATGAGATGCTATCTCAGTGTTGTTTTAATTTACATTTCTCTAATGGCCAATGATACTGCACATTTTTTTGTGTATTTGTTTACTATCTGTGCTTCTTCTGAGAAGTGTCTATTCATTTCAGTTGCCCATGTTTTTACTGGTATTTTATTTTGGGGAGTCTAATATTTTTTACTTCGTTGTCTAGTCTAGATGTTCATCCTCTGTCCAGTGAATAGCTGGCAAAGTTTTTTTCCCATTCTGTGGGTTATCTCTTCACTCTGTTTCCTTTGGTGTGTGGGTACTTTTTAATTTGATACAATGCCATTTGTTGGTTCTCTTATAGTATTTCTTGTGTCATTGGGGTCCTGTTCAGACAGTTCTTGTCTATGCCTGTGTCTTCAAGAGTTTTACCTATTTTATCTTCCAGCAGATTGTTTCTGTAGGTCTTTGATCCATTTTGATTTTAGTTTGGTACCTGATGAGATATGTGAGTCTAGACTCAGTCTTCTGTATGTGGGTATCCAATGTTCCCAACAGTATTTGTTAAAGAAGCTGTCTTTTCTCCACTGTATGTTTTTAGCCCTTTTGTTGAAGATCAAATAGTTGAATGCACCTGGGGTTGCTTCTGCTTCCTCTGTTTTTTTGCATCAATCCATGTTTCTGTTTTTGTGCCAGTATCATGCTGTTTTTATCACTATAGCTTTGTAATATAACTTCAGATCTGAACTTGTGATGCCTCCCACTTTGCTACTGTTACCCAGAATTGCTTTTGCTCTTCTGGGTCTCTTCTGGTTCCATATGAATTTTTGGATTGTTTTCTCCAGATCTGTGAGGAATGCTTTTGGTATTTTAATTGGAATTGCACCAAATCTATCAGTTTTGGAAGTAGAGCCATTTTGATTATATTGATTCTGCCTATATAGGAACATGGGATAACTTTCCACGTTCTTATGTCTTCTTGTCTCCTTTTTCAGAGCGATGTAATTTTTATTGTAGAAGTCTTTCACTTCTAGACTCAAAAACGTGAGCAGGTTACTATTCAGGTGTTGGTGAGTTCCCTCGGCCAGTCTGCTCTCTGTGTCCTGGGAAGACCTGCTGTTTCTTTCTGCCTGTATCACTTCATTACTGGTTTGCTCCTGTATTCCTACTGTTTTCACGTTTCTTCTGTCACCCAGCCTGTGAGTCTCTTGCTCCCATCAAGCCATCAGAACACAGACCACTCAAAAATGTTCGGGAAACAGATCAGTACGAATCTGGAGGTATCAAGTCTGTTCTTTCGGTCTTTGATTTCCTTGGCTGTGTTATCTGTTGCTTACTTCTCGATGGTTACTTCTTCTGAAGGTTTTTTTTCTTCTTTGTAAATTTGCTCTTTCTGGGTCTGGATCCAGTTTGGAAGTTTATGGATTCTAAATGAAGATTCCCTCAATAGCCCTGATTTTACAGCCATCCCTTCAGTGAAGCTTCAGCAGAAGCTGAGGGGCTTCATTTGCAAATAATTTTTCTCAAGCTATGAAAGGCACTGAAGGTTAGGAGATTAAATCTCTCTGAAGTAACGGTTTGTGTGATTTCTGCTGATTTTTCCTCCATTGCCTGATGAAATTCTCTAATCTTCAAAGCTTTCTTACCCTGTTTAATCTCTCATTGTACTTTAATTTTGATCTTGGGACAATGAAACTGTGCATTTGCCTTATGCTTTTTGTGCTGTGCTTGTCCCAGCCATGTGGGCTCTATGACACATACAAAGAGGGACAAGACAAAGAGGGACAAGGAGGGGCTCACAGAGCTCATCTTGTTCAGCCTGCTCAGTTTACAGATGAGAAAGCTGAAACCCGTGGCTGCCAGTCATCCACTGAGGTCACCTGGCCATTCATGTCAGCCTGGTGTTAGGGCCCTGCTCTGCATTTTCCTTCTTCAGGGTTGCTGTGGTCCTATCTCATTTTGTGTGCACTATGAGATGTTTTACCTCTGTGTCTTCCTATGTAATATGTTTCTCTCTCTGTTTCCTTCCTTTTGGCTGCTGTTGGCTTTGCTTTTTTTCTAGAGTGAGGTCCTACTGACCTGGATCTAGGGTGCTTTGTTTCTTTTTTTGGTACCGGGGATCGAACTCAGGTCCTTGCGCTTACGAGGCAGGCGGCAGAACCACTGAGCTAAACCCCTGGCCCTACCTAGGGTGCTTTGAATGCTGCAGAAGACGGGGACAGCTGGGTCCATGTTCCTCTGTTACTCAGATGTGGTCTGTGATTGGTGGAAGCTAGCAAACCTGATCTATGCTTTCCCACTTTCTGTTTTTTCCCCTCTATTTCTGCCTTATCCTTTCCCTTCTGCCCACTCATCAGTGGGCAAAACATGTCAAAAATAAAGTTTAAAGAGCTATAGAAAAAGGTAAATGGCAATGCACTATCCTATATGGTAGGAGTTGGGACATTATTCAGGTGTCTTAGTCCATTTTGTGTTGCTGTGACCAAACTCCTGAGACTGCATAAGTTATAAAGAAAAGAGATGTGGCAGGGATTTAGCTCAGTGGTTCTGCTGCCTGCCTCGCAAGTGCAAGGTCCTGAGTTCAGTCCCCAGCACGAAAAAACAAAAAAGAGAGAGAGAGAGAGAGCGAGATGGGAGGTTATAGTTCTGGAGGCCAGAAGTCCAAGATGGGGTGGTCACGTCTGTGAGGGCCCGGTGCTGCTGTATGATGTAAAAGTCAGAAGGGCACGTGCAGAGAGCACAGAATGGCAGAGGCGGCCCCACTTTGTTTTGTAACAGTCCACTCTCGAGGTAACCAGTCCAGTCCTGGGAGAGCAAAAGCTCCCTCATTCCTGTGATAAGAAAGCAGTCCCTCGAGAGCTGCCTTAATGACCCAGACACCTCTTTTTTTAGTATTATTTTAATTAGTGTATGTTGTACATAATGATTATGTTGATCGTGTGGAGTTGGTGCATGTACAGAAAACATCTTAATTTTTTTTGTTTGTTTGTTTGGTTTTTTTTTGGTACTGGGGACCAAACTTGGGTCCTTGCGCTTTCGAGGCAGGCAGCAGAACCACTGAGCTAAATCCCGGGCCCATCTTCATTTTTTTGATAGCCCTTTCTCCTCCCCTCCGTGACCCTCCCCCTTACGTAATGTTTTTAATCAGTTTGTCTTGGCAGTACATAACAGTTACATTTGTTGCGGGGAGTTGGTACATGTACATAACACATCTTCATTCTTTTTCTGTCCTCTTCCCTGTACCGCCCCTCCCTCCCCCCCCACCCCCCCCTTGGTCCCCTTCCCTTTTGCAAAAGTTCTATCTCCCTGATTCTTGTTGTCTACCTTTTCTTTTTCTCTTTATTTATACTCTGGATTTCCCATATAAGAGAAGCCACACAGTATTTAAGCTTGTGTGTGTCTGATTCATTTCACTTAACATTCTGGTCTCGAGGTGCCTCCCCAAACATCTCTTATAGCCCTGCCACCACCACAGAGGCAGTCATATTCCAACATCAATTTCAAGGGGACAAACTATTCAAACTTTAGCACCAAGGCAGGGAGGACTTAGAGGGATTTTCTTGATGCCAAACATACATAGCACCTGGCATGATTTGGGAGGCTGAAACAGGAAGATTGCTGTGGGTTTGAGGCCATCCTGGGCTACTATAGTGGACTCAGGGCCAGCCTGAACTACATAGGGAGACCCTGTCTCAACCCCTCACATCCCCCAGAAAAAACAAATGTACATAGCATACAAATTATGTTTACCTTGTTCATTTTCTAAAGATCCACTTAAGATTAGTATTATAGTTTAGATCTAAAATGTCCCCCAAATGTCTCATATTTGGAAGGTAATTGGATGATTATGAGGCACTATACTCATCTGGGGATTTATCTTTTGATGGTTCAGTAGCTAAGTGTGCTGCAGAGCTGAGGCCTGGTTGGCGGTGGGTCACACCGTGTGACCTGGAAGGGTATATTCTTGTTCCCAGCTCTTCCCCTCTCTTCTTCCTGGCTGCCATGAGTTGAGCAGCTTCCTCCACCATGCCCTCCCACCATGCCATTTCTCCCTTGGAGCCAGGAAGCCATGGACTGAACCCATTGCTTCTTTGAGTTGTGAGTGTCCAGTATTTTGTCCCAGAGACAGTAAAATGCCTAATGCAGTTAGTCAGAGTACAAGTTCCTACATAAATGTTATTGACTGTTTTTACATTAGGAATAGCTTTGGGAGGGAGCATGGAGGTGCTGGGTTGCTGGCAGGGCCACTGGGAACAGTGCTCCTGAGCTACGTGGCTGTGTAGCCAGACTTCTGGCCATTCCAAGAGCCATGATGCTGAATGGCCGGTTCTCCAAGTGGAATACACATGCTGCTTCTTGCTCTAGTCTTGTTACCTTATTTCCCTTTCCCTCTACTCTTGGCAAATAGGCTCAAGTTAAGTAATGAAAATGAATGGGGAAAACAGCCCAAAGCCTGCCTTTTCCTTCAGAATGGATGGCATGCCCAGAATGAGTCTGTGTTGGCAACTTCAAAGGCATTTATCCTTGACCTAGTAAAGGCTGCCCTGTGTGTTTGTGTAAAGGCCTAAATTTAATTGTGACCACGTGTCTCTCAGCTCATATGTGTGACTTCACATATGCCGTCTATGTGGTAGTGTTGATCAATTCCCACAGGAGGGGACCCTGTGGTTCTTTTTAGAGTCTAAATAACAAAGAAGGTCCTTGCCTCTCTCTATAGAGTGATAGAACACTCAGGATGCTTTTGGCTCCAAGTAATAGAAAAGCCACGTGAAACTGTCTTCAGCAAACAGAGATGGGGTGGCTCCAAGCCTGGCCATTTCAGCAGCTCAGGGGTATTTAGAGACCCAGCCTCCCCTTCCTTCTCTTCAGCATTCATCAGCAGGTGGTCCTGGCCTGGGCTTCTCTGCTCCAGGGGCCTCGGCCTGGACATACGGTGCTGGGCAATGGGCACTGCAGGGATCACAGGCCTGCACCACCACACCCAGCTTCAGTACTTCTTTAAGATGCCCCGAGCAGAGTGAAATACCTGTATTTCTTGATTTTCCTGCGTTATCATTCTGTGCATCCTCTACCTCTTTTGACTTCTTTGAGCTAAGATCAAGTTAATCATGTTTTCTTGACAGTTGCCAATGATCCAGAAGATCCACCATCTTTTAAAGTAAAAGAAAATAATCCTTCTCCCCCTTCCCATTCTGTTATCTTCTGCTTCCGTACATTGTTCTTTTAAAAGTAATTCTGAGCTGAGTTTGGTGGCACACGCCTGTATCTCAGCACTCTGGGAGCCTGAGGCAGGACGATGGTAAATTTATGCCTAGCCTGGGCAGTGTAGCAAGACCTTGTCTCAAAAAGGAGGAGGAGGACCGGGGATGTAGCTCAGTGCAAAGGTCCTGGGCTCAATCCCCAGTATGGCCGGGGGACAGGGTAATTATGCCTTAGGTTTGAAATTTGCTTGGAGAGAATTTCATTCTAGGTTTTCCTAGGAGAATTTAAACACTAATAATTATCAAGAGAAGCAGCTGCTAAGAGGGATTCTCAGGGGGCCTCTGACCTGAGGAGATGAAATGTGTTGCTGTTAGCCGACTTCTGGGCTTTCTTCAAAGAATTACACTTTCCTAAGGTTCTGTCCCTTCACTAATTACTCAGCTGTGACTGTTTCTGGTGAGTCAAGCGGTGATCTTATTTGACAGTTTCCGAGGTAGTGTTTTAAATGCCAGCTCCCCTCCTGACAAAGACCTTCTGTCTATTTCTTTGGAAATCAAGCTTGCTCTTAATGTCTGATTCAGAATTATGGCTCCTAGATGGAAGAGTTGATAAAGAAAATAAAACATGCTGTTTTTAAATATGCCTCGTAAAACTCCAACCCAGAAGAGAAGCAGCATTGGTTTCTGTGTCGCTGCTCACAGCCTTCCTCATTTCTCCTGCGTAACCAGAAAAGGAGTGCTCTAACCCGAGGTCTACTTTCTCACATGGCTTTGATCCATCCCAAAGCCCAAGGTCCCCATTAGAAGCTCACCAGGAGGGAGTGCCCTCCTGCGAATCTGGAAACCTAAAGGGCAGTCGGGTAGAGGGAGGAAGGGAAGGAGGGAGAGGGGACATGGAAGGTATCAGGGTTCACAGTACAGAAAACTGGCCAGCTTCATCCTTCACTTTTTTCCTTAACCACTACCAACTGTCTTTGGCAAAGATGGTATTTTTAGTGAGTATTTCCATTAGAATTCACTTAAAATACTACATTTAAAAGTTTCAAGGCTATAGCCAGGTGTGGGGTTGCACACTTGTAATCCTAGATACTCAGGAGGCTTAGGCAGGAGGCTTGCTACGAGTTTGGAGTTTGAGTTTGAGGCCAGTCTGGACTACATAGTGAGTTCAAGGTCAGCCTGAGCTACAGTGCATGGCCCTGTCTCATAAAAAATAGAGTAAAACTAGGTCTTCTTTCCAGAAGGCAGAGGACAGTTGTCACAAACCTCGTAACTGAGTGAGGCAGATTTGATGAGTGAAATAAAGCCTGGATCGGGTTTTCTCATTACCTCCTGAAAGGGCCGCCTGTATTCCTTCTCTTGCCTTTTGTAGGCAAAGACCCCAGGGCAGTGGTGGGCTTACACCCCTGGAGGCCCTCCTGCCCTTTCCCTGCTCTTCCCTGCCTCACTCCCCCAATCCATCCTGATCCCCATTAGGATCCATGTGAGGCCCTCCCCACCCCTGCCCTGCAGTGGCCTCAGCCTTAGCAGCCCTGCTCCTGTCTGACCCTTTGCACTGCTGGCCGGGGAGCCAGTCCAGCTCCAGCCCTGGGCCTCCCCCTCTGCTGCGCCGCCGAGGGACCCAGCTCTGTGGAGGCTGCAGGAGATGCACAGGAGCTCCTACGCGCCCCCCCCCCCCGCACGCTGACAGCAAAGACCCTGAGCGAGGTGGGGGGACACTGGGAGCTGTGTGACCCTGGGCGGGTGACTCAGGCCTCAGTGTCCCCATCTGCACAGTGGGAGCAACAGCACCGTCCTCACCTGCAAGGGGCCAGGAGGTGACTGGTGAGGGGCGTCTCAGTCCTCAGCCTGGTGTGCACACTCGTGCTCCGGTGACTTCATCACCGCTGCTCTTGACAGTGACTCCATTCTGGCAACTATAAATGTTGATTGGGCCCGGAGTTCTGATGCAAGCCAAATCATAGGTCGTAACATTTTAGAGTTGAACCTAAGAGAAACCATAGAGAAAGCTGTGGTCACATGTGATGTGCAGGAGGTAAATTTAATGGTATTGCAAGCCAGGCAGCCACCATCACACAGAAGCCATTCGTGGCAACGAGTCAACAGCCATCAGCTAACATCAGCAAAGAAGAGCATTCGCAAGAGGAGATTGCATTGAAGACGGCAGTGTCAGCCAGCAGTTCCCCAGCAACTTCTGATGGACCTGTTCATTACCTGGAAACGGACTCTGATTTATGTGCTTCCCTGTAACTTTCCGAGAAGGAAGCAGCTGATTAAAAAGAACTACAAGTGTCCTCCTCCGAGCCCTCCCTGTCAGAGCTTAGAAATGGAAGATTTGGACATGCTTTTGGATAAGTCCCTCTCTGACCACACCTCACCCTTCCCGATATCTGAAATATAGGCCCCAGATGCATTTGGAGAAAGCAGGGACCGGGCTCTCGCTCTGAGCTGTCAGTCACTGGCTCAACTCAGGAACGGAAGAGATGTGGGTAGCTGGCGCCCCTCAGAACTGATTTTCATGAGATAAACTTGATTCATCAAAAGAAAGTAGTTAAAATGGCACATACCTGTAATCTCAGAACTTGGGAGGCTGAGACAGGATATCATGAGTTGGATAGTTGGATGCCGTCCTGGGGTACATAGTGAGTTAAAAGCCAGCCTGAACTATATAGTAAGACCGTCTCAAAAAAAAAAAAAAAAAGAAAAAGAAAAAAAGAGAGAAAGGAAGAAGGAAAAAAAGGAAAGAAAAGAACATGGATAGGTGGCTTACAGAGGTAGGACGGCTTGGTGACCAGGCCGCACTTCCAGGGAGAGGCACTACGCCCAGAACTGGGCTAAGGAGGAAACTCCAGCCAGCATTAGCTACACTGCCTACTATCACTTCTGCAGTGACCTCTTAATGGATGGAACTGTCGCTGCCATGGTTCCCAGGGGATCCCAGGAGGAACACACTGCCCTTCGAGGCGAGCCCGGCATACCTCCTTGGCCTGTCCCAGCTGAGTGCCAATCCACACGGGCACAACCTTAGGCCCAGCCCTTGCTATACAATACCAGGAAGATGCCCCGGTTTCTCCTCTGGGCATATGAGATTCAGGTGCAGGAAGGCTGTTCAGAAAGCCTGGGAGCCCTAGATGGGATCCTTGCCCACCCCGGCAATGCTTTTCTCTATGAGTCGTGACCTGCCGAGTGGTAAATTGATTTAGTACGTCAAGGCTCAGGAAACCAGCTAGCTAGCTTGCTTGCTTCCCCTTCCTCTTCTACCCCGCCTCCTCTCCTTCCATAGAAGAGGAAGTTTTCCTGCATCACTTGTGTCTGGGTAAGCTTTCTCCCCATGACCTGCTTCCGTTGTGGGGAATCTATCTGAACTGGCCGCCGTGTTTGTCTGCCGTGTTCCAGGTGTTTTGTTGCCATGTGTTGGAATCAGAAGCCACTGTGCTGTGCTGCTCACAGGGTTTGTTTTCAGTGTACTCCGCATCTCACTCGTCTCAAGGCACAATGTTTGCTCTCATTCCCTCACGCCATAGCTCCTGGCTTTCCCACTCACTGGCCCCACTCTTCCTGGAGTCTTGCATGGCGCTACATCCGTCAGGGTCTTGCGAAGTTGTCAAGGCTGAACTCAAACCTGTGCTCTTCCTGCCTCTGCCTGCCAGAGGGCTGGAATTACAGGTGTGCGCCTCTGTCCAGCTCCCCCACTCACACACGGACACACAGGCATGCACGACCACACTTGTGCTGTCCTAATCGCTTTGCCTGGCCCTGGGACACATGGGGGATTTCACTTGTGAAGTTACAATATGTATTTTACACGCGCGCACACCCCAAAGAAACAAACGGAACAAAGGTCAGTATGGTGACTACTCACCAACCACTACAACATTGTTTCCATGGCAAGTGATTTTCCCACTTCTGCAGATAAAGTTTAGGACTCTGGGTTGTGGAGACAGTGCCTGTGATGATGCAGTGCCAGTTGTTGCAATGTGGGTAAAGAGTTCAGCCTCCACTTTGACCTCCAAGTGTTGAGTAGCCCACGATGAAACAATGGAGAGCTGTTTCTTATTATCTATATGTGGATGTTCTGTCCTGTCTAGTTTTTTTCTCCCTTTTCAAACCAGTTCATTCTAACTTTGCTTTCTGTCAACAGGTCCATTTACCCGACCTCATCCAGCCATATGGCGAATGGTTTTTGGTGAGTTCTATTAGTAAATGTAAAAAAGTATTCTATTTTTCAAAAATTGTTTTGGAAATTGTAGCAGTTTTACTTATGCTCTGCCATGAACTTTTTTAGCTTTTTACTTTTTGGTGTGCCTAACGTAATTTCCTCTACTAAACTTCTTTAGCGTAAAGTACTGAAGATGGCTTAAATTCCCCTCCACCTGCCCCTCCTGATGTCTCTTCATGTGCTCAGGATTGGCTTTAAGCCGGTATTGCTGGTTGGCATCACGAAGCCTCAGGGGCATCCTGTGAACACATCTGTCTCTCGCCATCCAGGAGGGAACAAAAACCCAGCAACCCGATGTCTTCAACCTTGGGAATGGGAAAGAACTTGAAAATAGGAGGTCTTTTGACAAAGAGCTCTCATTTGAACTAAAGTTTGTTGATAAGCATATACATGCTGGGCGTCTTATTTTTACTTGATTTGGTGGCACTGAAAGTCCAGATCATCTGGGTAGACTTAGAATAAATCTTGCAAACTTTATTTGGCTTTGTCTTGCCTAAATAAGACTAAATGAATTATTTTATGTTTGGAAAATGTAATCTTGTGTGCAAATGTAAAAAAGACTAATGGATATTTTGTCAAAGTTTGCCTGTTTTGCATTCAGCTTCCAGAGGTCATAGGTAACTCAGCTGTTCACTAACAGGCTGTGACAGGCACTGCTCAGGCCCAGAGGCTACCAGGGAGAACCACGCTGACAGGGCCCTGCCCTTCCAGTAAGGGAAGGGAGGCCAGCCACTGAGAACAAACTATGAAGTTGGTAATCAGAAATTATCACTTGTCCCTAAGTGCCAGGAAGTTGGCTAAAACTGGGTGAGGTGACTTTAACTTGTGATGAAGAGAGGCCCAAGGGAATTACGCTTAATCTAAAAACCTGAATGCGAAGAAGGGATTTGGGGGAGGGGACATTCCAGGGGAAGGGAAAGGCTGCTAAAATAGCCACACAGCTAGAAAGAATGTGGCGTGCCCCAGCCAGCATGGCCTGGGAGGGAAGAGGAAGAGGGCAATCCCGGAGCTGGAGAGGGGTGGGAGCACAAGGCTGTGGGCCAGGCTCACCCCGAGTTGGGTGAAAGGACATCCAGGAAGGAGTGACATGGTTCGCTGACATTTTACAAAGCATAGTCCTGGCTGTATCCTGCTTGCCTCTCATGTACTTAGTGCTGCTTGAAGTTGTAAGTTACTTTCAGCTAGTTGGACACATCTTGAGTTTTTTTCCTATTCAGTGGTCATTGTAGGTAATGAGCATTTTTATTTCTCATCTGAGAGCTTTTAATGGGGCTCTTTGATAAACTGATGAGACTGATAGTGAAATGGCACTCAGAGGGCAGGCAGACCAAGGAAGAGAGCAACAATCAGAGAAGTGAAGGGAAAGGCAGGTTTATTCACTAGCTAGGGGCCCCGAGGAAGTCACCTTCCAGAGTCTGAGCCGAGTTTCTAAGTTTGTTCCCATATTTATCTGTTCTTTAGCCAGGGCGGGGGAGTAAGCAGAATTTTACAGAAGCAGAACTTAGCAGAGGGTAGGGAGGTGGAGGTAATGTTGTTTTTACAGTTTATCTTTAAGACATAGGGAAGTTAGGAGCCGGTGATTTAGCTCAGTGGTGCCACTGCCTGCCTCCCAAGCGCAAGGTCCTGAGTTTGATCCCTGGCAACAACAACAACAAAAAGACATAGGGAAATAGGCAGCTGTGTTTCCACAGTTCATCTTCTGGGCACAGCAATCTTCATGGGTTTAGCAGGAGGGGCAAGCCTTACACTGTCAGCCTTGAGGCCATCAGTCTCTGCTCTGGCTTCTGTTTTTCCCATTTCAATAGAGCCTTCCCCAGCACACACACATACACTCCATCCACATCTACATAATTCTGCATATAGCTGCCAAGGCTTCACAGCCTCACAACCCAACCCAGAACTCTAGTTTTTAAAACCTCTGCATCCTGGCACACCTGTAATCCCTGCATTCTGAGAGGATGAGGCAGGAGGAGCACAAGTTTAAGCCAAGCCTGAGCAATTTAGCAAGACTTTGTCTCAAAATTAAAAATAAAAAAGGGCTGGGGCTATAACTCAGGGTAAAGGCTCTGGGTTCAATCCCCAGTACCACAAACAAACACCACCTTTACCACAGGCAATTTCTTTCTGTCTTGCAAGAATAATTCCAACGGGATCCTAATTTGAAAAAGGAGTAGTTTCACTTAAGGTGAAAATGTATAAGGACAGCTGATGGAAAAGTGCAAAACTAAGGCAGTTCTCACACCAGCTTGCTGAGAGCAGGGCTGTGGGTGGACTGACTCCTCCCTCCCTGCACCTCAGGAGCTGCCTGAACACTGGCCAGTCCCATCGGAGGGCCCAGGACGCCTCTGAGCTGCAGCGTGTGCCTATGCTGCATTTCCTTCCCACTGCGGACACTGGACATTCCCTCCTCCGCTGCAGCTCGGTGGAGATTAGCGCTGAGCCATGTTTGGATGGGGGCTGTGATCCAAGGTCACTTGTCTCAGTGTCGAGATGCCCCCCATCAACATTTTAATTGCAAGGATTCGGTGGAAAGAAATGACAGTGCTCGGGTTTGTTTCACATCTTTCTGAAATGTAATATACAGGCTTCTGCATTCTTGAAATGTGTTACTAGCTTTTCTTTTTTAGACAACAGGGTGTGGTTATTAGGATAGCAATTATGATACGATGTGACAATAAAACAAGGCCTGCAAGGGCTAATATGGAGGGTGAGTCTCAAATAAGTGGCCCTGGGCCCCCTGGTACCTCAAACCTGGAATGCAGAAGAGGCCTCCAGCCTGGGGTGGCCCCACCCAGCCTCACTTTGCCCTCCTCTCTCCTCTGGTCTTCTCACTCAGCTTCCTGAAGTGTCACCTAGGCCATCTTACTTGCTTCCTGGAGAGAAAGTGGGGAATCTTTGCTGTGGCCCCCAAGCCCTGCCTGTCGCTTCAGTAGCTCTTGCTCCCGTCCCTCTCCACTATCACTGCACCCACTTGTCTGGACCTGGACATTTCTCTTTTGCAGCACCTGCCTCCAGGTCCTTCAGGCCTCAGCTCCAGCGTCATTTCCTCAGAAATAGTTGTACTGACCGCCTCAGGCTGAATTGGGACTGTGCCTCAGACTCCCTCAGATTTCCCTCAAGAAAATACCCGGTGATTGTGATGGGCCCTCAATAGGCTGTGTGTGGCAGCATTTGTGCAAGTAGTGTCAGTAAGCACCGGTGTCTGCTGTGTGTTGTGCGTCTCTCTAAACTTGAGCCTGTTTGTGTTTCTCTCAGGACTCAGCGTGCTCTACTTCCTGTTCCTGGTCTTCCTCCTCTTCCTGAATTTCGAGCAGGTTAAATCCCTAATGTATTGGCTAGACTCAAATCTTCGGTACGCCACACGGGAAGCGGATGTCATGGTAGGTACTCGTCAGTGGCCTCAGAGAAAACAGGGGACTCTCAGGTGTAGGAGGTAGTAGACTTCACATTTCAGCTTCTCCATCTCCGTATTTCCTGTATAGATCTCTAAAAACTAGATCTCCATGTAGACTTTGAATTACATGGTTTTACAGAAGCGAGGCAGTCCTGGGAAATGAAATCTCATGAAACAAAGGTGTATCCTGGGGAGGGAATGAGCATTGTCACCAGACAGCTTGGGCCTAAATTCTGCCACTGTCACTTGTCCACTGTTGGACTTTGGGTGAAGTATTCACTAGCCTGTCCCCTTTAGGAAATAAATATAATAATGTATGTTTTGAGCGCTGGTTAAAAAAGAAACCAAGTGATGATACCCATGTGGCCCAGCAGGAAGCCCACACCGGCCTGACCAACACAGGCCTCACCCCACTCGGCTGCTGCCGTCTCAGCATCGTTATCCTCTGCACCTCTGCTCCTGCCCCTTCAGCCCTGGTGCCACAAGGGCCTACTGAAATGACTCATTTTTAATTAAACCACACTTAACATTTTTTATTCTTGGCTAAGACTATTTTGACTTTTACTGAAGAGACTACTCACGTATGAAGAGTCAGCCTTTTCTCCCTATACTCACTGTCTTATTAGTGCCTTTCTTGCCAAGACACCCAATAGCCAACACCTATAAATTAAAGGAGGAGAGGTTTATTTTGGTTCACACTTGTAAAGGTTTCACTCCATAGTTGGCTGGCTATAGGCAGGACAGCATGGCTGAGGGGCCTAGCGCAGGAGGAGAGGCTGCTCGCATCTTGGTGGAGCCTGGGATCGAGAGAAACCCAGGCCACGGCCCCGGTGACTACCTCTTCCGACCAGACCCCGCCTCCTCCAGTAAGCCCGGAAAAGGCCCCATGAACCCATCACCTTCCCAAGCCCCTGCCTGTGCATTAAGGCTCTTGCAGGACACCTTCATCCTGCCACATCACTCACCATGAACACCTCTACGACCAGACGTGTGGGAGTTTCCCGTGCCAGTTAATTCTCCAGCTGTGCCAATACCAGCTGAGGGATGGAGAGTTTCATTTCAGCCTGATGCTACCTGGAGTCCGAGTCAAATCCCACAAATTTAGGGCTCAGTCCAATAAGACTACCCAAATTTTAGATTTGAATAACAAGTCCAGCTGGCCACTTGTCTTTCTGACCAGCCAGCCCCAAACCGGACTTTCCCAGAATACTCATTTGTTACGATGGCTCACAGCAGGCAGGGAAATACTGAGGTTTACCAGATCATCACAAATGATGTGATACAGAACACAGATGAGCAACCAGATGATGAGATACACAGGAAGAGGCCCAGAAGGCTCCCATACTCCCCAGGGAGTTGGGGTGCACCATGTGGACGTCACCTTCCTCAAAGCTCTCCAGATGCCACAGTTCAGGGCCTTTGGCGGAGAGGTCATCACGTGGACGTGATCAGTTACTAACATCTCCAGGTCCTCTCCCCTCCTACAGTACTCAGGATGAGGGTGGGTCTGAAGGCTTTAAGCCTGTGAGTAGGGATTGGTCTTCTGGTGACAGCCCCCATTCTGGAGTTGCCTCATGAGAGGAGAGGATGTGCTTGTCACACGGAAATTCCAAGGGACTAGGGATTAGGGTTAAAGACCAGATAGAGCACAAGATGCCCCTGGCAGCACCCTTCCACTCAGGAAATGGCAAGGACTTTTAAAAGAGCTCTGTTGGGCCAGGGATTTAGCTCAGTGCCACCACACCTGCCTTGCAAGCACAAGGACCCGAGTTTGATCCCCGGTACCAAAAAAAAAAAGCTCTGTGCCAGGAACCAGAGACAAAGACTAAAATCAAATCACACTATTTTATGCTGTACTATTCTGTTTTGTTTTTAACACCTAATACTTGGTACAGGTTGAAGAAAAATCTTAGAATGGCATTTGGGTAACAGACATATAATATTTGCTTTGACAAATAAGAATCACCATGAAGGGACTTAATAAAAGATCTGAGAAGTGATCATTTCACCATGGTTGACCCTGGTCAGGTCTTTCTTGGAAGGGTGTTTCTGTTAGTCAGCCTTCCATTGATGTAACAGAAGACCTGAGATAACAGTTTATAAACAGGAAAGATTTATTTTGGTTCATAGTTGTGAAGGTTTAATTGATGATTGGTTGGGCCTGTTGCTTTGGGGCCTGTGGCGGGGGAGCACATCTTGGTGAGATCCTGTGCCAGAGGAAATTGGTCACCTTTTATCAGCCGGCAAGCAGAGGGGATGAGACTGGCATCCCACAGTCCTTAGAGGACATGGCCCCAATCCCTGGAACCTCCCACCAAACCCACCACACACAGATTTCCCCTTCACCAAGCTTTTACCACAAGGCCCTTTGGGAATATTCCAGACCCAATCTATAGCAATGATGACAATGATAGTAGGGGTAAGAGCAGTTACTGAGACTGCCAGGTGCTTGATACATATTCTGTATAAGCCTGGTGCGTGCATGCTAGGTATTCATACCACATCTTACAGAGGAGGGAAAAGCAGCTTAAAGTGCTGTGAAGCCTGTTCAGACCACAAGCTGAAGCCCTCACTGGCCCCCAAACTGGCTCGTTTCTTTTCAGCTGTGCTTCAAGTATATAGTTTTCTACACTAAGTATTTCCATGCTGACTGGGATCTTACAGTGATTCTCCCGATACAGTATTTTCCGAAACAACTTTTTTAAGCTTTCTGAGCAAAGTGAACCAACATGCGGGGAGTGTGCTGGTGTCTCCCTTGATCAGGTTTGATGGGAAGAAGCCTACTGGAATAATAGTCTTGCCATTTAGCATTCTTAGGAATTTGACAATGCAAGGACACCTGAATGTCACAGTTACGGCTCCAAGACAGCTGCAACTGGCCTTTAAAAGCTCGTCTTCCTGTATTGGCTAATTTTTTCTTGCCACACCAAGGCTTGAGGCTGTTTGTAGCCTCCAGAGTTCTGGATGGCGACTGAAAAGCCCCGCCTTCGCCATCCCGCCTCATTTTCCGCTTAGAGCAGTTTTGCACAGTTCTAAGGACCTGTTCATTGGTGGCTGTGAAGAAAGGCCTCTTTTATAGGATTTGTGGAAGGGAAAATTTCTTTTATACAAGACAGAAAGTCTGTGATTCACTCGTTCCTGAGTTCATCCATCTAGTTTCTCCACTTTACCCTGCCATCCATTCCTAATCCTGATAGATTCTGGCCCAGTGAAATGAAGACTCCTTTTTTCCCTTAGAATTTCTATTATAAATTCAGTTGAGGTAGGGGACATGACTGAAATCCTGTTAGAACCAGAGTTTTAACCAAGTGTGATGGTTCGTGCTGCCTGTAATCCGAGGACTCTGGGAGGCTGAAGCAGGAGGATTCCAAGCTTGAGATCAGATTGGACAATTTAGCAACTGAGATCCTATCTCAAAATTTAAAGAAGGATTGAGGATGCAGCTCAGTGCAAAGCAAGTGGGTTCAATTCCCCAGTAGTATAAAAAAATTTTTTGCCTTATTGTCTAGATGGTTTGCTGCTTTTTCAAATATAGATTCTGGGCTGAGGGTATATAGCTCAGTGGTGGCGTGTGTGCTTAGTTTTCACAAGGCCTTTGGCTCAGTCCTCAGCCCCAAAATAAAAATATATTGACTCTATGTAAAAATATATGTCCTAAGCCTGAGCACAGCTCTGAGAGCACACCTCATCTGCAGGTGTCTGTCTGCAGCAGCGGCCTTTTGTGTAGAGATACTACAGACAGCACCTGTTCGAGTGGGGCACAGGCGAGCACGTACCCTGGACTCTCGGAGTGTGGGGTCTACACTAAGGCAGACTGGAAGGAATAATTGTTGGCTGTAGAACCCTAGGACAGTTTCAATGTTTTAAAAAATTTTAAGCATATGCAAGAGTAGAAAGAATCCTCAGTCCCCATGTACCTATCACCCAGCTTTGACAACTATCGACATATGCCCAACCTTTTTCATCTCCTCTTCCCCCATCTTAGATTATTTTTGAATAGCTCTCAGAGATTAAATCTAAAATTATGGATTCTCTTTTTTAAAAACCATAAGGGCTTCACATTTCGGCATAAGGTCAGTGTTCACATTTCCCCAGTTGCCTGCTAAGTGCATTTTACAGCTGACTTGCTCAAAGTAGGATGCCAGCAAGGTCCACAGGTTGCCTTTGAGGGGTCTCTTGAATCTTTTGATCAGTAGTTTCCCTCCACACATTTTGTTTTTCTGTAAAGTTTATTTGTTGAACGGCCAGGGATTTAGCTCAGTGGCACTGCACCTGCCTCGCACGCACAAGGTCCTGAGTTCGATCCCTGGTACCAAAAAAAAAAAATTTGTTTGTTGAAGAAACCACATTGTTTATTTGGTAGTTTCTTGCATCTGGATTCTGCAGCTTGCATTCGCGGGGTGTCACTGCGTGTGTTCCCCTGTGCCCTTCGTTGCCTATGCACTGGCAGTTGGAGGTAGAGACTAGGTGGGGCTCCAGACCCCAGTCCCGTTCGTACAGTGGGGCAGCTTCATGGGTGTTGCTCTGTGTCACACTACACAAGGTGACTGCTGGCCTCTCTTTATAACATTAAGATTGTTCAGGAAGTCAGCTTCAGCTTTAAGATGTGACTTAGCATCAATTACAGGTATGGCTTTGGGAGGGAAAAAAAGAGAATATACTTAAAGAATCATCCATTACAATACATTGAAATATGTATCCTCTTTCTCAAAATAATACAGTATGAAAAGGGCGTGTCAGAGAATCAAGGAAGCAGTTATCTCATGAGGTTGCAGTGCTATAAAGGAAAAGGAGTGGGTACTATTGACGTTTAGGATTGGAATCTACCCTGTGACCTTGGTGGAGGCTTCCAGAAGAGCTGGTGTGCAGGCTGGCAGCTAAAGGGTGGGTGGAGCTAGAGCCAGGCAAAGCAGGGAGAGTTCAAGGCCTTTGTTTGGCAGATGCTAGGCCAGGAAGAGAGCAAGGCTGAGGCTGGGGAGGCTGCCAGGGCCAAGCCAGTTATGCTCAGAGTGGATGTTATTCTAAATGTAATCGAAGGCCATAGAAGGTTTATAACCAAGGGAGTTACATGATCTGCGATGATGTTTTAGGGAGTCAGTACCCTTATCTGCAGTTCAGTTTAGTAACAGGAAGAACTAAGGATATCAGCTTATTTCTCCCAATAAACGCTGAGATGGCTTTAGACCTCGCTCCCTGGACTTCCTAGTAGACCCCGCTCCAGGTTTAGGCATACTTGACGTCCCCTGGCCCGTCAGATGGCCAAGCTTCTGTCGCAAGGCAGACCCATCCATGTGAGGGAGCAGATGAGAACCTGTGCTGTCTGTCTGTAGGCAAATAATTTCCAGGCAGAAGACTCAAAAGAGATTGAAGCCCTTTCTCCAAGGTCACCAGTTCCTCCACAGAGGAGTGAGAGAACTAGGGCTGGAAGCCTGCAGTGTGCAGTAGTTGAGGTCCTAACCACACCCCTTCCCCAGCACACGCAGACCCTCGTACATGTGTATACACACGCTAACACATGCACACGTGATGATCTGACTGATGGTTTTCAAGACGGTTCTGTTTATAATGAAGAAATTGCAGGAAGCAAAGGCAGATCCAGGGAGACCAGTTTAACATCTTTATAGTTTTTAGCTGGAGGTAAATACCCAGGTACTTAGCGTAGCATCATCTGATACTTTTTTGTACCCCTAGAAACATGTCGCAGTTTTAGAAAACTATTGCAAAGGTCTCAGCAAAACAGTAGTGGCAGCCAGGGGGAGAAAAGAAAAGGTTGGAGAGGTAAAATGGACAGGACTTGATATTTGGTTCCATGTTGGGCAAGCAGGACCAAAGTGGTCTGTCTGTACTTACTGCTCTGCCGTGCACACACCTGCCCCTGGCCACTTCCCAGTCTGTTTGTGCTGGCCTGGCTTCATCCTCGGTCAAAGTCCATTCCTCTTGGTTCCACGCCCATGCCTGCATGGGGCTTCCCAGCTGCTTGCAGAACAGCCAGCCCTCTGTCTCCATGGGTTTGGATTCCCTGGATTCAGCCAACCACAGATTGAAAATATTTGGGGAAAAGAAAATTTGGCCTGTACTGAACATAAGCAGACTTTTTTCTTGTCAGTTATTCCCTAAACAATTACTCCCTAAAGTTATTTACATAGCAGTTGCAAGACATCAGGTATTATCAATAGTCTAGAGATGATTTAAAGTCAATAGGAGACTATATGTTATGTGTGAATTCCACACTTTTGTATAAGGGACTGGAGCATCCTAGGATCTTAGCATCATCAGGGTATCCTGGAACCAGTCTCCCAGGAGACCAGGGGACCACTGTAGACTGCTGTGCCCCAGGGCCTTCCCAGGACCAGGAGGACCTCAGAGGGCTCTCACTAATAATTCTAATGCTAATGTATGCACTTTGCTCTTTATGATTTTTTAAATGCCCTACTATAATTGAAGCATAGACGTACAAAGGCCTCCACTTGTGATTCCTCTTCTGAAAACAGACCTGCTCCTTTTCTAGCCCTAAGCAGCCTGTTCCAGAGTAAAGGAAGGGTAGAGAGATGAAATTTGGCTTTGGTGGGATCTTGTCCCTCTTCTCAGCCTAACACATCCATCACCCCTTCAGCCTCAGCGTGTTTCCCTGTCAGCTGGGGGCAGACTTCTCCTCACAGGGCCCAATCTTTACTGATCCCTAGTGAATTTTTTCCTCTCTCCACATTTCCCACTTATACCTTATAATATATTTTACAGGAGTTTTTCTGTTTAGTTGATAATAGGTATTTTCCAACTCTTACTACTTCCTGTCAGATTAGTTCGGGGAGAAAAAGGATATGAAATGTAGAGATTGCTGAGAAATGTTATATTGTCATACAACCACAACTGCTTTGCTTAAATAATGTATTCAAAACAAAAAGATACTAAAAATAGAGTCCAAATTCTTCAATGCTTTAGAATTTTTTGCATTTAAATAATGTAGCATCTGATGTATTTTGAGATGGGAGATTATTCTACTTTTTCTTTTCATTTCTGAAGTTGACTGATTCAGCCCTTTTCTAGGACAAGCATTTAAGGCTTTATGTTTTCCTTAAACTTCCACTTAACTAAAGCACTGCAGTTTTCATATGTGGTATTTTTACTATCACTGGTACTCAGTTTTTTAAACTTAAAAAAAATTTATCATTTCCTATTTAATGCATGATTTCTAGAATTTCCAAACCTATTGAGATTCTTGAAGTTTCTGTTACTGCTGTCTGGTCAAGTGACTTGGTCTGTGCAATGCCACTTCTTTAAGATGTGTCAAACCTTTGTAAAATTAGTCTGCTTTTCATTTTAACCCTGTGTTTGCAATTCAGAGCAAAATACTTATCCATTTACTCCAAAAATCTTGTTTTTAAAACTTTTTAATTGAACATGACATATTTCATCTGTTGAAGTCATATATGTTCGTTCACTGTCTGAATCCTGGAAACAGGTTGGTTTCTAGAGTTCCATCAATAAGTCCCCTTTTCTGTGAAATAGGAGTATGCCGTGAACTGCCATGTCATCACCTGGGAGAGGATCATCAGCCACTTTGACATATTTGCATTTGGGCACTTCTGGGGCTGGGCCATGAAGGCCTTGTTGATCCGGAGTTACGGTCTCTGCTGGACGATCAGTATTACTTGGGAGTTAACTGAGGTAAGACGGGGCTGGGGGCCACCCGGGCTACACGGTGTGCACATCTCCTGTGTCTGAAGAATAGAGTTGTCAGGTTACAGTCTGTTCGCCAACCTCAGGTTCAAAACTGTTTACACTGCCCCATGAGAATATTCTATACCCTTGTTTAAAAAAATAAAACTCTTCTCATTTATTTAATGAAGTATTCTCTATTCCAATACCAAGTCTTAAAGTGAAACAGATAAAAGCAAACTCAAGAAGGAAGTTAAAATCCCAAGTGAGACAAATAAGTGGTCATAAGGAGATCCACTTAGAAACAGTTGGCTTCCCCGTGCAGTGGTTTCCAGTCTGAGACAAGTAGAATTAGGTATCCAGCCATTCCAAGGGTATCCAAAGATATGGCTGAAAAACGGATTTGCCGTAGAGCTCTATATCTCAGTGATCAAGTTTCTCTGAGTGGAAGAGAGTGTACTCTTAAAAACTATTAGCAAAATGAAATTTGGAGAACTAACTCATTCTTGTGCAGGCTTATATTGTTACTAATCATTCCTCAAGAAGAAAATTTGGCCCCATCCACAGTCTACTTCCCGAAGCCATTTGGGCCTTCACACAGCAGAGCTTGGCTGCTCTGGACACTGTGGCCACACCCTGTGTTTTGGACAAAACAGTTTCCCTTCCACCCTTGGTCTTACTGTGGGCCCATCTGAAACATTCTCGTCATGAACGGCCTCTTGAAATCAGCCTCTCCTGTCCTTAGTGTCCCACTCCAACATGTCTTCCTTCTAGACCACTACTCCAGTCGTCCCCAGAACGGATCTGCTTTGTCCTCACAGTACCATTTATGTCACCACGGTAACGCTTGCCTCAGGCTCCCTTCCTTTGTGGTTTGTTTGTGTGGCTGCACCACTGCTTCCCCTTGGGGTCTATGGTCTTGTTTTCCTTTGCTCTCCACTGTGACTCGGAGGGAGAGACGCTCTGTGCCACTGTCATTTTCCTCCGCCGCATCGCCCGGAGCTAACCCTTGGCTTTCCCAGCTTACCACTGATTTTACCTGCGTATCTTTGGAATATTTCTGAACTTAAATTCTTAAACTGACAGGATTGATGGTAATACTTTGTTGTCAGCCATGAAAACTTTTCTCCTTTCTCCCTCCTGGATCCTTGTGTCATCATTGGCCAAGGTATTTGCTTGGTAATGTGTTTTAAAAGAGGTGCTGTCTTGTCTACAAAGCCCGGTGTTTAAAAAGCAGTGCTATTTGGATAAAGTTTGCAAATGTTCTGCAATATAAACACAAGAATCAGATTACAGGCTGTGGTACTATTTTTCTATGCATTAGGAAAGAAATGAAACAACTTTTTCTGGAACAGCATGCTATAAAATACAAAAGAAAGAGTATCTTTCTGCATGGTATCCCAGTTTTGTCATTGTCTATACTCCTCAGCTTTTCTTCATGCATCTTCTGCCCAATTTCGCCGAGTGCTGGTGGGACCAAGTCATCTTAGACATTCTGCTCTGCAATGGTGGTGGCATCTGGCTGGGCATGGTCGTCTGCCGGTTTTTAGAGATGAGGACCTACCACTGGGCAAGCTTCAAGTAAGTCCTCCCCTCCAACATTTGTAATGGTATCACCTAATGTACGCTTAAGTGCTTTACTAGGAATCATCTTGAGTACAGTCCTTTGGTTTTTTGTTTGAGACAGGATCTCGCTATGTACTCAGGCTGGCCTTGAGCTCATGACAATCCTCCTGCCTCAGCCTCCTGAGTGCTGGTATCAGAGGCATGTGCCACCACACATAGCCTTGAGTATCATCTTTAATGATGATGAATAAATTCCACATTAGCAGTTGAAACTCAAAAGTGATTATAAACCTAATTTTAAGCATTCACCCTGAAAATCATTTATGATTTTCTCTTTTTCAGTTTGTTTATTTAGAGAGTCATAACACCTCACCCACCACCATCTTTTTCTTTTTGGTGGTACTGGGGAGTGAATTCAGGACCTTCACGTTGAACTATATTCCTGGCACCCTCCATCCCCCCTCCACCTTTTTTCTTTTGAGGTAGGATCTTGCTAAGTTGCATGGGTTCAAACTTGTGATCCTCCTGCCTCAGCCTCCCAGAGTGCTGAGATTACAGACCTCTAGTCCACTTTCCACTAGAGTCTTTGTTTGTAACTGAAATCTCCTTGAGCCTAGCGTTTAAGGTCCACCTTCTTAGTAGCACCCTGGTCTTCTGCTCCAACCAGAATCTCTCATCCATTTTTGCTTAAGTACTCTAAGGCTTTTCTAGCCATTATCTCCAAGCTTGTCCAAACTCCTCCTGAAAACCAGTTCCAAAGGCTTTCGAACCACATGGTCAGGTATAGGCATAGCAACGCCTCCACTTTTCTGGTCCCAAAATCTGTAGTAGTCATTTCCCATCCCTGAGATGAAAAAGGCATTTATTTTGATTCAGTCTCAGTGGGTTCAGTCCACGGGTAGCTGGCTCCAGGGTAGAAACCGCGTGGCAGAATGGCATGGCAAGGGAAAGCTGTTCACCAATTGGTGACCAAGAAATGAAGAAAGGAGGAGGAGGGAGCAAGAATACAACTTTCCAGGCCATACCCCCAGCATCTTCCTTCTTCCAACCAGGCCCTACCTCCAAATGTGAGACACTGGGGGATGTTTTAGATCTAAGTTATAACAGCCCCCTCGGGGGACAGACATAGTGGGGAAAGTGTCCCTGCTGACATCCGCGTTCTTCCTGGGCTGACTGCAGGCTGTTTGCTGTCTTTAGTACTTGTCTAGTTTTTTGTTACCAGCTCCCAAGTTAAGTCCTCTAGCTCAGCGGCACGCTGACCAAGACGGCAGCACTGCACAGGGCCCTTACCGTGCCATTTCCCATCCAGTGTTCCTCTGCCACCTGCCTCATCCCCTTAGTCCACCACTAATCAAGTAGAAAGAAATCTGAGCATTTGCTGCAGAATCAATGGAGGGTTTGGGGGGTTTGTTTGGGTTTTTTCATGTTTTTGTTCATTTGTCTCCTCTTTTCTTATCCTTTTGGATCTTCACTGGAGCCGTTGTCTTCTTACAGGGACATTCATACCACCACTGGGAAGATCAAACGGGCCGTTCTGCAGTTCACCCCTGCTAGCTGGACCTACGTCAGATGGTTTGACCCCAAATCTTCTTTTCAGAGAGTGGCCGGGATATACCTTTTCATGATTATCTGGCAGGTATTTGCAGATACCCATAACTGAGAAAAAACAAAAACAGAAGCCTTCTAGGAATTTAGGATTAGTGTTAGCTTGTGTGGCACAGCAGTCTAGAAGATACAATATTCTGCAGCTAATGTATAGAATAATTATGCCAGGTGCTCTTGCTACACCTAAGATCTCGTTTCCTCGTGAAGACATTTTTTAAAAAGGGATCTTTCAGTTACAAATTAGAGACAGATTAGATTCCCTGAGAAAGGTCGTGTGTAGCATCCATCACTCAGTGAATTAGGCACTGGATTGCTTTTGTGATCGATTATTCATTCTCAAGACTAAAGAACCAATGAGTAGGCTTTGCTTATGTTCCTAATTCAGTGTTTGGTGGTCAGAATTGTACCAGCTCAGCTGTCACAACTGGGTAGTGCTCTGAGAGCTAGATCTGCGCTCTGCGCTGCCCACAGGAGTGGATCCTTCAGTGGGTGGTTCCCGCAGAGTGTTGTCTGAGGGCAGAGAAGCTGTGGTACCCGGTGGACCATTACCTAACTGAAGCTGTGCGGGTAGCCAGGGTCCTGGCAGTGGGTTCTGAGACACCTCTCTTTCTAAAGACAGCCTTTTTACTGAGCCTTCTGTCCCCAGGTGGCTTCATAACTTGGAGACTCACCAGGGACAACTAGCTTTTGCCTGAAGAATCATGAGAAATTTTATTTTAGATACATAAATACAAAATATTCTGAACAAAAGGAAAAAACAGCAGATAACTATTTGATGATCTTCCTTGTCCATACATGGAAAATATTAATGCCTGTCTAAGTAAGTGAGTTCATGTATAGAGAAGTGTAGTGAAAAGGTAATAATCACATGGTCTGCAGAAGTCAGAATGATTACCCCTGCACACCTGTGCTTTCTGTATCTGGATTCACCCAAATGCAGACTGAACATACTTGAAAGAAAATACTGCGTCTGTATTGAACTTGTACAGACTTTTTCTTGTTACTCTCTATAAACAACACAATATAACAATTATTTACAGCATATTCATTATTAGTAATCTAGAGATGATGATTTTACATATATGGGAAGATGAACATACTGTCCAATTTTATACAAAGGACTTGAGCTTTGGTGGACTTTGGTATCTGGGTGTCCTGGAACGAGTCCCCAATGAGAGCAAAGGACAACTCCATTTATAAAACTGGAGCTGTAAATACATTAGGATCGAGCTTTGTCTTATCAGGGCAAATGTGCAAGGATTAAGTTTTCTTTCAGAAGGAAGGATGATTCATTTGTGGAGGAGAGATAGCATGGTTCTTCTGGAAGCCCTGGTCACACTCCATGGGGCACACTTTTCCTGTGGCCATGAGCCCTGTCCCTGCAGTCAGCACTATGGGAAAACGATATATGCTCTGTCTAATTGAAATACACCGTGTGATGTGTTCTCCAAGCACAGTGACCATTGTGTCATCCCTGCCTCTTGGTAGAGATGTGGAACTGGGCTGTGAGCGGAAAGCACCCATGTCCTGGCTGTAGTCTTTTGTGCTGTTGCCAGGCACTCCTTGTAGTGCCACCCTCAGGGAAGAGTGCTGCTGCCTCTGGGTGAACCTTCCATCAACCCCTCATACACGACTTGAAGAGCTGCCTCTGGCTGCACAAGTGTTCCACAGCACCTGCTTCACGCTTCCTGCTCCAAGCTTTTCTCTCCTGGCTGTCCTAGCCGCTCACACAGGAGTCACATGATAATCATGTGAAGCAGGAACCATGACAAATAGCTGATGTTTTGAGGCCCTTTGTGTTCCTCCCACCCCCAACTCCTCTCCCAGACCCTCGCTTGGTCAGCACTTCTGTGGTTCTGGCTGTTACTGGTTTGAGTAGCAGCCCCAGGAGACCCTGTGTATTTTCTGAAAATGCTCAGGACATAACTGGTAATTTCTAGCTGTAGAACATCTGTGTGTGGAATACTGGCCTGTGATGTAGCAGGAGACTAATCTCTTCTCTTTCTTTTCAGTTGACTGAATTGAACACCTTCTTCTTGAAGCATATCTTTGTGTTCCAAGCCAGTCATCCATTAAGTTGGTGTAGAATTCTTTTCATTGGGTGCATCACGGCTCCCACAGTGAGGTAATTCTGTGCAAAGCTGGCTGTCATTTGAAGATGCTAACTAACCTCTATCTCCTGCCTAGCATGAGGGAAGTCACATTACCTCGATTTTCCATGAAAATGTCTTTACAAAGAATTAAATGTCTAGAGTATAAAGTAAATGTTTTGCTCTCAGACCTCAGTACATTTCCTAAGGCCTTAAAAAAAGAAAATATTGAATAATCAATGCCACTCCAATAATGCTGTTCATTATTTCAGATCCTTTCACAATCTTTCACTGCTTTTCTTTTTTCTCTTTTTATGGCCTACTAAAAAAAATTAGTAGCAGTGACCCTGAAGTTTCTTAAAATGAGATTATTGGAAAGTACAGAAGTGCTTATAGTAGAATTGAAGTCATAAATGGTGTTATTTTCAGAATGAGACTTTATTAGCTTTTTTGGATCAGATTAAACTTTTGTCCTTCTTGTAGTCCTCCAGGACAACTGTGGTACGTGTGGGTGTTGTATATTTATGTAGGGCCTGGAGGGGAGGTGTCATTCACAGACTGTCCCTCACGGACACTGAGTGACTCAGTAAAGTTCAAAGCCAAACATTTTCACATTTCATTTTTCCTATTTAGAGGTGGCATTTGGGTTTTATAACTTACATAGAGTAGTGGCCTTGATCAGTAGCCACACTGAAGGTCTTCTAGAGCTATAAATATACCAAACATTTAAAAGAGTTGGCTTTTCAGAAACAGTAGGGTTACTTGGGCCATCATTTTTAATATGTGCACAAGCTATCCAAGTAGAAGGGTTCACTTCCCAGCCAGTGTCTCCTTAACCTCCCTAAAATCTGTATTCCCCACATCTGGGATTGAACAGACCAATAAGACATGCCTGAGTCCTGTGGAATTAAAGCCACAATGTCCATTTCTCCTTTTTATTATGAACCAAACAGGACAGTAACACCGTCCCTTTGAAACTTTGTCGGCTAGTGACCTGCTGATGTCCTTAATATCATAAATGCTGTTGCTCCTTGAGGATTTGGAGCCTTGCATCCCCCACTTAAAACAATTTAATTAGAGACTTCACAATTGTTTTCAGGAAGATTAGGAGCAGTTCTTATATAAAATTAGGAACAATCAACAAAGCCAATAAGAGAAAGAAATCTCTTCTTATAAAATAGCACATCACAACTGATTTGCTATAAAGTTCCAGTATTGTTAACATTGCAGTACAAAAACTGAAGACTTAAAAATTCAATTTTTTGTACTTTTGAGAGCACCTCAAAATTTTTGCCAAACCACAATTTCTATATACTTCTTTAAAAACAGACAGGGCCGGGGATTTAGCTCAGTGGTTCCACCGCCTGCCTCGCAAGCGTAAGGTCCAAGTTCAATCCCCGGTACCAAAAACCAAAACAGACAAACCACTTTCTGTGCTCTTATCACTGCTTGATGTGGTTCTCATCCAAGTGGATGGGCTGACAGTGGGTTGAACTGCAAAGTGCTATGGAGGATTTTAGAGCTGCTGTCTGCTTAGTAGAAGCCAAGATCTCATAGGAGAGGCAGCTTTGTAGGCTTCCAGACAAATCATGCGCACCGCATTGCCCTTTTCTTTCCTTTTCGTTAGACTCACATGACTCTGCTTTGAGGAGACATTGAGTGAACATTGTTTTAAGTTGATAATATAAAATCCAGTGTAAGGGGAATGTTGCAAGTAGAAGAATGCAGCTGAACTGCCAAAAGCAGATTGGGTAATAGATGTTGAGTGAGAGGAAAACCTACGTTCTTCACAACTAGAATTCACTGGAGTCTTTGGAGTAAAGAGGCAGTGTTTCGTAGATGTGCTTTAGGTGTCTGAAGTTTAACGCAAAATTATTTTTTGTTTTTTCCTCTCATCCTTTTTATTATTATTTTAGTTTATTGCACATGTGTGCGGTACATAGTGTTTACCTTTCTTGTGGGACAAAGGTAACGTGGACATAATGCATCTTAATTCCTTTTTCATACCTTCCCTACCCTACCTCTTCACTCAATGCAAACTTTTATAGGCACGTTTTATGTGCCTTTATTGTAGCTTTCATCAGTTCCTTCAGGGAGTCTGTGACCCCAAAACGATGAGGAGCTGATTCAGATGCTACCTCTGGAAGGGTGGGTTGTGTTTCAGGGCTGCTTTTGAGACCCTGAGCCACACAGTCCTATTCAGCAGCCACTTAGTACATGTGGTTGCTGAGCACTACAAACATGGCCAGTCCGCACTGAAAAGTGCTATAGGAGCCAAGTACTGCCACATTTCACACTTAGTACAAGCAATGCACAACGCTCCATTGTAACATTTTAATGCCAGCTTAAATATTGGTTGAAAGAACATATCTTTCTACAATGAATTTTATGTTCTTCTTGAATGTGGCAACTGGCAAATTTAAAGGGCGTCTGTGGCTCATATTTCTATTGCTATGAGCGTTTCAGCTTTCAGAGGCCCTGGCATTCAGCGATAGTGAGGTACAGCTGGGGTTCCAGTCCAGTTTCCAAGGGCCAGAAATGTTCCTATTTCTTCCCAGTTGTGATCAGAAACCTTTGTCCTAAGAGTATTGAAGGAGGCAACGAGTGCACTGCAGGGCTGACCCTCTGGAATCACCTCCTCAGACAGGCTTTGGCCTTGGCTGCAGAGGTCTCCGCTGAACCAAGACTGCCTTTGCCAACAGTGTGGTGCTTCAAGCAATGCTCTCCTCCCTCCAGCCTCACCCGAATTCGGAGTCTCTCGCAGGAATGTCTGACGAGGCCCTAGCTTGCGGTTTTGAGTAGAACTAGGCCAGGCAGCTGGAGTGTGTGGAGCAAGGCGGGACATTTTTTTTCCTCTAAGTGACTTCTTCATGTGTTGATCTATTGATCTTTCAGAAGCTCTGTGAATTCCAACTTTGCCAATTTCGTTTTTTCAGGCAGTACTATGCTTACCTCACCGACACACAGTGCAAACGCGTAGGGACACAGTGCTGGGTGTTTGGGTGAGTATCTTATGCTGGCAGAGGTTTCGGGTGTTTCTTGATCCTGTGTCAGGTGCCTTTCAGTGTAATTCCCTATGAAGGCAGGTGAACAGGTTTTGCTCTCACTTTTATTTATATACAGTTAGTCCCCAGCTTACAAACATTCGAGCTGTGAACTTTCCCAGATATATTGTGTAAGACTCACTTTATCAGCTTGCAGATGAATCCAACTTACAGTTCCCAGGATAGAACTCTGGTCTTATGCAATAAATTAGAGAATGGCTCAGTTGCATTTCTGTGAACGTACCTTGAGTTTGGGACATGATCATGTTATGGGCTTTACCCATACTTCCTGCCACTGTGGCATCAGAAGGGCCCCTTGAAACAGCTATGTGCCAAAGTAAAATTTCATTGTTCAAAGAATTAACACAACTGAATGGTTACAGTTTATTGTTTTATTAAAGATATAAATGCTCCATCTTAGCTTAATATTATTTAACTGATGTGGGATTGTACACTATCTAGTTTAACAGCCCTGTTAAATGTCTGGCCCCTCCCTTTAATATTTCAGGTAAATCATTTTTCCTACTTAATTATCAACAATTTACCACCTCAGTAAAGGAAGTTCCAGAGGTGATCAGCAAATCTGTACGGGAAGTTTGGTCCCTGAGCTAGTGTAGAATCAAGACCTAATCTAAGTTCTAAATTGAGTGTGATGGTATAAAGACAGTTTCAGAAAAACGTATAATAGAAAAGAAATGACTGCTTTCACTGGGTTTAACCAGAATACTCTTTTTCCCATTAAAAAAGTGATGCAAACCCAGACATGTAATCCTAGCACTCAGGAGGCTGAGGCAGAAAGATCTCTGTGAGTTAAAGCCAGTTTGGGGCACATAGTGAGTTCAGGTGCAGCCTAAACTAAACATAGTGAGGCTGTCTCAAAAAACAAACAAAAACGTGATCCACACACATGGATAAAACTTCAGAAAAGAAATATAGAAGAAACTAAAGATCACCCAAAGAAGTCAGCTTTTCAGAGATAATGGCCAAAAGTTTCATTCTTGCAAAACATTTTTCTCTGTGTGTGTATGTGTGTGCATGTGTGAGCTCTCTTTCCAAATTCTGAGGGGTTACTGTATGAGATTTTTTCCCCCCAGGACACAATACCTGACACCCACAACTTAAAAGGAAGAGATGGTTAATCTGGCTCACAGTTTCAGAGGATTCAGTCCACGGTCATCTGGTTCCAAGGCAGGAACATCCATGCAGGAAGGCTATAGTGGAGCAAAACTGCCTACTTCATGGTGGTCAGGAAGTGGAGCAGGGAACAGCACCAGAGAGGAAGGGGCCAGCATCATATGCAGAGTGTGCTTCACCATTCCCCTGGGTGGCTCCCAAACCAATCAAGTTGACACAATCAGACTTAACTGTCAGTCACATTACCTGTAATTTTAACAAATAAAAAAGTATTGATACTCAAGTTAGATTTAGGCAAGACCTTCCCACTCCCAGGAGACAAAAGGCCATTGTCATTTGATCCTCCTAAAATCTGGTATAAGCTGATTTCCTACCCCAGCATCTGCAGCTTCAAGGCTCATAAGGTGGATTAGGCTTTCATTGTTTGCTGATGTGTGGCAAGAAGGAGAATTCACACATCTTTGGGATTTCTGATGTTCTGGGCAGAGGAGGCCCCCAGTTCACGGGTGAGGTGTCCTAGAAGGATGGCAAGTTGGAGGCCCTTTCTCTTTGTGTCTTCTGTAAGGCAGAAGTGATCTCCGGCATCTGAGTTCTCTTCTGGTTACATGATCCTTCCACGTGCATTTTTCCCTTCATATTTAAAGTCCCTGGCAAAGACAGAGCATTACTGATTGACCTGTGGAGAGGACAGGGAGACATGGGTCAGAGAAGGGGTAGTGGTGGGGTAGAGCTTCTTTCTAACTGGGCAGCCCGCTGTCCGCATGTGGGAGGAACAGCAAAGGTGAACAGGCTAAAGTGTGGTAGATGGCTCTGTGGAAGAAAGTCATGCCTTGTTGGGATGACTTTGAAAATGGTGAAAAGGAAACACAAAAGGTAGAATCAAGACCTCTTAGAACAGTGACTCCAGGATTAATGGATCTTGGGCGAACCACCAGGCCATGCTGATGGAGAACAAATCCCTCTTCATAAATCACAGGGACGGGACTGCATGCATGATCTCTGGCCGGGGCCTCCCTGTGTGCAGCCGAACCTGTCAACCACGCCCGGAAGATGACACAGCAGGCAGAGACTCCAGGCTCTTCCCTTTGCCTCTTCTCCACCTCTGTGCCCTTGATACCCCATCCCTCCCTGCTGTCCTCATTTTACTTCCTCTCCATCAAAACAGGTCTGATTTTTCTTTAATAAGTGGCGGCTGCTTTTACTCTGTTAGCAGCGTTCCTAGGCTCTAGGCAAGTGTGGCCATAGGAGAACAGTAGAGGGTCCCCACTTACAGTGACAGTTTGTCTTTTGAGAGGTGGGAGTGGACAGAGGCCAGGCAGGGCCACTCAGCTGAGGATTCATTCCCACCACTCCACATTTTTCTCCTCCTGATGGGCACTTTTCTAAATATATTACACCCCACAGACATTTGTATGAATTACTTATTTAACTAAATATAGACTTGCCATGTCATCCCCCATAGTTGAAATGTGGGTCTGAGCTATTCAACCTTTTATACTAAGTTGCCCAGGCTGGGCTAGAACTTGCAGTCCTCCTGCCTCAGCCTCTCAGAGTGCAGGGATTACAGGCCTGTGGCACTAGCCCAGCCTTTTCTACGTTTAACCTTTTTAACCAGCTGGGAAATGGAAACCCTGCCAGAGAGAAAGCAGTAGTGTGGACAGGTTGGGCCCTCTCATCAGGAAGCCACATTGTATTCCCTCAGCTCTGGGAGTGCAGGCCCAGTGCTGTGAACTCGTGATGCGCTGCCCTGGACTCGGAGTTTGTGTTGTCTGCCTTTTCCCTCACTCCACTTCCATTGTAATTGTGCCTCAAAAAGAGGGCATTAGCCCCATTAAAAGAGAGGCGATGTTTTGTCACCTGATCCTGGCAGGTGGCTGACACAGAGGGAGAAGTCATGGCCTTTGGGGAGAACAGGGTCCCCAGCCGGCAGAGCTGCCCATGCCCTCCCCCGACTCGGTCCCACCTACTGGTGCCCTCGCCCACTGCCTCTGCCTGCTGCTCTGTGCGGCTGCCCAGCCTTTCTTTCCGCATCCGCCAGGCTCCTAGGCAGCCCTGCGTGCTCCCATCACTGCAGCCTGCGAGCCAGGCTCCCTAGGCAGCACCTTCCTCATCACTTCCATCCTGTCTTTCCTCTGCTCTGTCTCCTCCCTGGCTCCACAACATCCCACTGACATCTCAAGGCCTTTGACAGTGTCCCATAGACTGCAGCAGTAGCTGATTCCTTTCCCTCAAGTGACATCCTGTCCAGCCCCTCATAGACGCATAAACAGCTGGGCAGCACAGGCCCCTCTTCTGCCTCGCTCCTGGCCCTAGGGTTCTCTGGAAGCCAGAAGCACAGCTCTTGCTGCCTCCAGAAGGTGGCTTCGCTTGCCCTCTGAGAAGCAGAGCCACACTCCTGAGCTGCAGGGCACTGCCTGGCTCCCTGTGCCCTGGTGGTGGGTGGGTTTCATGCACGCACATCCTGTTTCCACTCTTGGAAGCTGGTTCCTGCTGGCCGGAGGCTGACTCACCCACCCTCTGTGCAAACTTTGCGGGACACTGAGAGTCAGGCGGGCGGCCCCTGTGGCCACAGCATTGCGGTGGCGTCCTCAGACCCCAAGGGCAGGCCTTGCTCGCAAACAACGCCATTCCTCTGTGGCTCGGGGTTGGCCTGTGCACCCCACTCGCACACAGACCTTTCAGGGTGCAGTTTCCTTCATGACCCTCCCGAAGTCCCGTCCATTCACCCAGGAGCTCCCCACCTTGGCTCTGTTCGCAGCATCTTTTTTTCCACCCTGTGGAGTTGGCTATAAAGAAAGGTGGGGTTAGGGCCGGGGATTTCACTCAGTGTTTCCGCCACGTGCCTTGCAAGCGCAAGGTCCCAAGTTCGATCCCCGGTACCAAAAGAAAGGTGGGGTGAGAGTGTGCGGGTTGGTAGACCGTCCAAGTTGGGTCTCCAGCCGTGCCGAGCAGCCCCTTGGGTGGCCCAGCATTTCTTGGCCTTTCACGCTTGCTCATCAAGATACAGGTGGCAGCTTCATCAGAGCAAGAGGGGCACTGGCTGAGCTCCACCAAATGAGTTTGGCCACTTCAGCAGCCTGGGGAAGACCACAGATTTACATTTGAGCTGAGCAGAGGGGCCAGGTGGAGAGCCGGGCAGAGGGGCTAGGTGGTGGGCTCTCGGGCAGCAGGTTCGGTGCCAGGCCTTGGGCTCCAGCCCGGACAAGCTGCCATCTTGAGTCATGGTGTGAAGTCACACCGTGGCGTGAACACAGCGGGCCTTGCTGACCGGGATCGGCATCCCCGCTGGTGGCTGGCGGACCTGGCTGGCGGCTGGAGGAGCCCTGAGATTGTTGGGTTGCAGTGCACCCAGTTGTCCCCGCTTCTCTCCACCCCAGCAGCTCCTGTCCTCTCGCCCTCTCACTGCAGTTCTGCTCAGCTCAGAGTGGGCCTGTTGTAAATCCTGCTGGTTTAAAACCTCAGCACCAAACCCTCTGCAGTTCTCCCTCAGAGAAAAAGCCAAGCCGGGGGTGGACCCCAGACCCAGATCACTCAGCTCCCGCTCAGCGCCTTCCACTCACTCCTGGCCCAGCCTGAGACCCCTCACCCGGGTCGCCCACAGCTGGCTCCCTCGCCACCTGCTCTTGCTCGGCACATGTGCGGACAACAGCGTGGCTGAGACTCCTCAGCACCTAGGAGCAGGGCAGAGCCTAAAGTTGCTCACTCAGAATCACTGGTTTTAGAGGAAACTTCAGGTGGTTGTGAGGTCAGTTGAGTGAGTTCTGATCAGCGGTTTAAAATGAAACGGAATCAAAACAAACCAGAGTAAAATTTCAAAGGACAAAGTTGCAGTCTAGTTAAAGATCTTAATTGGCTTTACTTTCAGTTCTAGAATCAGACAGCACTTCATAGAATAAGTCTTCCATGGAGCTAAGCAGAGGAGCTTGGTTTTACAGACAGACAGGGGCTGAAGAAATCAAAGATCAGAAAGTGGTTTGGTCTTTTTCAAGTTACTTTCCTTGTCAGGCTAGGACAAGAGACAGGAATAGAAAAATGACTAATTGGTTAGCACCAGGGTACGTCGTTACCTTCTTCATGTAAGGGTGAAGGCAGAGGAAGCTTTATTATCATGCCAGCTGAAGCCAGCCTGTTGGGGAAATTTTGCTGTTTTCTGTCTAATCCTGATTTTTCAGGTCACAGGAACAGCCTGGCTGTTGATGTGGAGCTTCAGCATGAGCGACTCCATTTTGATTTTTAGCCAGATCTCTTGGGCCCGGGGCAGGAGCTTAGTAAAAACAATGGCCTCCCATAATTTACATTTAACAAAGTATTGTTATATTTAACAAACAGATTGTTTTGTGGAGGTTTTGTTTCAGGGTGTGTGTGTGTGTGTGTGTGTGTGTGTGTGTGTACTGAGTCACAATGGAAACTGGCTCTTGCCAGCTCTAGACTGTTGGTCACCATGCTTTCTGAAAAGGGACCCGAGTCTAGTTGAATCTCCAGAAATCTTTCCTCATAAACTCAGGACATCCTGTCTGGCCTAAGAGTAGGTGGCCATGCTGTGTCCTGTACCCAGTACCCCACCGTGAGAGCTCTGTAGGACGTCCAGCCATAGAGTGACTTTTCCTGTCACTGCCCCCTGAAGTCACAAGAGTCTAATGGGCAGCAAGTATCGGACTTCCAAATGTGTCCTTCAGCTAAAACAGGGCTTTCTCACATGTGACAGCATTGTTGGAGAACAAAGGGACAATGGTCTTTAAAGATTCAGGCCATCTACACTTAAAACTTGCTTAGTTGGGACTAGGGGAAAAGATAGTCCGAAGTCTCAAAATAACATTGAGCAGGCTTCTGTAATTTCCCTGCTTTATCGGAGTGGGTCCAGTCCCACGCAGGCAGTTGTTCAGAGCCAGCTGTACTTCTCCTGAGAGCAGTGGCTCTTGTGTCTGCCAGTGAGCAGGAGACCCAGGCCTTCTTGGGCCCTCTCACCTTTTTGGAGAATTCCTGTGTAAGCCCACCAGTCCCTGTCTGTCCAAGGAGGGACACAAAACACAGTCATCCAAATCTATTCTTTTGCCATGGTTGGAAGCTGATGGCCAACTGTATAACCTTTGCTTCATCCACTCTTACCTCCAGCCTCTGAACCTTAACAAAGACTAATGCTGTTCTTTCACGTTTTAATTAAAGATGAAAACATGAAGAGTAGGGATGTTAAGAAGTTTGCATTTAGCAAAACTGCTTACAGATAAAAAAAGTTTATATTGTCAGTAAAAATTAAAGGATGCTTAGCCAGACATAGTGGTGTGTACCTGTAATCCCAGCACTCTGGGAGGTAGAGGCAGGAAGACCCCAAGTTCAAGCCCATTGCAAGGCCCTTTCTCAAAATAAGAAAAAGAGCTGAGGATGTAGACAGGAAGCTCCAGCAGCCAGAGTGTGCTGGGACCGGAACAGTGAGCTGTCCTGTATAGGCAGTGGCTCCTGTGGCGGCTGAGGGTCCAGCCCTCATGCTAAAAGAGCCTCTCAGTCACATGATTCCAGAAGCCTCCAGCCCTTTGCATCTGTGGGGTCAAGATTTTGGGAGGAAGGAAGAGGAGGAAAAAAAGCACTGTTTCTAAGGAAAATGCAGGGCTCTAGACCCTGCATCGTTTTTGCAGGTACCTGCCACCAGTGACTGGGGCGGAAACCCTGGGACCATTTAACTTTTTGATTCAGTCATGATAATGTGTATTCCCTACTAAGACAGACTAATTAATATTTAACCTCTTGTTCTCTATTAGGGCCATTGGTTTCCTGGAAGCTATTGTTTGCATAAAATTTGGACAAGATCTCTTCTCTAAGACCCAGATACTGTATGTTGTGCTTTGGCTTCTTTGCGTGGTAAGTCATTACTTGTCCACCCAAAAGTGTTAGCCGGACTCCTGTGATGTCTCCTGAAAGAACAGAGAGCAAAAACCTTCACTCCTGTACACCAAGTTTCCTTAGAACTTCATAGAAAAATGTTCTTACCGCCACCCAAGACATCATTCTGCAGTTCAAGAGCAAAGCATGGGTGGCCTTGCAGCATCTGACAGGTGGCAGACAAGGGCCCGCAGCAAGGACACACTGTGCACTTATTTCACTTAGGGAAATTTGTCTACAGGTGCTGAGCATTTAAGGACAGCCATGAAGGGACAAAGACAAACATGGCGTCTTTTCCTTCATCTCCTCATCATACTTCTGTTTTTTTGACGTGCTGAAGATTGAACTCAGGGCCTCACAATGAGCTAATCCTCAGCCTTTTTAAATTTTGAGACCTGATCTCACCAAATTGCTGAGTCGCCCAGTCTGAGCTTGAGCTTGCAGTCCTCCTGCCTCAGCCTCCCGGAGTGCTAGTACCACTATGCCTGGCACCTTACACAGTTTGACACGTGTCACCGTACATGGGCTTATACACAAAATGATGTTGATCCACGACATAAGGTGTTTTTGAAGGAAGATTATGGGGTTTCTGTCCTGTGGGCTCATTTGCTGGCCTCAGCCTGGGTTATCCGAGCTTCTGCACTGAAGGGCGGGGCCCAGCAGGCACTTGGGCCCAGGCCTCCAGCTCTGTGTCCCTCATCCCCTGAAAATGATACCAGCTCTTCCTGGCATAGATGTTATGCAACTGCTCTTGTGGTTTTTCGTTTTTTAGGTTTTTTTGGCACCAGAGATCAAACTCAGGACCTTGTCTTTGCAAGGCAGGTGCAGCACCACTGAGCCAAATCCCCGGCCCTACGACTGCTCTTCTTAATTGATTTGTAGTTACTGTTTGATAGAAAAGTTCTTATTTCACATTTAAGCTTAAGGTTATTTTAGTTGGTCTAAATAATCCATTAGGGCGTTTTTTAGGACCAAGGAATGTTTCAGATATATTTGCAAGTAGGGAGATCAGGTGACCCCTCTGGTACCTGTCTCCAGCTTCAGCAGCCATCAACCCACAGCCAGTCTTACTTCATTTATGCCCCATCCCAAGATATTCTGAAGCAGATCCACCCTTAATATTTCACAATGTATCTGAAAGAAGATATGAATGCTTTTTTTTTTTTTGCTTAATGCAAAAAAAATTATCACGTCTGGAAAAGAATCAACACTAATATTATCAGATATTAATCAATTTTGAAATTACTAATTTTCTCTTAGAGTTCATATTTTACAAATTTATTTGAGTCACCAGACCACTCATCCTGAGCAGTTGGCGCTTTTTACATCTCCTTTGTTTTATGGGTTTTCCTTCTGTCTTCTTGTCCCTGGCTCTCTGTCTCCCCTTGCAGCTTGTTTGTGAAGAAAGCAGCTCTTCGTCCTGTAGATTTCCCCACAATCTGGGTTTTACCGATTTCAGCGTGTCCTGAAATTGAGCATATTTTTTTGTCTTCTGTATCTCCTACAAATAGGTCGTTGGATCTAGGTGCGTAATCAGATTCAGGTCTTTCTTTGTGGCCAGACTAAAATTTGTATTTTAAAGATATCTTCTGTGCTGTTCATGATGTCCATTTTTAGGGTTGTTAGAAACCCTGCCTATTCCAGGGCATCTTGAGCCTGTTTCTTCTTGAGCAGGGAACAGTGATCTTGTTTGTATTTCAAGCACAGACTGCTCATGCTCCTGTCCCATCCTAGTGAGACAGACTGAAGAGTCACCTAGGGCGGTGGCCGTTATTTGTGGAGATTTTCCCTGCTCTCCTCGGATTTGTCTCTGGTGTGGTGGCTCAGTCTGGACTGGAATGTGGCATGGCTGCATGGGCAGAGGTGGCTGCTGTCCTCGCCTGGTGTCGGAGAGCCACGAGGCCCACAGGGTGAGGCTGCCAGGCCTGGGATATCGCAGGCCTCGGCCTCATGTTACGCGTAACCCTTCTACCCCCGACCCCAGTGCCAGGGCCTCTTCAGTGTAGCACTTCCTGTTCTCCAGGAGTGAGTTTCCTTCCTCCTTCTCCCCCATCTGAGCACAGGGCCATGTGCGTAGGAAACTCTTGGCAGGTGTGTAGTAAGGAGAGGCTGGGTTGGAGAGGCAGGACTAGGAGCCGTCCAAGTGCTGAGAGGCCACTTGTACAGAACTGAGAGGTGGTGACAGGCCCTGTAGCTCGGGAGCATGGTGGGCTGTTGGGGAGCAAGAGTGAAGGGGGCATTTGGAGGATGGGGTTCACCCGGAGGGGAGGAAGGGCTGTGCTTGCCTGTCAGAACCCGAACAGTGTAAGAAGACTCACAGTCTGATCTGTGTCCCTGAGAAACACCATGCAGAGTGGGGGGCTAGGAGGAAGACGGAAGGGGGCCGGGGTGGAGTCACAGGGTGTTGTGGGTTCCTAGGGACAAGTGACGCAGGTGGGACCAAGATAGGGGCATCGAAGTGCCGAGAAAGCCCCAGGTTTGAGTTACTTAAGATCTTGAGGTCATCAGCTTATACAGAGAAAAGGTTATTCTGGCTCACGGTTTGAGGTTGCAGTCCGTGGTCATTTGTCCCTGTGGCTGTTGGGGTGAGTCAGCACATCATGACCGGTGCCTGTAGTGGAGCAAAGTCTGCTCAGTTCGTGGCCAGGAAGAAAGAAAGGGAAGAGGAAGGGACTGGGTCCTGTTACCCAGGAGGACCTCTGACTAGGTCCCCCTTTTTTTTTGAATAGTAGTAGAAATTAGGTCTGAGGCCTTCGCACTGAGCTACATCCTGAGTACATTTTGATTGATTGATTGATTGATTGATTGATCTATCACATTTTTATTTTTAAGACAGGGTCTCCTCAGCTCCCTAAGTTGCCTAGGCTGCGCTCAAACTTGAGATCCTCCGGCCTCAGGCTCCTAGAGGGCTGGGATTACCTGCGTGCACCTTGCCCTATCTGAGGCCCTGCTCTTAGAGGTTCTGCCACCTCCCAACAGTTGCTAAGCTGGGGCCTGTGAGGGGCATGCAAGACGCAAACTATAGCAGTCCCTCTTGCACATTTACCATGGAGAATGCAAACAAGATCCTGGCCTTCACACCCTCAGCCTTGATTAAAAGGGAGATTGCTCCCCAGCTCCAGCGCGAGAGCCCTTCGTCCACTGAGGGAGCATCAGGTTGCACGCGACTCTGGAGCAGAGCCCCATGTTCCCTCGCTTGCGTCCTCATGGACGTGGAAGGAAGCAGAGTCCCGCGGCCGTCTTCGCAGTTGTCTGCCAGGACGTCACAGACTGCAGTGCTCACTGCCGCCGCACGGGGCAGCCAAGCCGGGTTTTGCGTCCGGGAGGCCTCGCACCCGTGGCCTAGGACTGCCCAGCCGTCATCCCAGGTTCCTGTTCTCCCGCCACCACCTCGCCAGGCTGTAGGATTGCTGTCATAAACCTGCGCCCTGGGTTTCACAGGTGTGATTGCAAACCTGTAAAGTATAAGCCTGTCTCCAGGGACCACTCTAAAGGGTCCGTCTTGTTCCCAGGCGGCCACAGCAGGCCCTTTGTGTGGCAGTCACGATGATCAGCACCTGTCCCTAACTACCCGCCCTGTTTGCCTGTCCCCTCTGCGGAAACCAGCTCTTTGCTGCTGGAGGGAGTCCCAGCCACCTGCTGTCCGCTCGAGCTGCAGCTGGGAAGTGAGGAGCCCTGCGCGCCCGCCCTCTGGTGGCCAGGAGTTGCAATGACAGGCTAGTGGAGTGGCCTGCCTCCCACTTTAGGCCACAGCCAGCGCCTGGTTTGGGCAGGGAACACCGGTCGGTCTGTCTTGTCTGTCTGTCTTGTCTGTCTGTCTCACTGTCTCACTGTCTCTCTGTCTCTCTCACACACACACGCAGCCCAGGACAACCTGTTACTCTCTTTTTAAAGGCCCCAACATACATAGGCTTAGAGACCACATACCTTCTCTATTTTTTGCCACTGCTACTAGTAATACTGGGGTCTATAAGAAATCTGGACAAGTATTCAAATAGGATAAAGGTTAGAAGTCATTTGCATTTTATAATTTTTATAAGATATAAATTTAATATATCTAATTTTTGATGTTTGAACTCTGTGTATTTTCTGGATGGATGAATATGAGCCTCTTTTTAATTTTTTTTTTCCTGGTACCGGGAAGTGAGATCAGGACCTTGCACTTGCCAGACAGGCACGGTGCCACTGAGCTACATCCCCAGCCCTGAGCCTCTTTAAAAAAAAAAAAAATCCTAATCTGTAATGTATGTTGGCTTGCATGTAAATTTAATATTCAATGAACTAGTGGTTATATTTCCACTCAGGAAGGCCAGCTGGAGACTGGGACTCCTTTCTGTTTTGGAACTTAAAGGAGACTGTATTAGCCAAAACAGGGGGGCAGCACACACCTGTAATCCCAGAACTCTGGAAGGCTGAGGCAGGAGGGTGCAGCTCAGCTGGGCAACTTAGGGACTGAATGAGACCCTGTCTTAAAAAGTGCTGAGTATGCAGCTCAGTGTGAAGGCTGAGGGTTCAATCTCCAGTACCGAGGGAGAGGGAGAGGTTGAACAAGAGGGAGGGGAGAGAGAGGCGGGAAGAGGAGAGAGACTGCACCCAGCAGACACTTAGCAGACATGGCTGAGCTGCAGAGCTGAGAATCCCCAGCCCCGCCTTCCCTTCCTGTCTTTGCCTGTGTAGCAGGATCTGCAGTGTGGACGCGGCTGGATTTGGTTGGCTGTCCCCATGATGCTTTTCTTTCTCAGGAGGGATGAGTATCATGGCTGGATAGAAGTATAAAGATGCATAGACTTAAAGCAAGCATTGGTTTATATCAGTAGCCATCCCTAAAACCATGATCCAGGATGTCGAGAGACCCGTGTTCTGGGCCCGGTTTTGCCACGCACCTGTTGTGCATCCGTAGAAGGCCACTTCCCTCTGAGACTTCATCCTGTGCCTTAAAGGGCAAGGGTGTGATCTCAGAAGGGGGCCTTTTCCATCTGATGTTAGGATTCGTGGGAAGGAGTAAAAGTATGCCCTCAAGAGGAGAAGGTCCTTCATAGGGGAAGGACATCAAGAGATGGGGGGAGGGGAGGGAGGGAGGAAGTAAGGCATGGGCAAAAGGAACTGGAATGTCTTATGCATGTGTACCTACTCTGCACGGGGAGAGCACACATTATGTACTAATACACCAAATTTTAAAACATAAGGCATAAAAGGGAGTTGCCATGGTTGGGTTAGGTGACAGGTAATGACAGGTACACAGGTGGGCGCAGGAGACACAGCAGGAGAGACAGCACCTGGAGCACCAGCACAGTCTCTGGATGCAGCAGGACAGGCTGTCATTTGTCCTGTTTGTGGTCGATTTTCATGCATCCTGGGAGGCAGGACCTACTGATGCGCCATCCTCCCTCTCCACCCTCTGCTTCCATCCTCTGCTGTCAGTCTAGGCAGCCAGAGACTGTTCCAAACTTTGTGTGTCTTGAGACATGGCAGAGATTCTGAATTCTGGAGCTGTTGTCCTGGGCATCCCGTGGGTGGGGTTGCTTTCAGGAACCCCAGGATGCCCAGATCTGCCTCCAGGCCCTCCTGCAAAATGGCACAGTGTTTGCATATAATGTACACACATTCTGTCCCTAGGTTGCTTATAATACCTAATACAATGTAATTGCTATGCAAATCACTTCGGGACTGAATTTTTTAGGGAATGACAATGAGGGGGAAGGTCTGTACATGCTTGGTACAGACAATTTTTTAAAAAGCAGTTTTGATCCATGGGTGGTTGAATCGCAGACATGGAACCCATGGATGCAGTGGGCTGGCTGTGAAATGGGGCATCATATTTAGGGTGTGGTGCAGGCCAGGTGGGCAGGGCAAGGTGGAGACAGGTGTCACCTGCCTGTGCTCTGGGGACCAGGGCATGCCTCCCTCTATCCACTCAGGGTTTTACACAGCATTTGTTTCTTCTTTATTTTCCTGCCTGCTTAAACAAGAAAAACAAACAAAACGAGAACTGGGGTCAAAGTGGGGCCTCTGACACTAAAAAGCCGTGACAAGCAAGTGCAGCACTGTCCTACTGAGCTCTGCCAGGACACGGGGTGTCTGTCCCCTGTGCCCTTGGGCACGAACCAGATTTCCCTTCCCTTCAGAAGTCCTGCCCCTGCCCAGTCCTCTGGATTCCCTGTGTGCTGGGGGCGGAGTGGAGCAGATGGGCTGGGAACCCTAACATGTAGACTCTCCTGTGTCCTCTTCAGCAGAACCTGTGGAGCTGCTAAGGAACTGTATTCCATGGCTCCCTCACCGGAGGACAATCTTGCATCCTGACAGTAGGGTCACAAGCAGTCACCATGGTGTCCTCATACCTCTGTAGTCACAAGCTTTGGGTCTGTACCATTCTCCCCAAGCCCCACTCAGCCCCTGGGGTCCTATCTCTGCCACATCCAGCCATTCTGTTAGCAGCATCCCTAGCACACGTGGTAGAAAGGCACTGAGCCATCATCCAACTTCCATCCACACTGGAAGCTCTGAGATCTGGGATGCTTCTGTGTGTTGTCATTTATCAAGTGGCTTTATGCACGTTTCTGTCTTCCAGGCCTTTACCACATTCCTGTGCCTGTACGGCATGGTTTGGTATGCGGAGCACTATGGTCACCAGGAAAAGGTAGGGAGACAGGCAGAGGTGGCACTGTGTAAAACACCTGCCTGGTGCTGAGAGGGCTATTAGTGTGTGCAACTCATTCTCTGTCACTTGCCTGCCACACCTGGCATTGGCCTGGTCAGTGGATCAGTATCCTTATCCCCCTTTTGTAAGGGATATAAATCTTAATTATGTTTGTTTTTTTTTTAAGTGGGAAGGCCCTGGACCTGTCATTGGAAGGCTGTCTTTATCCTTGGCTCTTCCACTTTACTCGGGCCCTCCGTGTGTCCCGGTCCAAGCTCCCCATCTGGAAACCTCCCACCCTGCCTTCCTCTTAGAAGATGGGAGGCTCGGGGTCGAGTATAGATTGGAACAGGCTTGAACGCTATAGCAGTCCATCTGCTGCACTGCTGGAGTAAAAATAGTGCTTTCATCTTTTATCCGTACCTTTAGTTCTAGTTTTAGGAACTAAAGGTACTTTCTAGAAGGCTGATTCTGTGTGGCCTAGGAGCCCTGATTTGCTAGCTTAGGACCACAGGCACCAGGAGGGTTTGTGGCTCCCCAAGGATGATCTCAGCCTAGGATCAGTTTTTTGCCCACCCACTCCTCCCAGGCGGTCCCCCGTGTTCTCCCCTGAGCCTGTCTCTCTCTCGCTAGACCTACTTGGAGTGTGACGATGGCACCTACAGTCCAGACGTCTCCTGGCATCATGGGAAAGGTACAAAAGGTATCATCTTGTTTGTTGTTTAAAACTATGGGTCCCCCTGGGCCCTGTGCTCCCTAAGGAGATTTGGGACCAGTGTTCACCTTGAGTGTTGAGGTTGAAGGCCTTGAAGGGTCTCAGCCCTACTTGCCAGATGTCTCCTGTCACTTTCTGAGAGTCACTCGAAGTATCCGCTTAGTCAAGAGAGGAAACAGCAAGAGGCCTGCTCCTCTCAGACACCCTGACTGGAATCACCCTCTTGGCTTTCACTGTGAGTGGAAACGGTTAGCAAAAGTTGTGTACCAGGAAGAAAGGCCTTTCAGAAGAGGAGGATCTGTTTAATTGCATTTATTCGGGAAGCAGAGCTCTGTAAGAGGGATTTCAGTGGTGTAGTTAGGGGTCCCCTATTGGCCTCTCTCCAAGGAACATTTTGGAAAGGTCTAGGGCCACTTGACTGTTTGAAAGAATTAGACTTGTGGAATAATGGCACTGAGGAGGCTCCGCTGGCCAGTAATTCCGCGCCAGTTCCTAGGTGCTGGTGGAGAGGTGTGGCTGAGGGGGAGATTGTGAGTGTGGGACACTGGGCCCCCAGAGTTGCCTGGAGAAACCAAGGCCTATGGAAAAAGCAGCTATCCTGAGTCTTCTGGGGCCAGGCCTACTAGAGATAACCTGGGGGAGACACCGGAGTGCACTCTGCAGAGTTGCTGGCCACCGGCGTGGGGGTGGAGGGTGGGGGGTGGCACTTCTCCTGGACCAAGGAGTCATTCAGCACCCCAGTGTGGAATACGAGGGGAGCAGAGGGATCCCTGGCTGCCATATTGAGAACCATCCCTCGCCTCACAGGTCAATCCTGGCACTTGTGGATCTTATGCTGAAAAGAATTAAGCAGCAGTAGAGATATATTTATTATGTGGGGTAGTAAGAAAAGAAACAGTGAAAAAACAAAAGTCTTCAGAGTGCTGAAAGAATGTAAGACACATGGTGCTTACAATGGACACACAAATCTGGGGACTTTGCTGGCTGTCTTAGGTAGTGATTTTCCCCAGGCCTAGACCTGAACTCCGGGGCGGAGGAGCCTTAGGCTTGCCTGATAGGCCGGAAATCGGTCACAGCTGCTGTTGGAGGGCGGAGGCAACTCAGTGTGACCTTGTGACCAGGACTGGCCATCATGGGCAGCAGGCGCCTGACTTTCTTGCATTCTACAGAGTTAAGAATCCTTTCCAACTGAAGGGTTAGAAACCCCAGTGTGTAGCAGCTCAGAGTGGGAAGTCAGCTGGTCTGTCCTTTGGTTTCGAGGGTAAGGTGGTTGGTTAGAGTTTTAATTGTCCCTCACCTGTGCTTTGATTTCATTTGTACTGTCACTTAGGGTCCTCGTCACCATGACCACATGTCCCTTACCCAGTGCAGGTGAAAGAACTCTTAGCAACCCCCCAGGTTTAGCAGAGCTGTGGTGTTGCAAACCCAAATGCCAGGTTTGTGTCCTGGCTTTAATTTATTAATGAGGCCACTAGAGGGAGAGCAAGTCTCAGAGAAAAGCCTCCTCCTGTCAGGGAAAGGGAAAGCCATAGAGGACAGGAGCGAGCCCTGGAGACCCAGCAGCCCCAGGTGACAGTGTGTGTGCTCCATTCCTTTGGTCAGGTTTGGAAGACAGCCCACCCAAGCATCCAGGCAACAACGAAAGCCATTCTTCCAGGAGAAGAAACCGACATTCCAAGTCAAAAGTCACCAACGGAGTTGGAAAGAAATGAAAGACCCTGCTTGATCAAAGATGTTCCAGAGAGTGCCTAGAACTGAGAGGGAAATGGAACTCATTTGGACCTCCCTGTTAGGAGATTCAAAATGTGCGGAGCAAATGGGGAGAGGTGGGGGAACTTCGAGGGGTCATTATTTCAGAATGTAAGTCTTGTTTCCCATAGACCTGGCCAAGTTAAGCAGACCATGGCTTGGGGTCCTTCGCCAATTTGGGGTCTCGCCTCACTTCAGCACTTGGCATGCAGTCACCGGTAGCGGTACGGTGTGTTGGGAGGAAAGCAGCTATTTGCTGACAGTCAGCAAGAGCAGCTCTGTGCTGGGGTGTCCTGTGGACGCCGTGTAAACACCTTCGTTCAGACATGGCCTTAACCAAGTGGTTAACGGACTGGTCACCAGATTTTATTTTTATGAATCAGCCTTTTTCATTTGATTGATTTAAGTTTAGGTCACTTTCGGTCTTATTTTGTTGTTGTTGTTTTCCAATTAGGATACTTAAAAGCCTTCAGAATTCACTGCTGAGATTGAAATTTGGGGAGGGTTCCCTTTCCTTCCAGAGGAAACAGCGGGGAGCTTTTGAGTTGCTATGGAGCACCCCCGACTCACTCTTTCGTACCATCAGCCTCGTGGCAGGCGAGCAGCACCCCGAGGAAGGGTTAGCTGCCTGCTAGGAAGCTGGGTTCCGAAGGGAGCCTTTTTGTTCTGTTCCAAACATCCCTGGTCCAGACTCACCCTATGCGTGAGCGCCGGCCTGCTAGCGGGGTGAATGCACAGCGCCCCCCGCCAGGTGCCTTTCACTCGTGCTTGGTCTCCTTCCACTGTGTGTCACCCAGTTGTCTCTCAGTCCCACGTGAGGTGCTGGTGAGTATTACCTTTCAGCCATGCCGTGCTCTAGAACATTCTCCTGATAGTTCACCACCGATGGATTCCTGTTTGAAATAAAACAATTCACATTAAAGCCCTTCAATGGTCTGTCTGTAAAATGCTCATTTCTTTGCATCGTACTAACATTTCCATTGTTTGGAAGCAATGTCTGTAGTTTTCAAGTGACTCTAGGATTTCGTGTGTGTGTGTGTGTGTGTGTGTGTGTGTGTGTGTGTGTGTGCGCGCGCATGTGCAGGTGTGGGTGTGTTGTATATGGTGAGGAAAAAAAAGAAAATGATGCATCTGAAAGGGCTCGAAGACATCTCTGTCCTGTTTGTTAGCCCTGTGACCCATGGGAGGGGAAGCATAACCATCATTCCTCACTGGTCGCCGGTGCCCAGTTGCATTTTTTATCTCTAACAAGTGGCCGCTACCCAGTTGATTAACTTTCAGTTATAAACTGGCCAAAAGCAATCTGTTCCCTCATTTCACAAAGCACATGGGTTTCAATGTCTTTCCTCTGTTTAAGGAAATCATTTAACTATGGAAATGTTGTGTTTTTGTGTTTGTTTTTTTCTCTGCTAAACAATTCCAACGTGAAGGGCAGGAATCATGCCAAGCCAGGGTCACATCCTGTGCTCTGGTGACCGCTTAATTCAGAGCCACCTGCACAGACTCATCCTGGAGAGCAGTATCGTGGCTGCTGGCTCGCGGTGACCAAGGGAGCCTGTTGGTGTGGGTCACGGTACCAAGCTTCTTGTGCCTGCCCTGCAGCAGCCACAGCTTCCCAGAAAGAGGTGCATGGTGTGTGTGGTCGGAAGCCAGCACCTGGCACATGCTAGGCAAATGCTCCACACCCATACTGGAGATTGTATCCAGGGCCTTTGCACTGAACTATGTTCCTGGCCCTTTTTTATTTTGAGTTGAAGTCTTGCTAAGTTGCCCAGACTTGGCTCGATTTTGTGATCTTCCTGCCTCAGCCTCCCAGAGTACTAGTATTACAAGTGTTCTCCACAGTGCCAGGCTGCCTGCACTTTAAAAACCCATCCAAGATGCCTTTTTTAAAAAAAAACTGGTACAATTCCTAAACATATCTTTACTCAGCAAATAGGTGAGTTTGTTTTGTTTTCTCTGCCCTTTGCTTTTCTGAGCTCCGAGGGTTCATGTGCCTCTCTCCTGTGCTGTGACACATCACCGAGGTCTCCAAGCTCATTTTTCAGAAGAGCCAGGCCTGGCGCTGAAGCCCTTCTCCAGTGCCGGGTCCCACTAAGGATGCGTGTGAGCTTGGCATGTCCATGGCGCGTGTCAGCAGTGAAATGCACTTGGGACAGTTTACCCTCGGCTTTGTAGGAAACAAGCAGGAAAGGCCTCAGCTACTTTCCGTGCACTTTCTTTGGGTTCAGACCTCATCCCCCCTCAGTAAGAGCTCCTGCCTAGAGCCGAGGCTGTGGCTGCCTTTCCTCCTCCAGATTGGCCCACTGCACTCGGCCTGCCTCCCCTGTCTCTACGGAAATGGGCTTTCCGCCGACAGAAATAGAAAACCCGCCTCAGAGTCATCCTTTGGGACATGAAATGATTTGATTATAAGTTACCTCAAGTTCCCCATCTGCAAATTGGCGCCTTTAAAGACAGCATAAAAGCATGAGGGTTGACTTGGGTATTTTTCTCCTTTCAGTTGCACTGCATTGGACATTCTTCCCCTTTCCTCCCTTTTTGTCATTCTTAGTCTAAGGCCTCTCCCTGCTTTCCTTGTATCTCTTTTTACCATTTGTAGAAGCCTTGGTCCAACAGCCATGCTAGGATGTTTCACTGACCCAGTAAACATTTTGATGATACAAAAACAGTATTCTATAGATTTCAACCTGATTTTTATTAAGATCACTTTTTTTTTTAAACTGAGGAACCCAGGAATTCTACCACTGAGCTACATTCCCATCCCCTCTACATTCCCCCCTGCCCCACTTTTTTTTTGAGATAGGATCTGGCTGAGTTGCCCAGACTAGCCTCAAACTTGGAATCCACCTGCCTTAGCTTCCCAGGTTGCTGGGATTACTGTGGGCCACCACACCCAGCATAGGACTAATTCTGTGGTAAGCTCATAAGTCAAGGTCTCACTCTAGAGGTAGAAAATTCATTGCTGAATCCAGCTCAGCTTTATTGGCCCTCCCTCAGAAGCTGCTCACTGCGTGTCATTGTGAAGCAACATCTGTGTTTGTGAAAGCCTGCCCTTTGGAATTGGGTTTCTAGAGTGTTTTGGTAGAATGGTGCATTTAGAGAGGCCCATGCGGGGCCACAGGAAGAGACAGTGTGGACGCAGAAGGGAAGGCTTAACACAAGATAGGAAAGGAAAATAGGTAACCACCAGAAGTGAGCCCTTTAAACACAGCTAACCTCCATGCATTTGGGGTCCTGCTCAGTGATTGCTGTGGGATTCCTGGGCCCACCATGAAGCTTACCAGATGGGTGTGTTTTATATCATTCTCATTATTACAACAACTAGAAACCCCACAGAGGGACCATTCCAGTGGTCTGGTTCCCATTTGTATGCTGGACATCAAGATGTGCAGAGAGCCAAGACCTCTGTCAGCACTCTGTCACCTAACGGAACCCTCTGTCCACGGTGTTGAGTGCGTGTCTCCAGGATTATATTTGAGCTTCAGTTTTTTGCTAGGGTCAGTACTGCAGTGGCTGAGGCCGATGGGCTGCAGTCTTATTGCTAACCCATAATTATTAGGTTTCTCCTTATCACATTTGTTCTAAGCCTGACGGTGGCACTGTCACAGGTGAAGGTTGCAATATGTTTTAATCAGACTTTGGAACTTGATGCAATAAATAAATAATCGCTTTTAAACTTTGCTATCTTCTGTGAATTTAAAAGAATTATTGATCTCTACAAAAGTAAATATTTGGAGGTGTTTTTTTCATTTTAAGCATGTTGAACTGTAAAAATCTTATCTGATCACTAAAAGTGTGTTCAGACCATTTCAGAAATTTCATCTGTGACTTTCTTCCCTGATCCTCCCTTCTTGCAACTTACTGGATGGGATTTTGAAGCTGCCTGTCCTGTGAGATGCTTGTTACCGCAGCCTAACTCCATTCAGAGGTTTGCAGCAGGTCTGGCTCCCTCCAGCGTGTCACCTGGCTGAGCTTAGTTGATACCCAGGGGTGGTCTGAGAGTCTGGCTGAAAGCCAGTGTCGCAGCACACCTGGCTTGCTTAAGAGGTGTGTGACAGGTTGCTTGCCAAATGCAGTCCTGGCAAAAGGGACTCTTAAGCCCCCAGCACAGTTGTCCTCTTGGAGCACAAGGGGTGTTGGCAAATCTCTTCCCTTCTCTCAATACCCAATGTGGCAGTAGTAACATTCAGAAAATAGAATTTGCCCAGAGCTTTGCTTTCATGCCGATTAAGCCATCCCCCAGCCTCTTCGGCTGAGCTGGGCTCATACTTGTCCTGTTTGTGCCAGGGTGCTAATGACGTTTTTTCTTGTTACGGGAATGTTCCAAGGCCGGCATACTGGGCACTGATGATGGCAGGAAGGTTGCTCAGGGCTGCCTGCCCTCCTGCTCCTGGCAGCCATGTTCCTGGGTTGGGCTTATTCCCCTTTTCTGGATGCTCAGTAAAGGGGACGCAGCTTTGCGAACCTCAGGAAATGAGATTTTTCTGGCTTTAAAAGAAAAACAATTTTTTAAAAATTAAAAGCAAAGAACCCAAATTTTGCATTTGAAGTACACAAGAGCCTTAACCATGGAGTCATTTGAAGGCCAGGTCGTGGGATACTTCACACCAGAAATCTCTATAAACCTGGCTGGCCCTGCTGCCCATTTGCTCTTCTGACTACACACATCCTGGGCCTGTGTCCTGGAGGCACATCTTACACATGCAGCCCTGGAGAGGGTTCAGAAAGATCCCCAGCTCCTCTTAGAGTAGATGAAACCCAGACTAAGAACCGGGAGTGAACTCTAGGGCCCCAGACAAAGGCAGTTTGGGGGAGAACGGCCGCCGTAAGTAGATGGCTCCCAGAACCCCTTGCTTACCCTCCAATCTTAGTAGCAGCCACCACAGCGCAAGGCTTGCTGTGCCAGTGAACCAGGTCCCAGAGTAGCATCTTGGCCTCAGGGGAAGGAATGTCCCAGATCCCTGAATGCATGTGCTTTCTGAACGCTGTGAAATGGGCTGTGGTCTGCCCGCTTGCAGGAACACAAGGTGGAGGGAGGTTGCGTTCTTGCCTCAGGGGCATTCACCCGGGAGGGAGCTGTCCGATCCACTCAGAGGCCAAGGCTTTTTGTCCCCTTCAGGTTCTTTGCCTCCATGCTTGTGTACACCTCTTAGTCTCCGGGGCTCCCCACCAACCTCCCTCTTCCCAGCCAGCCTCTCGAGGGTATGGCACGACTGTCTTCCCTCACACTTGCAGGGGTCTCAGATCTTGGCTCTTCATTAGAGAGGACCAAACCTCCAGGCCACTCCAGAGGTCAGCTGTAGGAGCAATGAGCTGGTGGTGTGCTTGGGTGCAGGAATAACTGGCACCAGCCTCAGTGTCTCATGTGAGGAGGGGTGGGTTCCAGCCTTGACCTCTAACTGTGTCTGTGGCCTAAAATGAGCCACGACGCCATCCCTGGAAGCAGGGCCCACCTCTCCTGGCGGGCTCTTTCCCTACTGTTGCTGTGCAAGCTACAAACTGTTGGAAGGCCATTCCTCCCCTGAAGCAGCTCCCTCTGCCCCCAGGAATTTGATTTACAATCTGGTGGGGCCATAAAGCTCTGCTTTTCACTTCTGAAAAACAGCAAGTATGGGAAAGAATGTAAATTATAAATACTGAATTCCTATGGTCAGCACTAATGTAATGGCATGGGTAGGGAATGCATATGGCTTTAATTTCTAAGAGGCTGCCCCCCCCACTACCATATTGGTAGGGAAAATAGATAATCAGATAACAGCAAAATGTCCTGCTGAGATAGTGTTTTTCCAAAATGAAAAACAGTATTTCTCTGATGACTCATTGGCCAAATACTTGGAAATGCCACTCTTGGAGGGAGGGCAGTAGGTGACAGGAACACTCCCATACTCATCAGCCTGGTGATCTGGTGTCCCTTCAGCCTCAAACCAACCCCCAGTGATCTCACTTAGCCACACCCAATTTTTAAAAACTTCTTTGGAGGAGGATTTTCTATAAGACTACAAATTGTCCTACTGTCTCTCCTCTCTGTCAAGATTCTGCTCTCACCCTGGGAGCAGACTTATTGCTGCTGCCAGCAGTAAGGACAGCCACAGAGCTGTTCTGGAGTTTTCATTCCAGCTGTGGGTCAGCTCCTGGCTTAGGCCCCACAGCTGGGCAGCAGCGACCCGTGGCCTCACTGGGGAGGAGGGAGCCACTGGTCACCATGTGAATTCCCCCTGCCGGAGGCCTCAGACCTCAGAAACCAATGCTTCATGTCCCCGTACTGGAGTTCAGCATTTTATCTCTTAAAGCCAGCCTCATCCTGATTCAAAATGATGAGTGACAGCTGAAAAAACATGCAAAGCTCAGAGTTCCGAAGCCAGTGTTCTAACAGCTCGAATCTGCCAGGCCACTCGTTAGTTTAGTGACAGCCAGGCTCGTGTTCCAGTGCAGTCAGGAAGCGCACTGACAAGGTAGCCATGTGCGGCGAGTGTGTGAAAATCCATGCTTACAGTGCCAGAGACACTCCCACAGCTCACCAGCACTCACCAGCTCACCCTCTGTGCCTTCTGTCATCTTCTTTGGACCACATTTGATTCCCAAAATGCCACCCTCAGCTTGTGTGGGGTAGCAAGACCCACATACAGCATGAAGGAGAGGATCAGCTGCGATATCCATGTACTCGTGGTCCTCATATTTGTGCATAAAGCTAGTAGAGGGACTGGACAGAATCAGAGGTCTGGAGTAAGGGCTGCTCCCAAATGGTTGGTGTGTGGCTGAACTTGTATTGCCACTACATTGCTGTGAACAGCAGAACCGCCTTTTAAGTTTAGAACAATGATGTAAACACAGCTTTTGGTATCTGCTTCAGAGCTGGCCGGCATCATGAAATCTCACCCAATATGGGTATCTTAGACTTGGCCCCAAAACAAAAACAGAAATCTGTATCGTATGCGAGATTCACTCCCTCCGATTTTCCTGTTCCAGCCCTTGATTTTTAAAATAAATGTTGCAGACAGCTGTAAAGAAAAAAAATCCTTTAATCTCCAGCTGCTTGGGCTGGGGGAGAGAGAAGGCATATTTAAGTTTCTCAAATAAATTGCTTCAGATTTCATGTTTGCAAGTTGCACTTCTGTTACTGAGATGCTAATGTGGCTGGCAAGTGATGCTCTTGGCCTTACTTGGCATCATAGTTAATATTAAAATGTAAAAGGCTAACTATGTGCCAGGTACCAGACTTGACAACCTGCATGGATTGCCTGGGAATTCCTCACAAGATCCCCATTGGTGCTGCCCCATTTTACAGATGGGGAACTGAGAGGTTTGAAGACACTTGACTCGGGAATTTAACTCCAGAATGTGAGACTTGATCCTTCTACTTGAGAAGCAATAGTGTAAGAATTCTGGCTCTTGCACCAAATTTTCCTGGTTGAAATCGTGCTCCCTCCTACCCACAAGCTATAGGCCTTTGGGCAAGTTATTTCATTTCCGTGCCTCCTCTATACACTGGAAGTGACAACACCTCCCTGATGGGGTTAAGAAGAAATAATAAACACATTCTCATAAGAGCACATTAAGACAGTATCCAGCCTGTCATTAGTGCTCAATAAATGGGCACATTGCTGTGCAGATACCTGTCTTTTGGGGCCGAGGACCATAAAGGAGGCGATTACAATAACTGAGGCAGGAACAAGTGAGGAGCTGAACACAGGCAGCATCGGGATGGGAAGCAGGGGACAGATGAGAGACCTTACAGAGAAGCAGTGGGATTTGCTACCCCTTGGCTTCTCAGGTGTTGCCATGATCCCACCTAACGAGCTCCTGCCACCCTTCCAGCCCCAGCTCAGAGGCAGTGAGACTCCCCTTGTCCCTGCAGGGACGTTCTGAGCCATCCTGTGGTTCTCATCTCTGACAGTGGTTATGATGCAGATCTCTCTGACTAGACTGTGGCTCCCTACGGTGTTCTTCCCCAGAACCTGGCTGGCAGCAGCAGTTCAGTGCATGCTCTTGGAGTGGTGGAAGGACACAGGTCACAAGCTAACCTTTCCAAGGTGTGGCTGTTCTCCTAGCCCAACATGTTTTGCTTCTCTCTGGTCCTGAGAGATCCCGGTCTGTGCTCATCCAGCTCCCTCTACTTACTCAGCTGCACCATCACCTGTGTCCATGCCACATGGAGCACTCATTCCCACAGTCACTTGCAACCTCCATTTCCACAGACTTCCACCATCTGCGGAGACTCACAGTCCCTCTGTAGAAGGTAAATCAGACTATATCTTATTTCCATGTCTCTTAAATTCTCTGTTCCTTGAAGGCAGGGACTTGGGACCACTTTTTGATCCTTACCACTTGGGCCAGGGCAGGTCCCAAAGGCATCCACTGCCCTTCCCCAATACCAGTTTTGATATTGCCTGTTCCCAAAGAAACCTCTGACTTTCTCTCTGGGATGCTGGTTCTTGGCCATAACTCAAATCTTCAGGTTTTGAGGGGCCCTCCATTGGGAATCACAATCCTCGAGGTCCTTTCTAAAAAAAAAAAAAAAAAAAAACAAAGAGAGAGAAAAGAAAACATAATATAAAAAGGTCTTACTGTTGAATTTTCACAAAAGCAAGTGCCAGAAGGCCTCTTTGCCACCCTACCTCTGGAGTCTTGTAAGAGGTCAATGTAAAGGAAAGGGACTTAAAAGTGTTAGATTCATTAACTTCACATTAAAACCCCTCTCCTATAACCAGTGTAACTTGACTCACCTGCTTGGAGTTAAGTAAGCCACATCTCTATTTTTCTAATTAATTGCTCAAATCCCAAGATGCCGTCATTGGCAGGCAGTGTAGAGTTCCCCTCGAGGCCTTCCATCCCACCCAAATGCTCTGAAGAACTTTAGGGCCTTATCCCTCCATGAGGCCAGCAGACTGGGGAGTCTACTAACCCAGGACACTGGGATTCAGGCGCTCACCCTGCCAGCTCAGCTGGGGGCAGTGAACAATGTCTGCTCTGTCATCCCACTGTGCCACTTTTTGCCAGTCCCACCCCTAGTCCTAGTGTCCCAGCTTCACTGGCTAGGTAACACCATGCCTGCAAGTCATTTCCAAAGCAGGGAGGTTAGAAGTTCAAGCCTGAAACACAGCCTACTGCAAACCTAACCCTCGCCCCTCATGCAGCTTGGGTTACCAGCCAGGCACCTCCTTTGGGGCCTTGGTACCCTGCCTCCCAGGACCAACTACTGCAGCCAAGAGATTCCCACACAGGCTTCCTCAAAAGGAAAGCAGGGGAGTCCGTGGCCTTTTCCCTCCCCCTTGGGCTCTCTGCAGACTTGTCACCTCCTGAAGCCTTCTACTGCTGCCGGCACCACCGTCACCACCACACTTCTGGTTCCATGGTTCTTTCCCCGCTGTGAGGTTGCCAGACCTGCTTTATCAGATCTGACTATTCACAGAGAAGTTCCCCCTCCCATATAAGCTTCCTTCCTGAAGAAGCCCCCCAGCTTTCAGATGGGGACAGTGTGGGGCTTTCCCGAGCTTTACTGAGCCGCAGGTCTGGGCATCTGCTGTGTGTCTAGGAAGATGTTCCGAATCTTGCAAAACCCACTCTTTGCTTTAATGAGAGAAGAGCCCAAAAGAAAGACACTCCCACTGGTGGCTGTCCCCAAACTGAACTAATTATCTTTCATCCTGCTAACTCCATCCTGCTGTGACTAGCTGACTTTGGGGAACTATTTTTGCTTTTTGAAGACAAATGTTCTTCCTCTTGGATCTGCTCACCACAAGCTTTCCTGACAGGCAATGATGGACCATTTAGTAAGATATTTCCCCATGAATATGCAACCCCTGCGTGTGCAGACAGGGGAAACGAGGGGCAGAGGAGAAGCCTTCAGAGTGGGGGTCAGGTCAGTCTACGTGAACCCTCATGTCGGGGAGGGCTCTCACGTTTGAGAAGGTCATTGTGCTAGTATAGCTCCTCTTGGAGTCATGGGACACATCGGAATATTAAAGGCTCAGAAGTCTTGCAGTTAAGAAATATACCTAACATAGGGCCGAAGGTTTAGCTCAGTGCTTCTGCTGCCTGCCTCGAAATCACAAGGTCCCAGTTTGATCCCGGTACCAAAAAAAAAAAAGAAAAAAAGAAATATACCTAACATGATCCTACTGAAAAACTGTTCCACAGAACACGAGTGAAAAAGGATGTTTGGGGTAATATTCAGCAAGGTATTTCACAAAGCCTTTTATTTCATAAACTGTGAAGGAGGCAGAAAAACATGGAGTTAAAAAATAGCTCACTGGGGGCCGGGGATTTAGCTCAGTGGTTCCGGCGGCTGCCTTGCAAGCGCAAGGTCCCAAGTTCAATCCCCGGTACCAAAAAAAAAAAAAAAAAATAGCTCATTGGAATCGCAGCTGGGTAAACAACATATCCGGAGGGCATGAATTCATCGATTAATAGCTACCCTTGTGGAATGGCTCAAATGTGATATCACAAGGTTGATCCTAGCAGGATCAACATGCTTATCAGTGACTTATCAGAACATTGGAGACCTACTTTTTACATTTTCAGGTAATCTCAGGCCATAGAGGCAGCTAATATACCATACAAGTTGAAATGCTCCCTCAAAATCAAGAGATGGATCTGAGATGACTTCGAATGACTGGTGTCAGTAAAGGACCGATGGAATCTGACTTGAAACCAGCTCATACGAAAAGGACCTGGGACTGCAGCTACCCTAAGTTCAGCCCAGGCCATACGTGGAATGGCCACTGTGTTCTGGTGTCAGAGAAGACACACTGGGCAGCCAAGGTGACTTGCAGGTCAGGCAGGACAGTCTGGACTCACCAGGTCTGGTCTTCAGGTCCCATGTTGCTCTTAGAGGAAGGACATTGGCAAACTGGAGCATGTTCGAAGAATGACCGACTTCTGGAGTGTACTGAAGAGCATGCCCTTGAGGAGGGAAGCTGGAAGAAATCTGAGATGTTTACATGATCTTCGAAGGAGAAGATAAGGGGCATCTTGATGAGAGTGGTTGGGAGGCAGTGTGGCATGGCAGAGAAGTCGATTTGGGCTTAGATTTCTGCTCCATAATCTAGACTAGGTGACCTTGACCAAAGGTCTGAACATCTCCTAGCTCCAGAGTCTTTAGATGAGCTGTTATCATTCTATTTGGGGGCTCACTGGGACAGCCAGGAGCAGAGTCTGTGGTCAGGGCGTGCTCTCTTCCCTTCCTCTCCCTGTGAAGAGGGGTGACCCCGGAAATGGGAAGGATGACCCATTTGGGGGGTATCAGGGAGGAAATGGACCAGTGGGGAAATTCCTCCAAGGAAGACCCCTTTGGCGGATGAAATGTAGAAACGTTATAACAATGAAAAGGTAGAAAATAAAGGAACTAACTTACCTGCCTTTAGGGTGACAATGGAACTTCCGCAAATCTACAGGAGCGATCTCTTCTTTGAGTGGGAGATGGAATTAAACCGCTTCCACCTCCAAGATTCCATGATTCAGAGTCAGCTGGACTATTTGTTGTGCTCCTCTTTATGTACCCAGCTTATATATTCAACCTCCATTCATATATATTGAAGCAATGCCAGATGTACTTATTTAAAATGATTCTTGGCCATTCCTTACGTATGTCTTCTTTCTCTCCTATTTTCGGATTCCCATTACAGCTCAGTTCAAGGATATGCCCACTGTGGGCACTTGATAAATGTTGGTGGACTAACAGGAAAGGTCCATGTGGACCTCTCTGTGTAGGAGAAGAATAATGGCTACACACTCTCACTGTGAATTCATATGCCATTTGCTTGGGTCTCGCTCTGCATCTTGGTCTTGTTTCTCTGGAATTCCATTTCCTTACCTGTAAACTGGAGATAGTAATTACAGCTTTATGAGATAAAGAACAGTAGAGTATTTTAAGTCCTTGAGCAATTAGTAAATATGTAATAAATTACAGTATCATTGTTTTGTAGTTGCTATCAGAGTGAACACAAATCTACCTAGTACTTACATAGAGGTTTCTAACTGCAAAGTAAGAGGCTTAGGAGCTACTTTCTTTCTTTCTTTCTTTCTGTCTGTCTGTCTGTCTGTCTTTCTTTCCTTCCTTCCTTCCTTCCTTCCTTCCTTCCTTCCTTCTTTGTTTGTTTGTTTGAAACAGACTCACAGGCTGGCTTTGAATATGTGGTCCTTTTATTAGTACATATTTGCAGCACATAATGTCTGCATCCCTTGTGTGCAGTTGTACATGTACCTAACTCACCCTAACTCCCTTTTCTCACCCCTCCTTCCCTCTTCCCCTCTTCCATCTCTTCATCTCTTTCCCATCTGAGAAAAATCTATCTCCCTATACCCTACTAGTTTTTTTTCTCTTTATTGACATTTTGGGGTTCTCATAGAAGAGAAGCCATGCAGTATTTAATCTCATGTGTCTGATTTATTTCACTTAACTTATGGTCCCAGTGTGCTTGTTTTTTTTTTTTGGTACCGGCAATCGAACTCGGGTCCTTTCATTTGCGCAGCAGGCGGTGAAACCGCTGAGCTAAATCCCCGGCCCTCATGTGCCTTTTGAGTAACTGAGTTTACAGGTCTGCAACACCTGACTTTGTTTTGTTTTTTGTTTTTCAACGTCATGATTCTACTCATGTGAATTGGGCAAAACTAATCCACAGTCACTGAAACATCAGTGGTAAATTGTTCTTCTTACACCTCCTTATTTCAAACTATTTTCTCCTAAACAGTGTCTTTGGTCATGCCTTAAAGGTTATTTAAGTCTCTCCCAGCATTTGTTCTAGCATTTGTGATTGAAGCAAAGCAGAATTGAAAATGAGCAAAAATAGACAGGTTGACATGGGCCAGCCAGAAAGTCTCTCACCAGGCCGGAGCTGGTCTGAGGCCACCACAGGGAAGCGCTTGGCATGCAGTCACCCGGGCTGGTTTGCAAGGGAGCCTCCAGCTGTGGCTGTGTGGGAACTGGCCCTGCCCTGGCCCTTCAGTGCCTACAGGACAGGGAGCATGTCCAGTGGGGATGCCCTGGAGGGCAGGAGATACCCAGGCCCTGCACCTTCCTTACTGCCCCACCCTGCAAGGGCACAGCCTGGATTTTCAGGTACTGAACCAGGAAAGGAAGAACAAAGCAGAAATACTTTTCAAAAATTTTTAATTGTGGTAAAAACAATAGTAACATAAAATTTGTCACCTTAACAATTTTAAGTATCATGCCATAGGGTTACGAATATTCATACTATTGTACAACTAATCTTCAGACCACCTTTCATCTTGCAGAAAAAAATCTACATTCATTAAAGAGTAATTCTCTCTCCCCTTGGCCCCTGGCAGCCGTCATTCTGCTTTCTGTTTCTGTGAATTCAACTATTTTATAGACTTCATATCAATGGGACCACATAGTTTTTGTCTTCTTGTGGCTTATTTCACTCAGTAAAGTGTCTATAACGTTCACTATTATAAACCTCATGCAGTATTATTTACAATAGCCAAAAGGTAGCAGGAATCCAAGTGTCTGTCAATCAACAGATGAACAGAGAAGCAAATTGTGATACATCTATGCAATATATTTATTCATATATTCATATCCACACATTCAGTGTATTTATTTGTATTTATCCATGAAAGAAATGAAATGCTTATACATGCTACCATTTGGATGAATCTTAAAAACATTATGTTACATGCCAGCCACAAGAGGCCACATATGCTATGATTCCATTTATAGGAAATGTCCCCAGTAGGAAAAATTTGTGGGAGCAGAAAGTAGACAAGTGATTGGTGAGACTACAGGAAGGAGATAAAAGAGGGGGGTAATAGCTACAAAGGACAAGGGTCTATGTTCAGCAGATTTTGAAGTGTACAAATCAATAGTATTAACTACGGGCACTTGGCAGTAGAGATCTCCAGAACTTACCCATATTGTGTAACAGAAACTTCGTACCCTTTGATCAATACTTCTCCACTTTCCTCATCCACTACAAGCCACTCTTTCACTCTCTGGTTCCATGAATCTGATTATATTAAATTCCTCATAAAAGTGGGATCATACAGAATTTATCCTTCTGTGACCTACTTACTTCACTTAGCACAAGGTTTCCTAGGTCTAATCATATTGCAAATGGCAGGATTTCTTTTTGTAAAGACCAAGTCATATTCTACTGTACATACACACCACAGTTATCCACCCATGTAGAGTTTCTGTATCTCAGCTACCGTGAATGAAATTGCAGTGAGACCATGAGACTCTCAGATTTTTAGGCAGGACCAACATTTAATAAACACCTTCTATGTGCCACATTCTTACAAGCCTAATCCCATTTAATCTCCTCCCTACCCTGTTTGAAATCATGTGCTGACTCAAAGAAACCATTCTCAAGTTCGTTCATCTGGTGGTGTGTGCACAATGTCACATCCAGGCCACAACTGGTAAAAGCATCTCCCCGAAGGTAGGAAGAGGCCTCCTGAAATGGGATTACTAGCCACAGAACCTGGTGTTTTTAGCTGACCAACACACAGGGCTTGGGGTTACTCATGGTTATTGAACTGCATTTAGCCAACAGAGAGGTGTTTCTAAACAATGCTTCAAGCCCACTCTTCTGGGAACAGGGCCTGCTGTAAAAACCTTCTTGGTTCCTAAACGTTGGTAATCTCTGCATTTCCTACTTTAAAATCCTCCTGGCCCTTGATTATCTGACATTTCTTTGAGAGAGAATGAGTGTGAGTTCCCGACGTAGAAGATGGCGAGCGAGATACAAGGAAAATCCATATTCTTTAACTTTAAGTTTATAGAGTAGGCAGAATCCAAATCCAAACCACATTTTCCAAAAAAGATTTTTTCCCTCTTAATTCTGAAGTCCATGTGCATTATATGAGAAATCTAATCCGTATGTTTCTTACTCATTTACACTTAACTCATCAAAGCATTTCCTCTAAAGAACTATTTGATGTCCAAGGAGACTTTAAAGACTTTTTTCTTTTAATGAGCCTTTGTTCTTAGAAATAAAGAAGCTGCTGGAGTTGTATAGGCAAAGAATAAATGAACTTGAACCCCAGAAATGTTAAAATTTGTTTCAAGTAAGTTCTATGTTCGGGAGAAACAACTTTGAGAATGAGCTCCTTTTCTTTTAAAGATTTTTTTTTTTTTTTAGGAGAAGCCTCCTAAAGGATGCTTGGATTTTCTTTTCTTTTCTTTTCTTTTTCCCTTTAACTTTATTGGTACATTTTAGGTATACAATACAGTTACATTCATCATTAGGATCTTGTACCATTACATGAGTCTCTTGGTTCTTTTTTTTTTCCCCTTCCCTTGCCCTCCCTTCACCCCCTATTTGCAAAGACCTTGTTTCCATTTTTTCCTCTTCTCATATTTTTTCCTTTCCCTTTTTTCCCTTCCCCTATCCCTCCCAATTCCCTTGCTCTTTTAGACCTTTTCTTCCTGTTACACAATATCAGTTATACAGTTTTTAAATTACAATATTAAGATCTAGGAGACATTACCGCAGATTTTACAGAATTTAAAAGGATATAGAAAGCATATTACAAAAATCTTTTTTGAAATAA
>NW_004624763.1:3681456-3702058 GCF_000247695.1 Heterocephalus glaber
TCCCTTAATTGCTTATTTCTGAGAGTCAAACGAACTTCCCCCTTCACTTGACTGTTATTGCTGAATTCTGCATCCCTAGTGGCAAACAGAATAGGTGCTCAATTTGTTTGTAAAACTGAATTAAATCCAAAAGACACTGCTTTTGTTTCCTTCAGCCCTGCTTACCACCAGTGTATTGGGAGAGAGATTGCCAATCGGTGAGGATGGCCAAAGATAAACAATTGAGGAGGAAGGAGTGGGTGAGAAACAGCCCCAGAGAGACTGTGAATGTGAGGATAACTTGGAAGTGACCAACATAGAGACATTTACTTTGTTTTCACTTTCAGTGCTCTAAGTCTCCTGTGTTCGCCCTCACAGTAAGCTTCGGAGCTGGGGTTGTGGCAAAAATCTTCTTCATCAACCAATCTCTGATTTCATCCTGAAGAGAAGAAAGCGAGCATATGCCTCATTCAGCCAATGCTTCCCTGTAAGTCGTGTGATCCTGGGCGGACAGAAGGTACATGGTGCGTTGTCAGTGGCACAGAAAGCCCACCAGGAGCTTCGCACTGTCCACAGCAATCCAAATACAACTTGGGCTTGACATTTGCCAAAGTGCAGATAAACAAATGGTGGTCAAATGGCGCCCCACCTATTCAGCAGGATGTCAAAGTGGCTAAGTGGGGTTTCAGTGGTGGAAGATAGACTCAGCATAAATATTGAGATGCGAGTCATTTATTTGAAGATACTCTTCTTCCTTTGCAACTCTGCATCTGTCTTTTAAAATAAAACCAAGCCTATATCTCATGGAGCACTTATTTCTTTTAAACAAATAGTGAAGAAGGAAGAGAGGATGATATGGAATTTATGTCAAAATATGTAAAATGTATGCACTTGTATTATGTGGGAAATACTGTGAGCAAATGATTACCATCTCCTGCAGTTCTAGGAAAGCAGCTTAAGGCTGACAAAGGGCACAGGTCCTGTTTCTCTTCTGTTCCTTTATCTTCAGTCCCAACCTCCTCCTCCCACCCCAGCCCCAGCCCTATGTGTCACAGAATCACCTGGGCTGGTGTTCTGGGACTAGGACACAAAGCAGGAAAAGTTCTACAACACAAGGTCAAAAGCCATAGTCTAGGGCCGGGGATTTAGCTCAGTGATTCTGGGCCCTGCCGTGTAAGCGCAAGGTCCTGAGTTCGATCCTGGTACCAAAAAACAAACAAAAACCATAGTCTAGGAAGTAGATGGCAGTGGCCACTAAGAGCCCCTGGGCCGGCCTTCAGCCAGAGCTGGGTGCTTCCTACAGCCTGGGCCTTATTATTCCAGCTCAGGGAACAAACCATCCTTTGAAAAGCCCCTGAAGAGAGGTTCTTCAAATGAAGGTCACTCTATGAATAAAATGTGGTAAACTTGTGTTTTTTGCTATGGGAGATATCCCTTAGTCTGAGGGAAACCTAAAGAGTCCCCAAGCTGTCATCCAAAATATAGAAGGCCAGGAGTGTTCTGGAACCCAGTTTTTGAGATTTTTAGAAGGATAACATAGTAGCTGACACCCTCTGTGGGGTCTGAGTGAATGCCCCATAAATCATCTATGAACATTTCTACCTCAAATAGAATGATTTCCCCCAAATGAGGCCACATGACCACACTGCATGAGTGCAGGTCCAGTCTGCTCTGGTCACCAAACAAATTACGAAAAGGGCTTTTGATTTTTGGAGCTGTCTATATTTCAGAGTTTTTGGATTGGCGATCACAGAACTGTAATTTTCCTGAGGGGCTATCACCCAGCTTAGTGTGTGTGTGTGTGTGTGTGTATACCTAGGGCCTTCACACTGAGCTACATCCCCAGCCCTTTTTTGAAATTTTATTTTGAGACAGTATCTCACTAGTTTTCCAGGGCTGACCTCGAATTTGTGATCCTTTTGCCCCAGCCTCCTGAATAGCTGGGATTACCTTTTTTAAGAAGAAAGACTCTGACTTCCACTACTGCACTTAGGAAGCCCCAAAGCCTGAGGCCCCCATATGAAACCTGTCTCCAGCACCTCCTCCACAGAGAAGCCCTGACTCTGTGGGTGTTTTCATTTTCCTTCCTCCTTTTCCCTCACCCTGGCTGATCCCTCCCATGCAGAAACAAGAAAGAACAACGGTGAAGGGCTGATGCTTCGTGCTGAGAAGGAACTTGGTGGAAATCTTACCTCTGGCATTCGTCAGCTGTTTCTTGGCTTCTGGTAGCTGCTTAGCCTCTCTGAACCTCAGCCCCCTCAGCTGCAACCCTCCTGTAGGTTTATATAATAATTAAAAGAGACGAAAATTGCTGACATTTATGGGATGCTTGTTCTGTACTGAGCATTGTGTTAGAGTTTTACACAGAGCATTGTTGATCAAACAGATACCACCCCTGTTTTACAGACGAGAAAGCCACAGTTTGAGAAAGTTGACACAACTGGAGCCATATTGCTAACCAATGGAGAAGCTGGTATTCAACACTAAGGAGTCTCACTCCTATGACTCTTAACTTCCCTGCAATCGTGACTCATATGACGGTAGCTGACATGTTTTGAAGTTTCCAGAACAGAGTGAGCTCTCAGTGTATGGTAACCATGATGTCATGGTAATGAGGATCATGAGGATAAAGGATTTTACCACAAGCAGAATCTGGAGTGATGTGGTTGTCAGCAATAATCTGCATAGTGCTCCTGCCAGACACCTTAGGGCCAACACCCCACAGTTCTGTCACCATCTTTTTTTTTTTTTTTTTGGTACCGGGGATTGAACTCGGGTCCTTGCCCTTGTGAGGCAGGCAGCGGAACCACTGAGCTAAATCCCCAGCCCATGTCACCATCTTTTTAAGTAGGCTCCCAGGTACAACTAACGCCCAGATTTGGGAAATGTTGCTAGTCTGTCCCCCATGCTGCCCAGCTCAATGGCACAACCCCACTGTTGTCGTAGGTCAAGTCTGTGGGGCTTGGATTTGAAGGCAGAGATTCATGTGCAGAAAGTTGACTGGCAAGTGCTCTGGGGACCGGGGAGTAGGGCACAAAGGAAGCAGGACTGAGTCGAGGGGGAACTGCACTGTGAAGCAGTCCCTACAATGGTCTCTTCACCTGCATGCACCGTTCTGGGGTGAAGATGGTCTGGGATGGGCAGACTTCCAAGAAAGTCCAGAATTGCCACACTCTGGTATATGTCACACGCGTGCGCGCGCGCGCGCGCGCACACACACACACACTTGTAATCTGATCTGCGTTCTGGGACTTCTCTTTACTCCTGCTACCTCAACATTACAAATCCTCTCTTTTCCATACTTTACTAAGTTCAGCCTTGGACTTGATGGGGGCAGGAGCCCTAGGTGTTCTTTGGCCTCTCAGCACCCCTGGGCTGAGTCTATACACTGAGGTGATCCTGCCAGGCTCTTGGGCACTTTTTGATGTGGACTGTGACTGCCATAGATTGAACTGCTATTACTTAGTAATAGCACCTTTTAGAAGAGAATAAACAGACATGATGCTCCAGTCCCTGCCCGATGAGGGACAGAGCAGTATTTATTTAGTAAATGAGTGCTAATATTTAGTTAGATCCAAAACCTGAAGGAAGCCATTCCAAGAACAGGCAGTGACAACCAGGCCCTTGGGTTTCCTGATCCAGGGCTTCACCACTCAGCTCCTACCACACAGCTGAGTGCCAAAGACAGAACCTCACCTGCCTTTATGAGCTCCCTGGCAGACCTGCTCCCCAGTCCTCTCTAAGGCCCTTCTTGTCACTGCTCAGCCCAGGCATCTACTCTTCATGTGACATTTACCTGACTTACCTCCTCCCAGACCCTGGCTGTCACATCTCCATTCATAACCACTTCTTGGGAATTCCTCTCCAATCCCAGCTGTCCGCCTTGGAGAATTATCTACTCCCCTCTCCACCATGATGGCCTTCTGGACTCACATCCTCCTCCTGCTTTGCACATCAGGAACAGTGGTGGTGGCAGCCATAAGAAGAGCGACTTTGAAGAGTGATGTCAATGTGGCTCAGAGTCCGGGGAAAGTACTGGTTGCATGGTTGAAGGATAAGAGGCCTCAAGAATGGGGACTTCTAAGAACTTCTTGTGGAAGGGAAGACACAGACACAATGGCCTATCATGGATTACTCTTTGCCAAGGATTTAGCTTTTATGACCCCTCTTGAAAAATAAAAAAATCTATCAAGGCTGATAGTAGAAAAGAGCCCGAGAGGACAAGGTGACTGGATCTCATGGCTAACTCCTGCAAGCTGCTCTCATCTTCTGCCTAGAATTCTTCTCTCTGAATCCAGCCTACTTGGCGAATCCATGGTGAAGATCAAACAGCCCCTCACCAGCACACTAGGGCCCCCTGCCTTGTGCTCCCCCACATTTGTACCAGTGCATTCCCACTCAGAGGTCTTCCCACCACGAGCACCAGTGGATATTATCAGTCTGCCCTCCTCGGACTGTATCAGTGTCATTCATTGTCACACTCAAGATGACAGCTCAGCGATGCCACAGAACACATGCTTAGGAATTGCTGAATGAAGAAATGGGCTTCGTTGAAGGCTCAGGGACAGTAAAAGAGGGCAGACCGAGGGAGTTAATACGAAGCAAGGAATCGGGCCGACGAAGCGTAACTTTCTCATCTCTAGCTGGTGCTCCTCCCCAGGCCTCCTTGCCAAGGCCCAGCACATCTCCACCGGTCCCTTCCCACTGGGGGCATTCCAGCATGGTTAGGCTCTCAGTGCCCGCTGCTCGGGCAAGAGAGGCAGGAGAGCCCTTGAACTGTGGGCTAAGATGCACTCGCTATGATTCCAAATTTCTTTATGGAGGGCTCCAGATCCCTCAGGTAAGAGTCTGGGACCGTGCTCCTCATTTGGGGGACAGGTTTATGTTAGGCCTGAAGGGAGTTTGCATCTCCCTTGCCAATCTTCCTCAGTTTCTCCCAGAAGTAGTCTATGGAGAATTAGCAAGAATGAGTCAGTGATCAGTTTAACAGCTCCTGCCGTGGGAGAGGAGGGAAGGGAGATTGCAGTTCTGGGGAGCACCGCTGCGCATAAAGCCACAGCACCCTTCACCCTTCACCCTGCCCTCCAAGGATATAAGGTGTCCCTTGGCAGCCTTTACGTCATCTACTTTGAAACGGACATGAGGAGTGGGGGATGTTGGGAACTTGTACCGGCTTCTGATGGGATTTCCTTTCTTCTGTGATACAACAGAAGCTGACAGAAGCAACTGGAATGAAAACCCAGTTCAGCCATTATTATTTTTTAACTTTTAGAGTTTTATCATGAGCCTCCGATGGGATGCTGTGCTTTACGCTAAGCATCATTCCCAAGCCTGGGCAAGGGCATGTGGCCCAACAGGTGCAGCCCAGAAGTTGCTTCCCAGCTCCTGCTCCAACTGGACCTGAGATGTACCTTCCAACCAGTCCCAGAGTGGGTTAGGCTCTGTGTCTATGCCAGGGTTCAGTCTGTTGGGGCTCTAAATGGGGAACCAAGAAGGTCAGGTCAACTTCTGGGCTCCCTTCTTTCCAACAAAAGTCTTCCGAGTGCCTGGGTGGGTGAAGGTAGCTGAGGAAGGGTCTGAAAGTGTTTGGTTTGTGTTTGAATCAACATAGCCCTTGTGGCTAGGGGAGGTAGATGGTGAGCTAATTCGTGTTGCATCTCCTGACCTGGCTGCCACACTCCGGATCTGGAGGGGGCAAAAAGTGCCATGAAGAACTAAAATGGGTGGGGAGCAGGCAGAGCAAGGGGAAGTAGCCTTGACAGGAATGAGAGGTGAGAGGCGGCAGAGATGGAGCAGATATGTCCAAGCAACCAAAATACCGTCTTTGGGCCTTCACATCACCCTGTGAAGCTTTTCTTGTATTTTCTCATGACTCTGAGATTAAACATGTGCCTATGACATGTGGAAAACTGTGAAGCTTTAAAGCAGTTGTTTGAAAACTGTTTCTGCCAGGCGAGAGGGTCAAAAGTTTGAACCTAGCATGGGCAACTTAGTGAAACCTTGTTGAGAGACAGAGAGAGGCAGACACATACATACACACACACACACACAGAGAGACAGAGAAAGAGAGACAGAGAGACAGAGAGAAGGAAAGAAGAAAGAAGGAGGGAAGGAGGGAGAAAAAAAGAGGAAAGGAAAAGAAAAAGATAAAAGAAATGTCTCAGGAATAGAAGCACACAGAGACAGGTTTCTGGCTTTCAAATATCAGAAGGGAAGGTTTCTTCCTCACTCAAAAATGTAACTAGTTCATAAAGAAAGCAATCACCAGTATGTCACCTTGCACAGAATGCCTTAGTTCATCTTCCTATGCATTCCCAGCTAATTCTCAGATAGAAAAGTATTTAGACCTTCACTTTCTCAAAGGAGAGCATATCTGATTTGAAGGCAAAGAACACCATGCTGTTTTACAGGAAAAGAGTGAATTTCTAGTACATGTTTATTTTTCTGTTTAAAAATTGTTTTACTGAAAGTTATACAGATGCAAATCTCCATGGATGATCTAAAAAATGCATATATTGGTAAGAGAAAACTCATTCTGCATCTTCAGTCATCCCACAAATGTCTAAGACAAAAGAATATTGCTTTCACTTTTCTCTTGACCTTCCCAAGAGATAATGGCGACAATAGCAGCATATAATAATTAGGGTGGCCATTATCCAAATTAGGGCCCTCAGAAAGTGAAAGGGAGTACTAATAATCATCACCCCAGGATAACAGACTTCAGTGGCAACATATGCTTATTTCAGTAATAATGGAAATACCACAAATTCTAGAGTCAAACCCAGATTTCAATCCCAGCCGCTCACATACTTAGCGCAAGAGAAGAGACGCACTACTTCACCTCCAAAGCCCACTTCGTTAGTTTCGTAGATATTGACACCCACCTCGCAAGATTTTTTTTTTGGTACCAGGGATCGAACTTGGGTCCTTGCACTTGCACAACTGGGGGTGAAACCACTGAGCTAAATCCCCAGCCCCCACCTTGCAAGATTTTTATGAGAATTAAATGAGAGTATACCCCTAAGATCATGTAGCATAGCACGAGACTGATATTCCAAATGTATTCATGTTCCCTGCTTTATAACAATATGCCAGGATTAGTAAATTAGCTTATTTAGCCATTCTTTCATGTACTCACATGTGAGTTGGACAAGCATTTATTAAGTAAAGTCAGCAGTTCTCAGCAGAAACAGTACTGCTCCATAGGGGATGCTTTGAGAATTTGTGGAGATGTGTTTGGTTGTCCTGATGATTTGTGTGTAGGGAGTGGGGTTCTACCAGTGTGTGGAAAAGGGTGCCAGGGACCTTAGACATCCTGTGATGTACAGAAGAGACCTGCATAGTGAAGGATTGGCCCTCTTCTGGCATGGCCTCCTCATGACTCACTAGGTGTTGGCGTAGTTTAAAAGAAATCTTCATAATTATCTGAACTAGGAGCCAATTATCTTACATATAAATCCAAAGGATTTTTTGTGTTTGGAGAATTGTAATATGAGCTGGATTTTCTGAGAATGTATCACCTGTGTAAAGTAGGGAAGACTGTACTTTGTTCAGATTTTAACCAAGGGTTGTTCAACATCTCCTGAACTCTCAACACTAGTAGCAATACCACTGTTGGACAGTAATGGCAGAATGGGAAAGGATATGGTATTCTATTCACTAATATAACCTGAAACCACATTGAAGGCCATTACAGTCACATGAGTCTTCATATGGGAATAATCACTTCATTATTATGTCTTGTAATGTGACCATCCAAAGGATTTACATAATGAATAGCATATCATTTTATTATAAATATAAAAATTTCTCTTTTATAACAGGATATTATATTTGCCCACAAAAATCCACTTACTCTTCTCTCTCCCGGGACCAAAATAGACTCTATTTTCCCGCCAGAATTGTTGGTAATTATCGTCATGTGACTGATGTCTAGCCAATGGCCCCTGCAGAAGTGGCTCACACCTCTTCCAGGCTTGGCCTATGAAAACCTCCTCACACATTGCTCATCCTCCTAGACCGACCATAGCACCAAGGAATACATTTCTACTGACTCTCTTAGTCTATTTATATTCGCAGTTAGGGTATTCTAATATAGTCTTCTTAATTAAAATCTTTTTTTTTTTTTGGTACTGGGGATCAGGACCTTGTACTTGTGAGGCAGGCAGTGGCACCACTGAGCTAAATCCCTGGCCCTCTTAATTAAAATCTTGTTTGTGAATTTCACTTTATGATAGTTAAAAAGAGATTATTATCATCTTTTTTTTTTTTCTGGTACTGGGGATTGAACTCAGGACCTTGCACTTGCCAGGCAGCCATGGCACCACTGAGCTACATCCTGGGCCCAAAAAGACATTATAAAACATTAGCTATAAAAGACACCTTATTTTGATGGCATTGAAAATTACTGATCTAGGCTGTGGAAAATGGTGTAGGAACGCTAAAGAAAAATAACACATGGTCTGTACTTCATCGGGTTTATAATGTAATGTGCACATCTGCACAAATGCACATATGCAGTCATTAATTCAAGGCAGTGAATAAGAAATAACTGAATTTATAGATTGAGTGACCTCCAAACATTTAAAATTATTCAACTTCATTAAAGTTGCTCATCTTTTTGAGCAAGCACTATATATATATATATATATATATATATATATTAGAATTCAAGACACTATCAATAGTACATCATGTGACACACAAGGAAGAAAGAAAAATATTGCCAATTAAGTCATGACATATGCTTTCTTTAGGCATCAACTGTAAAATGCATCCCAACATGAGAGATGTTCAAATGTGAAATAATTTTAAATGGCCATAAATTTCTGAATAAATACATTATATCCACTTAAAAACATACAGGAAAATGGAAGTCCTAAGAAGTTTAAATTTCATAAGCAAAATTTCCAATACTACTTCCTTAGTACACTCCAAACTACTGCCACACACACCCTACACTGGAGACCACTATTGTTCCCTGTGGGCTCAGCAGAACGGGGAGTTTCCCTATGCTGAATAAAAGGAAGCATGTTCCAGACGAGAGGTGTCGCCAAGGGGAACAGAGAGGGCACCTGAAAGAGTGCAGGGCAGAGCAGTGACTAAATCATAGGTTTAGAATGACTGCACTTCGGAGCCTCAGTCTTAGGGCTTACGACAGTAGTAGGGTAGTCAGGTGAGGGAGCTACTCTCTGGGGAAAGATAAATGACAAGAACAGAGACCATCCCAATAGAGCTAAGCCCCACAGGGCAAGCAGATGATGGCCAGGCTCTGTGTTTAATGCTGCAAGAAGAAAGAGCAACATGGGATCATGGTAAGTGCCTCACAGCACTTAGAACTGACCTCACAGCAGGGTAGGATGTAGTCCAAGTCAGGAGCTCCTGCCTGACGCGATCTCTGCTGCAGTCACAGACTCTGAAGTTTCTCCTTTGCAAATTCACTCCTTTCAAGGAAGGGACCATAGACCCCAATTAAACACAATTACCTCCCAAAGAAGTAACTAATATCTTTATTTCTTGTGAGAGGACAGGTCGCTGAGAGGAAAGTTCCTTAGTAAGAGAGGGAGAGATAAGAGAGTAGGGCCCCCAGAGGAGCAGCAGCGGCTGCAACAGGAGGAGAAGGAGGAGGGTGGCCAGGGGTCCTCAGGAATGACTCCTGCATGACAGCCTGCAGCCAATTCCAAAATGCTGTCCTCCACTGCCTTCCTATTCTCCCGCTCCTCATCTTATAAGGCGGTTTCTAGTATGAGAAATACTATGGTAACTCAGAAACAACCATTGTAGCATATCTTAAGCCCAAAAACAAGAGGAGGAATCATAAGTGGCAAAGATCAGATTTGAATACAGTAGTCCCTAAGTGCCCATGGGTGGTACATTCCAAGACCCCCAGTAGATGCTTTAAACCAAGGACAGCAGTGAACCTTATATTACACGCTGTCTTTTCCCTATACATACATACCTACACTAAAGTTTAGTTATGAAATGGGCACAAGGGATGAACAACAATAACTTATAATAAAATACACCAAGTATAATAATATGCTATAAGAAAAGTTATTTTAAACATATGAATTGTTCATTTCTGGAATTTTCCATTTAATATTTTCAAACCACAGTTGACTGCATGTAACTAAAACCATAGAAAGCAAGCCACGGATAAATGGGAACGACTATAGATAATTTTAAAATTCTGTTAAGAAAAAAAGGGAATGTACCACCAAAGGAAATTGAAGAAAATATTTGCAGCAAATCAACACAGAGTTGCTATCTTTGCTGTACAGAGAGCTCACACAGGCCTAGGAGGGCAGCTCAGCTGGAGAGTGCTTATTTAGCATATGGTAAGGCCCTGGGTTCTACATCCTCAGCACCCCAAAAAGGAGAGAGAGAGAGAAAGGAAGAAAGACAGAAAGAGGAAAAAGAAAAAGAGTTTAAGCAATTCAATAGAGAAATGCAAGGAACTCTAAACATAAACAAGCAGTATATGCACACAGTTCACAGAAGAGGCGCTATAACTACTCGTAAGGCCCACAGGGGCGGGCTACGTGTCCACCATTGTAGCCCTAGTGACGGGGTGAATGCCCGGGTCACCTATGCTGTAATATTTGCTGCATGCTTGACTGAATGAATTAGTTGACTAATAAAGGGAAAGATAATCTTTTCAAAACTGTTTTTATTAGTACTTGTTTGCAGTACATAATGATTATATTCCTTGTGGGGAGTTGATACATGTATATAACACATCTTAATTCTTTTCTCATCCTTTCCCTTCCCCTTCGTCCCTCTCCGTACATCTCTCAGTCCCCTTCCCTTTTGCAACAAAAAAAAAAAAAAGAAAAAGAAAAAATCTGTCTCCTTGTTTCCTATTGTCTTTTATTTTGCTCTTTATTTACATTTTGGGTTTCTCATATAAGAGAAATTATGCAATATTTAAGCTTCAGTGCCTAATTTATTTCACTTAGCATTATGGTCTCAAGGCACATCCGTGACAATTTTGAGGTAGTCAAAGGAAAGTTGAATATTTTTGTCCAACACTATAGCAACGATCTCTAAAATCCCATGAGTCTCTTGAGTGTAGTGAAAAGTGCTCATGCAAGCTGACAGCCATGTGAACCACTGGGACTCCACAGGGTAGTACTTAGTCAAGACCATTCATGGGGGTGCTGAGACTTCAGGAGGAGCCCCTTTCTCCTTGGAGGCAGACAGGGGCCTGGGTGGTAAGCAGGCCCTTAGGAACTTCCCTCTGAAGGTGTAGCAATAGGGAGGCCCCAACTAAGACAGTGGAGCTGAAAGACTGCACAGCCAGGCTGCTGTACACCCACACAGAGGACAGCAGCTTCAGAGGAGGACCTTAACAAAACACAACTTTGCCTGGCGAAGAAGTACATTATTATATTGTTAGGTTCTTGTTACCACAGTGCCCTAGCCCATTCTGACTAATATACTAATTTAATTTTTCTCATGAATGTTGATTGAGCTAAGCATCTGCAATAAAACAGACCCAGAAATTCCACTTACAACGAATAAGAAAATAATCCCAAATATGGAACAAAGTTATCTATACATAAAGCGTCCCATCATAAGGTTTTTTAAAACCAGCCTTTGCATAATAGAGTAGTTTGTTGCTAAGGAAAAACATACCATTTATGATTAGTAGATATTTATAAAGAAAATGTAACAACACGGGAAAATATGTCTGACTGTCATCCATATAAACTTCCAATACATATAAAATAAGACTGAATGGAAAACACCAAAAAATGTTAAAAAGGGGTTCTGTAGGATAGGGCAAATATAATTAATTTTTTCTCTTTATTCTTTCTATGGCTTAGTTTTCTAAATATTTAAACATAAATTGGTACTAATGTTCATAATTAAAAAAAACAATGCTTCCTTCTCAGTTTTAAAATTTCATAACAAATAGGTAATTTTTTAATTTCACTAGTAAAATTTTTCTTGATCCTAGAACCAAGATCTTTCTGAAGTTGCTTCAAAATCCAGGTGGTAGATGATGTTTATGCTTTATAGTTTTTTGCTGCTTTTTGATTTGTATACATGTAGATGATGCACACTGTAAAGAAAATTGCATCTCTTATGGATGTTTTAAAATAGAGAAACTGAGTCCAAGCAAGGCCCTTCTCTCCAGAGCCCACTTTCCTTACCTCATCAGTGAGAGTTTGAGTCTGAACAGTCCTTACGACCTTTCAACTCTTCTGGCCTAAGCGGAAAGAGAATAAGAAGTTAATATTTTCATATGTCAGATATGTCATTCAACACTGTGGAAAACAATTGTCTTATTAGTCTTTGTGAGCAGGTATCTATGGAAACAACTTACATGTGTATTCAAGGGAGATAATAATTTGAATTTCTCTCTGCACAATGTTCACAAAAGTAAGTTATGGCGAGGAGATATTCTTGCACTATGTACAAGAAGACATAGTTTTATATTCCTTTTAGTAGCCAAATAAAAACCATCCAGTTTCATAACTAGAGGGTCTAGCTTGAACATAGGGATCATGAGAATCTCAGTGTTGAGCGGACGCTATTTTAGAAAAGTTGAGAAAGATACTGTAGTGGTAGAAGAAAGTCCAAGCAAGAGGGAAAAAAATTGATGAGATAAGAGCAGGACCATCTTCACTCAACCTGGGTCCTCTGTACCAATGAGTCTGGACTGACCAGCTGTGGCCTAACTGGCGGCTTCTCCTCTCTGGAAACTAGGGCCTTGGCCAGAGGACATTTAAAATTCTGCAAAGCTCCAGTAATATGTTTGAGCCAATGTCTACTTTTGCTATTATGTGATGCCGCTCAGCACTGACTTAAACAATGATGCACTTCCCTGTCCTTAGATTGTCTGAGAAGCAGAATTGGGTCTTCCAGCTCACTCCTCTCCAGGTGCGTTGCTCAGACTCTCTGGTTACCAATTACAGAGCCTTGGCCTGACCTAGCCTACATCAGCAGGGGAGGCACAGCTCACATAACCAAATTGCTGTAAGAGCATGGGTTCAAGTGGCCAAAGGACAATGGATTCAGGGTCTCATACCCTGCTAAGGCTCTCCAGGCTCTTTGGGTGTCAGAGCCCAGACCAGTTTCACTCATTAGTGTGGGGGGTGGAGATGGAAGGTGTTTATGGCTGTAGGTAGCTCTGGGCACTCATTCATTCCCACAGTGTATGGCCAGAGAAGAAAATTAGTGCTTTTCCTCAAGTTCAGGTTTGAAAATTCACTGGTAAGTTAGGGACATGGATTGCAAAATTTGGGTCACATGCCCAACACTTGAGTCAATTGCTGTAACCAGAAGGATGGGATACATTCATTTGCTAGCCTAGTCCTGTGCCCAGTCTTTTTTGTCAAGAGGATTTGAGTCTAATATCAAAAGGAATAGAAGGGAAGGTGCTGGACAGGGAAACAACAGTTGCTGTATTCATTTTCTATTGCTATGTAGCAAACTACTATAAACTTGTTGGCACAGTATATCAGAGGGCTGTGTGTAGCTAGATCTATGCTCAGGATCTCCCAAGGCTAACAGGCCTTGGAAGAGGTCTGCCTGTTTTCTCATGGGTATCATGTATCAGTTAGGGTTTACTACATCATATAAAATATATACACATGATTATATAAAGGATTTAGTAGGTAGGCTTACAATGGCAGCCTGCAAATCAGGGGTGGAAGAATGCAAAGTGACTGTCCGTACAGTGAGGAGCTGTGGAATTTCGTTAAAAATCAAAGGCCTGCAGCTCATTGCAGAGTCTGATGCAAGGCCATGTCAGAGAGCAGAAGGGTCAGTGTAGGAAGCCTGAAGAGTCTGCACTGGAAGCCTGAATGAATTGGACACAAACACCAAAGGCAATGGCAAAGATGAAGAAGGAGAAGGAGAAGGAGAAGAAGGGGAGACTTCTTTCTTTCCCTTTTTGTCACTGTTCATGACCATGGTGCAGCACAAAGGATGACCGATTACTCAGAGTTGATGTTTAGTTCAAACTCCAAGAAGGCCCAAAGGGACTTCCCTTAACTGAGACCCCTCAGCGTGAGACAGACTCATAAAGACAGTTCTGAACTGAAGCTTCTGTGGCTTCTTATTGATAGGACCAGGAAGTAAGGAGAACAGAAAAGAAGGATGTTTGTGCAGGAATTCATGTGGGAGAAAGAGAAAGGGCAGGGGAAGGGTTAGGGTTAGGGTTAGTCTGTGAGATGACTGGCCTTAGGGCCAATCTAAATGATAAATTGGAATATGGGGAGGAGAGGACCAGAGTATTCATTCTTTAAGGCAATGTGTTTTGATTCTACTTGGATTTTTGGCCCAGTCGGCTTTTAATCTCTAAGCATCCATTCTGGGAGGTTTGGGGCTTGTGGCTCCCAAAATCCTTTATTTCTGTATATCCTTCTCATACATGCCTCTGGTCAAGGTCGCCACACCTTTCTATTTCTATTCCATCCAGGCTACAAGCCTATTGGTTGTTGCCACCCACATCAAGGGTGGGTCCTTCTTCCTCTAGTTTGTGGCCTACCTGTCAATCATCTACAAACACACCCAGAACTTTACTCATCTGCTAGGTGGTTCTTACTCAAGTCAAGTTGACATGTCAATGAATGATCACACAGCTCTTCCCAGCTCATGTGACTGTAGCAGTATTTAGTTCCCTGTGGATGGAGGACTGAGGTCCCCACTTCCTTGCTATCAGTGGGGGCTACTCTCAACTCCTGAAAGCATCTCACATTCCTTGCCCTGTGGCCCCCTGCATTTTCAAAGCTGGCTGTGGAGAATCCCACCCCCTTACAGGTTGTCTGTATCTTACTCTGAATCTCTTGCCCCAGCAAGAACCCAGTCCCTTCAAGAGCTTCCCTAATCTGATCGGCACGGACTCCACCCCAGCTCCTAAGGTTGCCTCCCAATTTTAAGCTCAGTTGGCTCTTTAATTACATCCACAAAATCTCTTCAAAGGCGCACCGTGTTTAGTATTTGAATAAGTAGGGGAAGTTGTTACGGGAGAAGAGGAGGATGGGAATATGGGGGAACATCTCAGAATTCTGCCTCCGCAGTAGCTACGTGAGCTTTAGAAATTTAAGCCAGTCTTGAGACTTAATTCAAAAGGTCAATCATCTGACAACTAAATGTACCTAAATCTTAAGCAACTAATTCACTGATCAAGCTGCCCGCTTAACTCATATAATCAGTATTACCTGATTATTGAATAGATTTTTTAAATATTACCAATCTGATTATCTTAATTTTAGGAAGTGAGAATGTAAACTAAAAACAGATATCATTTCATTAACAGTATATTTTAAGCAATTTCTCACGCTCCTCCCCAGATCAGAAACTGTTTGATCCCATAAACTCAGTTGAGTCCCCCTTCCATGCTCACTCATGGAACTCCATGCTTCACCTGTGACCTATGAAACATTCCTAATTACTTTCTTAGTGTCGTTCCTGCTAGATGTACACTGACAACACAGAAGCTCTGTCTCCTGCTTGGTGCAGTTCCCAGCAAAATGCCTGGCACAGACAACAAATATTCATGGAATGAACACAACACGTGCCATTTCATGCCTTCATCATTAATGTACTTCTTCTGCTTAGGGTGCCGACATAGTAGGTGTGGAAGGAAGGCAGAGAAGGAGACAAAAAGAGAGAAGGAGGAATCCAGCCCTAAGTCTTCGAGAAGCAGCTGACTTGCGTCATCTGACTTAATCAAACTATGCGAAGACTTCTCAGCAACCTTACTTCCATGAACAGTTACAGTGATTCCATATGGTTACTCAGACTCTGAGGCCAACAGAGCACACTGGGCAGAGGGTCCTCACAGGAAGGCTGGTACCGGGTACATGTGGAGGGTGTTTTTCTGGCTGGGCTCTCTGCCAAACAACTGGCTGCCTGGGGCTGTTCTCTACCTTTGTTTTAGAGCAGCTACTTCCCTGCCTCAGACCTCAGCACAGATGAATTTTGCCTGGCTCAGTGGGTCCCTGAGCACAGTGAATGCCCTCATCTCCAGGCCAGGCTTGGGGCCAAACTATAAGGGCAGACAGGCAACCAGAACTCACAGATATGGGGACTGAATCTAGAGAGGAGGGAGGTGGAAGTCAATCAAGGAGATACAAGCTATCTCAGTGACCTGGGGCTCTGGATTTAGAAAAAGGCTCAAGAGGTCAGACCTCTCAGGAGAAAAATAATCTGGGCCCAAAAGGCCAGTGAAAATTTACAAACAGATCATCTTCTCAGAACAAAGAGGGAATCTGGGATCCTTCATTATGGGAAAAGTCTGCCGTCATGTCTTTCAGCTTCACTTCCTAGGCAGTAAATGAAGATTCTTTTCTAAATAGCTATAACAAAATAACAACCTGAGCAGACTAAGACACTTATACTGTTGCTTTTAATTATTTGTAGAGTGACGGACTCCTTCACTGAGGTTACAACTCTCCATGAGCATGTCTCATTCATTCTTGCTCTTCATGGTGCCTGAGGCCAGGTACCGAGTGTACAGATAGGTATTTAATGTTTATCAACCCTTCGGTTCTGTTTCAAGGAGCTTGGACTTGATTGCTGAGGCAGTGGGAGCCACTGGGAGTTTTTGACTGGGGCATGGTCCTCACCGTATACTCACAAGGAAGGGATTACACTTGGAACCTCAGATTTCCAGTAAAAATGAATTAAGTTGCACAAAGACAAAAGATGAGAGAGTTCTTCGAATAACATAAATCACTGCAGAAGTGAAAGCTCCCCTGAGGATTATTCTGTTGCTCTCACATTCTTCCTGAGGGCACAGCATCTGCTGAAAGACCAGCCTGTAAGTGCTAACTTTATTTCTGTTTATTTAAACTGGACTGGGCTTGCGACTGAGTCATTCTTTCTAACTCTGCGCTGCGGTTGCCTCAGCAGGAAAGGTGTGGAAATGTGGAGGGGATTTGAGATCTTTTCTTATGGGAAAAATCTCCCAGCATGCCTTTCAACTTTACTTACAGGCAATTAGTGTAGATTCTTTTCATTTTGCTGTCCAAGAACCACTGAGGAGAATAATATCTTGACTTTACACTTGTCAAAGAATGTTCTAGTAACTCTAAAGGCTACTTACATTTACACACGCACACAGAATTATGATGGTACTACCATTTTATCCTTAGGATGGCTTAGCCTATAAAGACCACAATAGACTAGACACTTTATTTCCATATATGGAAGTGTGATTAGTAACTGAGAGAAAATGTGGCAGAGAATGCTGGCTACAAATCTTGGATAATTCCCTGAGAAGAAAGAAAAAGAAAAGAAGAAGAAGGCTAACAAACCTGTGGTACACAGGAAATTCCTGGCTCCAATAAGAGCTGAGCGCATTTGTGTGGGAAAAGGCACAGGCTTGCAAGCCCAGACTTCCAGTGGAAAGATGTCTTTAAAATGCTCTACCTTTTCAGATGCCTGAGAGCTTCTGCAGGGACTTTTGAAAAATACCTTGCCACTTAAGGCCAGGAGCATTTTGAACCGCCATTCTCGCAAGTTTACCTCTATGCTCTTTGCAAACTGCTAAATTTCTCATAAAGTTTCTCTAAATTTTGTTTTGTATTTTCTTTTCTTCTTTTTTTTTTTTTGTACCAGGAATGGAACTTGGGACCTTGTGCTTGCAAGGCAGGCACCAGAACCACTGAGCTAAATCCCTGGCCCTCTAAATTTTGTTTTGAAGGCATACATTTCTCTCCAGGCTTCTTGGTTTTCAGAAACCAGCACAGTGTGTTTCATTTGTGAACTAGAAGAAAGCAACTTTAATGCCAAACTAAAAAAGTTTAATTTCCATTAGCTTTTAATTTTATATAAACTTATGCCCTGTCTGCCAGAGGTGGGTACATGTGCCATTGAATCAAAGCTGTTTAGTCCTCAGAATTCCATTGGTTTTCTACTTTAAAAATATCTCTGGGCTAAAATGCTGGGCTGAACAAACAAAATATAAATGAGAAGTGATGTATGGAATATCCCCTACTTGGCTTCAGAAGTCCCCTGGTGCATTGCACTTGGGTTATCTACAACCAAGTCTACTAGTTATTGCTGATTTCCACTGTGCCATCTTCACTCCCCTGCCCCATAGTAAGGGCCATTGCATGGTGGCATCAGACAGATCCCTAGATTACATCTCAATTCTGCCCTTAAAGGAACATGTTTGGAGCAAGTCACTGGCCTTCACCAGGCTCATCCTCACTGGAAAAATAAAAAAGCTTTCTCAGAGACAGGTGAGGCTCCAAAGAGATGATAGAAGATAGACATTCACTGCAGTGCCTGGGACCACTCTAGAGGACAAATGGATCAGTAGGGTCATAGAAATCTATTCTGAAAGTGACCCTACAAAGCTATTTTTTCATTCCACCTACTAAATGACAGTTCCTTTGCTGGATGTTAGAAACAACAGTGAGCAAACTCTCAAGGCACTTAGAGTTTAGGTCCAAACTATAGTGAAAGAATCACAAAAATTCATAACCATGAATGGAGGTAATGCCAAGGAAGAATGCAAATGGGATGTTTAAGATTCCAAAGGTGGGGGCAGAAGGCCCAGCAGGGAGGGAGCAGGAGAAAGTCCAAAGTGACCAGAGCTGAAGGAGAGGAGGTTGCTGGGAACCCAGGCAGGAGGCTGGTACATTTGCCAGACTACCCATATTCTGTGGGCCTCGCTAAAGTTTTCAGCCTTTATCTTAGAATTATTGGACACCACTGAAGTGTTTTAAGCCCAGAGTAAATTAAATGATCACTGAAAATTATCAAAATATCTCTTATGCATGTATGAATATTCCATAGAAAATGCACTATTCAGTATAACTAAAAAATTCACTTCCCAGTCTCCTGTTTGATAGTTTGCCCATCATTATAAGTAGAAATCACTTGGTACAGCAGATAGGACAACTGTTTCTTAAAAGAACAACCTGATGGGCCAGGGATTTAGGTCAGTGGTTCCACTGCCTGCCTCACAAATGCAAGGTTCTGAGTTCGATCCCTGGTACCAAAAAAACACACAAAACAACCTGGGCTGGCATGAACTTCTCCCTCTGCCTTTTCTTCTTCCTTCCCTCTGGAACCTGGATGTAACACCTGGAGGGCCAGCAGTCATCTCATTATTGTGAGGTGGGAAGCATGAGATGAAGGTCTACACAAGAAGGATGGCAGAGCAGAAAGATAGAGAAGGCCCTGTATTTTATGGCCCCAGGAGCTCCTAGGAAGCCCCAGGCTGACTTATTTTGCTACACAAATAGATCTCTATCTTTTAAGCCTTTGTTAGTCTGCCCCTTATTTGCAACCAAATCTGTTCAGAACAAACACACAAGGCAGCTAAAATGATACCTCTCAGCGTCCTCAAGGTAAGGTGGATCAACCATTTAGTGTGATTCCCAGCACATAGCTGACTTCCAGCAGACCTGTGTTCCATTTCTCCCCTTCCTGTCTTCACATGGTGGGTTCTCCTTGCTATAGGCAATTACCAGGGGTGCTGGGTCATCACAGAATTTAATATGTGTCATTTCTGAAGTGGGGGTTGCCCAGCCAGTGGGACACCACAGTTTGATGTGATTTCCCAAAGCATTTGGGTTTCATGCTTCCTTCTTAGAGCAGAATTTCAGGACAAAGAGAGATAATGGTCACAGTATTTCCTGCACTAGCCCAGGGCATTTTAGGCTTTATGATAAATTTGTAGCCCCACGTTTAAGGGGGATGACATCCTGCTACTTAGAGAAGGGTCTGAAAAACCACCATTAAATTGGCTACCTTTGTATGAGTATCCTAGGAAAGACTTCCAGGAACATGGTAGCTCTCTTTGAAGTTTATTTTTCAGTTATAATTATTAGGATATATTAACGTACAGATTAATGAGTTTCACTATGACATTTGCACAGGTGCATATATTGTGCTTTGCTCGTATCCACCCTCTTTTCTACCCTCTCTTTCCCTCCTATTTCAACTTTGTCTGCTTGTTTCCACATAGAAGAGAAAACCTGCAATTCCTGTCTTTCTGAGTCTGGCTTATTTCCCTGGTTCCATCTATTTTCATTTTCCTACAAATGACATGATTTCATTCCTTTTTGTGGCTGAATAATACTGCATTGTGTAAATATACCACATTTTTCTTTATCCATTCATCTGATGATAGGCACCTAGGCTGATTCTGTATCTTGGCTATTTTGAATAGTGCACAAAAACATGGGTACGCAGATACCTCTTTTGTATTCTGCCTTCATTTCCTTCTGATATATACCAAGGATTGGTTTAGCTGGATCATATGGTAGTTCTAATTTTAGCTTTTTGAGGAACCTCCATACTGATTTCCATAATGGCTATACTAATGTACATCTGACCAGCAATACAGAAGGCAAGGTTCTTTTTCCTCTCACCAGCATTTATTGTTTTTCTTTGTTTGTGTTTTGCTTTGCTATTTTGATAATAGCCCTTCCGACTGTGGTGAATCTCAGTGTAGTTTTGTAGTTTTGCATATCCCTGGTGGGCAGTTCCTTTAAATATGATGTGTGTCAGGTAAAAGGGCCGAAGACCAAGACCAGACCAGGCCACAACAAGCCTTTATTAGGGGAATAGATCTGCCGGGCTGTCTCTGAACAAAGGAGAGACAAAAGCAATATGGCTGGGGCAGGGAGAGTCTTTTATAGAGACTGGG
>NW_004624763.1:3702158-3725180 GCF_000247695.1 Heterocephalus glaber
TGAGGTAGTGACTAGGGAATGGAGGAGCCGGTGATGTCACTAGGTGGTAGGAGGTGAGCGAGTATTAGGTTACTGTCTAGGTGGGAACAGGGGCATGCTGGGAAGAAGGGTTTGTTCTTTGGTGGGAGCAACCATCTTGGCATGATGTCACACAGGGGAGGGGGCAAGGCACCATAGGAAGAGGGCAGCTACTATACATAATAGCTGCTGAGGTGGTGGAAGACCTATCAATGTGGATCCCTGGGGAGGCCTAGCCCACTACTAGCCATGTGGACATAGACACAGTAGCTTCTGTCACCCTTCCTGGTCTGGTTAAGATGAACTATGGGTCATGGACTTTGGAAGGATGACCATGATATATTCTCGGCAGATATTTAGTGGATTGATGAACTAATTAAAGATCTACATATTTAACTCTGTGGTTTCTATGAGAAAATGTAACCCAAGACCCCGTGCCCAGCTAATTGGTGAACGCATGTCCTTATATGCAGCAGGTCCCCTGCCTTTGAGGTCATTTGAAGTCCAGCTTTACCTTTCTCTCCCTGATGAGCTCCTTTCTGGAAATGTCCAGAGAAGATCACCTTGAAAAAGCAAAACCCACAACCTGCTCCAGCTCAGACCCAGAAGCAGGGGCTCCTTCGATTGGAACTGCTAAGGTCAGAGGGAATGGTTCATGTAAAAGTTACTCTTATGAGCATCTTGTTTTATTTCAGCTGAGTTAGCATCACACATATTTGCCATCTTCTCCAAGAAGTCTATTCAGTCAGCCAGAAGCACAGGAAATGGAGCTTGAGCTCTCGGAAATGGTGTGTTGACTGTGCTTCAAGTTATTAAATCTTGAATGCATGGAAAAGAAAATGTCATAATACTACCAGTGGAGAAGAGAAAATGCACACAAAATCTCCTAATGTGACAACAGCATGTTGAGAAATGAAGCAAAAGGGAATTTTTCATTGCTTATATCTGAGTTTTATGTTACAGTGAAAAGTATCTGGCTACTCCAGTTGGTTTTATGTACACCTAGTCTATAACTAACTAATCACTCCATTGGGCTAGAATTTAATCAAATATCTTGGTTTCTAGTTAGTGGATTTGTGGCAAACATCAGTGATATGAAAAAGAAAAAAAAACCTGCCTGAAGTAGTCCTACCTTAGACTTAATAAATGTTCCCTTTTTCAAATTCAAGTTTAAAAGAAGGAAGTCTCTGTTGGAGACAAGGGAATAAGTTCTCTCACTTTTTATATTTTGACTTTCTTAAGACAACACATTCATTTTATTGAGGGCTCATGGCATTCAATTTCAAGTTTCAAAGCATAGGAACTCATTTCTGAAGTAACATTGAGGAAAAAGCATCACATTTTTTAATGAATTTTTTTCCGCTATCAATAAAAGTCAAATGAATCTTTTCCCATCCTTCTTCACTCCTACGCTCTGCCCCAACTTTACCTTTTGGTTCAAAACTGTCAAATTTCACATAAAATATGAGAAACTTTGAAAAATGAAATTAAGGCCTCTGATTTTGGCAATGAGGGAAAAGAATATATATGGATCATCTACAAAGTCCTGTATGTATGTATTCTTTAATACTGAAAATATGGATGACATATAAGAGCTTTGGGGAAAAAGCAAGAGGAGGTCATGTGAAAATGAATTTGTCCCTCAAAACCACAGCTGAGCCCTCTGCCCGCCTAGCAGGTCTGCAAACTGAACCAGGCTTCAAGAAAAGCAGGAGAAGAGTTCAAATTAAGGAGGAACCGGGTCCACTTTAGCATTTGTTTTGTGTTGGACTCTGAGTGCCACACTGTTACCCAGCTGAAGTCAGTCCAGAGACCCTCTCGAGAGGCTGGGCAGTCCAAAAGATAAAAGATAAAACTGCATCTCTTTGCATTATTCATAGTTTGAAATGTAATTTTTAAAATATTTCACTTGTAGTAGCAAGGTGAAAATGTAAGGTATCTGAATAAACTATGTAAGAACTTTGTGGAGAAAATGACAAAACTATCAAAACACACTAAAGAAGGCATCAATAATTAAATAAATAGACTATATTCATGGATAAGAACACTCTGTTATTTTTTTTCAAACTAGTCTATAAGCTCAATACAACACCAAACAAATTCCTGACAGAGATTTTCCTGGATTGTGACAAGTTGGTACTAGAATTAGTTCAGAAAGCTAACAAAAAGAATAGCCAAGCATCTTTTTAAAAAATTTTGAAACTTCACTATGTTTTCCAGGCTGGACTCAAACCGCAATCCTCCTGCCTCGGACTTCCAGAGTGCAGAGATTACAGGCGTGTGTCAGCATGTCAACAAGTGTGCTACCAAGAAAATTTTGATAAAGGATCAGATAATGAAAGTATAAGGATAGTAGGGTTCCCTTATGTGCTTAAAGCAATTAAGACAACATGGTTTGGCACCAAGAGGAGAAAACAGAACAATACAAAAACTTAGAGTTCTGAAATTGATCTTTTCATATATAAAAGTAATATTTAGCCAAATTAAAAGTGTAGATCAGAGAAAAATGGCAGTTTAGTCAATAAAACTCTGCTAGGACAATTGGTTGTCATCTGTGTGGAAAAAAGTGAAAATAGATCTTTAGTCAGTTTCCTAAAATTGTTTCCAGATTGATCAAGACATGAAAAGGAAAAGCAAGTCTTTAAAACTTAGGGGAAAAAAAGAAGAATATAATTTATGAAGAATTTCTAACACATGACACAGAGTTCAACTCTAAAAAGAAAAGATAGATAAATTTGACTGCATGAAAATCTCAAGCACTATTAATGAGTGCAGTTTCAGATGTCAAAGTTCAGAAAGTTTTGGAGATAGATAGTGGTAACATTTATATAATCATATGTATGTGAATAATACCAGAGAATAATACACTTTAGAATGGTTAAAATGATCAATTTTATGCTACATATATTTTACCACAACTTTAAAAAAAAAAACCCTCAAACACTATTAAAAACTGAAAAGACAAGCTATAAGGTAGAAAAAAATATTTTTCATTAGTATCTACAGTCTAGAAAATGCCACACAAATAAATATAAACAGATAAAAAAGAAAAGTAAACAAGGAGTCAGTCGATGAAAAGAAAATCCAAATGGTCAATAAGCATATTAAAAGCCTTCCTGGTTACTAGTAACCAGAGAAGTGTAAATAAATGTAGCTTCAATAAAATGTTATTTCACAACCATCGTACCGGCAAAACATTTTTCTTTAATTATTTTTTATTTATTTATTTTTTTATTAAATTCTTTTATTGGTACATTGTAGGTATACAACACAATTACATTTCTCATTGGGAATTGTACCTTTACATAATGCATCTTGGTTCTTATTTTTTCCCCATTCCTAGCCCTCCCTTCACGCCCTCCACCCTTCCCTATTTACAAAGACTTTATTTCCATTTCTCCATTTCTCATCATTTTTTCCTTTCCCTTCTTTCCTTTCCCCTGCCCCTCCCACTACCCCTACCCCTTTGGACCTTTTCTTCCTATTTTACATTATCGATTATTCATTCTAATCATTGGTACATTTTAGGTATACAATATAATGACATTCATCTTTGGAAATTTGCACCTTTACATAGTCTCTCTTGGTTCTTATTTTTCACCCTTTCCCAGCCCTCCCTTCAACCCCTCCATTCCTCCCTATTTACAAAGATTTTGTTCCTATTTTTCCATTTTCTCATATTAATCCCATTCCCTTCTATCCTTTCCCCCAGCCCTCCCACTTCCTTCCCCTTTGCCCCTTTTCTTCCTATTTCACATTACCTATTATACATTTTAGTTCTTATTTACACTTTCAGTTTCTCACACCAGAGAAACTATTTGGTATTTACACATGTGTGTCCTATTTATTTCACTTAAGAGTATCACCTCAATGTGCATCCACTAGCTATAAATGTCTCTAATTTCTCATTTTTGATGGCTGGGTAGTACTCCATTTTATTTAAAAAACCACATTTTCTTTATCCAGTCTCCAACTGATGGGCATTTGGGCTGTTTCCAAGTTTTGCCTCTTACAAACTGTGCTGCTATGAACATGGGCACACATATATCACTGTGGTATGATTCTAAAACTAGGCCTGTATCTCTCACCATGCACTAAACTAAAATCAAAATGGATTAAAGATCTAAATATTAAAATAGAAACTCTGAACCAGTTGGAACAGAGGTTAGGTAGAACCCTTGAAGACATCGGTGTAGGAAAAGATTTTATGAACAAAACCTCAGTTACCCATGAACTAGCACAAATAATCAACAAGTGGGATCTCTTCTTATTAAAAGGCTTCTGCACAGCAAGAGAAACCACCAGCAGTGTGAAGAGACAACCCACAATGTGGGAAAAAATCTTCACCTGCTCTTCCTCAGACAAAGGTCTACTATCTCGAATCTATAAAGAACTTAAAAAGATCAGACCTCCCAAATTTAAAGACCCAATCCGAAAACGCGCATCTGAAATGAACAGACATTGCTCAGACAAAGAAGTAGAAATAGCAAATAAATACATGAAAAAATGTTCAACGTCACTGGTCATTCGAGAGATGCAAATGAAAACAACGCTGAGATTCCACCTCACTCCAGAAAGAATGGCTGCTATCATGAAATCAACCAATAACAAATGCTGTCGGGGCTGTGGGGAAAGAGGAACCCTGCTCCACTGCTGGTGGGAGTGTAGACTGGTGCAACCACTGTAGAAATCAGTATGGAGATACCTCAAAGAACTAGGACTGGAAGTCCCATTTGACCCTGCTATTCCACTGACAAAACTTAAAATGTCTGGCAACACTAAACATTGGCCAGAATATGAAAAACGCAAACTCTCCTCCCTATCGGTGGGAATGCACATTGGTATCAAATACTTTAGAGGTCACCCAGGGATCTTACTGCAGTGGACTGAATGTTTATGTTTCTCCAAAATTCACATCTCACATCTTGAAATCCTAACCCCCGAGGTGAAGGTAGTAGGAAAATGAAGAGGTCACGAGGGCTGAATCCTCATGGATGGAATCAGTGCCCTTACAAAACAAACTCACAGAGCTTCATTAGCACTCTGCCATGGGAAGACACAGGTCAGCTTCTGTGAGCCAGAAAACAGACCTGCCTCAGCTCCAGATTTGGCATCTCAACCTTGGATGTCCCAGCCCCCAGAACTGTGAAAAATAAACTTCTGCTGTGTAGAAGCCACCCAAGCTATGGTATTTTGTCAAAGCAGCTTAATGGACTAAGACATTAAGAAAGACAAGATGGGCAAAGCCCATAACTCAGAAATTCTCTTCCTACTACGCATCTTAGGAAAACTCTTACGCCTCTGCCCAGCACAAAGCAACAGCTACAGAGCAAACAGCAACAAACATGAGTCTCATTGTCCACCGAGGGCCATGCAAATAAACTGCAGTATTGTCGCACAATAGAATATGCTGCAGAGATGAAAGAAATAACTAAATAAACCAGAGCTTCACATGCTGACATAAGACATCTTTTAAAAAAGTTTTAGAATAAAGGAAAATCTCAGAAGGATATATACTACAATATCTCATTTGAATACATTTTTAAAATAAGAAAAACAACAAAATATGTTGTATGGGGGGTCTTATAGAAGGGATCAAAGTGTAAAGACATTGGACAGAATGGCGACTATCAAAGCTGGTTCGGAGGCTGAATCCAGAGTCAGGGAGGTGAATGTGGTCTGAGGCTGGCCCACAGAAGCTTTCAGCCATTCAAGTAATATCTTGTTTCTTAAAGTAGACAGTTGGTAAATGGTTATTCATCAGAGTGATCTGCCTGCCTTTTTGTATATCTAAACTGTTTTCTATAAAGAATTAAAATATATACATATATCTAGAGTGGTTGATGCAATTTAAAACAACAGCTATGCAGGGCTTTGTGGGAGTTAAAATGGAGTTTCCTGTCCCCTTTCTGGGCTCAGAGGTGCCGCATGAATTTCTAGCATCTTTGTGGAGCCTCCAGTTGCCCTGTGTCCCTGGTCGTATTCAGAATGGACCCTAATGTGTACTCAAGCCAAAAGCTTTGAAAGAAGATGTTTTACCTTTAGTCTTGGGCATCAAGGGTAAGGACCATTATCCTCCCATGGGGACCAGCAGGAGAAGCGGCTGAAAAGGACAGAACAGGCCAAACAGACCCCATTTTTAGTTCTAAGGTTGGCAACATCATAGACTAAAGTTCATTATTCTGGCCAGGAATGCCAGGGACTTTGGGTCTTTATATCCAGTACACAAATAAAGCTGAGTTACCCACTCTGCCCTCTTTATTCCTCCACCCCACCCAAGCTACCAGGCAAGCGTCTCTCTGCAACTGCGGGGAAGTGTCATCATAGATCCGCAGGGCAGGTTGTCACTTCTTGTAAGATGTCAACACAGGGGGTGCTCTTGAGGTCTGCCACTCCTTCAGCTCTGCTTGTTCCAAGGAGGAATGTAGAGGAGTGACAGAGTCACCAGAAACAGGAAGAACTGTCTTTGAGTGTGTCCTGTAGAGAAAAGGAACCCTGCCCTGTAGAGAAAAAGACCAGGGAGGAGGATAGAGCCACCCTGGAGCTGCTCACCCAACCCAGGACAGTGCTCCTAGCAGATATTTGTCCAGACATGGACAATATCTGGTCAGACATGTCTCTGGCTTCATTATCATCCTGACCACGACACCTAACAAGGTCAAATCTACAGCAATTTGGCAAAACAGACTGTATAATAAACTTAAGCCCAAGGTTTGGGAGAGACTAACATAGCATGGCTGGCGATTACCTGATGCTAAAAATGCAGGAGTTCTTTGTAGGGTAGTGAAGAGGGGCTGTTGTCTGGTCCTAACTGAGCTGCAGCAGTTGTGGGAACCCTCTCCAAAACACCCAAAGTCTTGTGAATGCGAGCTTTCTTCTTGCTGTGTCTTAGGCAGCCCTGACCCAAAGATGAGGGAGGGAGAAGGGAGAAGCTTGACCATCAAAGTGAGACAGAAAGAGCAAAGGGGCAGGGCGCCGGAGTGGGAGCACAAACACTGGCTCAGTTGTGCTGCAGGAGGCGGGGATGTCAGCCTCCCCTTTGCCCCAGGGATGCACAGGGCTTGGCAGTGGGAACACAGCCCCTTGTACCACATCATCTGCATTGGGCTCCTGACTTTGCCATTTACCAGCTTGATGGCCTCAGGGTTTTATTTTAAGCCTCGCAGTGCCTCAGTTTCCTCAAAAACATCCATAATAGAAACTGTGGCGTGAAATGAAACTATGACTTAAGTGTCTCAAGGTGCCATAGAGAAGACCCAATGTGACATTGGTGTTTGGCCAACTGGGCCGTGAGGTGTTCCAGTCGTTCCTTCCTCACCTTGACACTACTTGGACCCCGTAAAACTGCTGAACAGCCAGCACCTCTGCCCACCTGTCACCTGGGTGGAGAAAGGTAGGTGGGCTGGGACCTCACCCCCGCCTGTGCCCCCTACCTGAGGTTGGGAACCAGTGCCACCATGCCAGAGGCTGGGTCCAGGCACTGCTGGCTTCTTGACCAAGTTCTTCTGTCTCTTGGTAGGACCCACTGTGCATACATAAGGGGACACCCAACGGTGGACAGGGCTGGTTGGAATCTATCCTGTCCTCTCCCACTGGGAGTAGGAGGGGGTTGTAGAAACGAGACATGTCTCTGACACTCTTTCCATCTCTGCCCACATCCCAAGTTGGGGCTCTTGTCCCATTTTCCCAGAAATATTGCTGATCGATACCTGCCTGGCTCTCAGCTTAACACTTTTGCCTATATCACGTTTTACTCCTTCCCAGATCCTTGTGGAGTGGCTGCTAATACTATTGCACATTTTATGAGGTTAAATACAGTAGGGAGCTTAAGTGGCATAGCCCCATCTTATCTCCCCTCATACCCTTCCTATTTAGCCAGGGACTTCCTTCGATCTGTCAATCTTCCACCCTTGCTTGTTCTGCTGGTCTCTCTGGCAGGGGCAGGAGGGCCTGGAGGAAGGAGACAGCTCTTTATCTTTTCCACTTCTTTTCCTCTTGGCTTCCTGACAGCACATAAAATGCTTCATTCAGAGCCAAGTATATAGAACAAATGTTCCTAACATTTGCTAGCTGTTGTTATTATATTGTATTTATGGACCCCACTCTATTAGATCCTGGTAGTGAGCAAAGAATGTGACATAATTCCTGTCCTCCAAAGGCTTACATTCTGGTTCTCAGGGTATATGTGATGGAAAAGGTCCACACCCCACAGTAAACTGCAAATGCATCCAGTGACTGCTGACATAGAAGACAAGGAGAGAGAGCCCTAGACTAAGGTCATTTGGGAAACCTCCTAGGGGAGGTGAGAAAGATGGAGGAGATTTCAGAGAACAGGGTTGGGCTCTGATGCACGGGGTATGAGAGAGAGGAAAGTATTGCTGAGAATGGTGAGCTGTGTTCTCAAGACTTCATCATGACAAGGATCTGAGTAAGAGGGCCTCAGGGACAGAGCTTACCGCTGTGATCAGTGGCCACTATGTGTTGGTGAGGACAGGAGCCCCATGCACAGTATCACAGGGCCGTGGAGCAGGAGTGTGGAGTCTGTCTGCCCAGCACCTGACTGTGACACTGATTGGCTGCATTTCATCACTGATGTGCACCATAGTTTACTTAACCATTCAGTATTGTTGGGCTTTTAGGTCTCAATGTTTCACTATTATAAATAACATGGCAATAGACATGGTCTTGACTATCAAAGAGGCCTACATTTGAATTACCTCTCTGCTACTTTTTAATGGTATCACCATGGCCAAGTTCCTTAACCTTTCTAAGTCTAGGTTTTGTTATCTATAAAACAAGGATGGTAATGCTGCCTGCTTTGTGGAGTGGTTATAAAGGTCCAGGAAAACCACTGCTAAGTTTTAAAATTATACTTATGTATAAATTAACAATTTTCTATAGTTTATATCTGGGATGTCCCCTGAAGGCTCCTGTGTAAAAGCTTTGGTGCCCTGCTTGGAGCTGCTGGGAAGTCATGCCCCCTTTAACAGGTGGAGCCTGATGGGAGGATGTAGGCCATTGGGAGCATGTCCTTAAAGGGAACTCTGGGACCCTGGTCTCTTCCTCTTTTCTTCTTTTTCTCATCCTGCTGTGAAGTGAGTGACTTTGCCCTACCATGCGCTCCCACCATGACAAACCACCACAGGCCCACGAGTGACAGGACTGACAGACCCCAGACCTCAACCTCTAAAACCATGAGCCAAATAAACCTTTTTTCTTCATAACATGATTACCTCAGGTAACAGAAAGCTGATAAGCACAATATTTGACTGCTGCTGATGTTTATGGTGTGCCTGGCACTGTTCTAAGTGCATTACATTTTACTGTGATCCTCACAACTCCCTTAGTAAGATGTTGATACTCACATCCTCATGTGTGTTGTCCTTCGGAGAGCTGCAGGATGTAGTTGTGAGAACTGCCGAGGTCACTAGACAGTACAACGACAGTACTAGGTGCTGGTGGTCGGGTCCCAGATTCCACACTCGTACACTCCTCTGTTCCAGCACTCAGTGTTTGTTGCCCCTGTCATTATGATGCTATGGTTGGGGTTGTGGCAGGGTCTCTCTGAGGCTGAGGGAGGCTCTCAACTGCTTCTGGCTTTTAAACCTCCTGCTAGAAATGAGGAAATGCTGAAATAGGGTTTTAAAAACTGTAGGGCCTTTTAAATGTTTATACTAAACATGTTCACACTAGCAAATGTTTATTAAAAATACAAAAATGCAATTCCTTAAAGAACAATAGCCACAAGAGAGATCCCAGGCTGTTCGCCTCATAGCCAGCTCTGTGGCCCTCACCACCCCTGTGCCACCCAGGGCTTTGGTGTCAGGGGCTGGGTGAGGACTGGGAAGATCCACTGAGCACAGTGACAAGCCCTGGCCTTGTCAGTCTTCTGTAAATCTAGTTTGGGGGAAAGAGTATGAAAATGACCAGCGGGGACTTGGCATGCAAAGTAAATGCTAATTGCCTCTGTGTAAATATTAACATTCTACAAACCTTCCATTCTTTACAAATGCACACTCACATAGCTGGTTGTTATTTTAGATTCCAAGCAGAGCTTTAACATTTTTTCAAACAGGTGCCATACTATTTGCTCTTGGGTACAAATGCTAAAATCACGACCTCACCCCTCTCCCTCTTTCTAAATGAGGATGTAGAATAGAATTCAGTAATTACCTGTTAAACAAATCCTATATGCAAAGTCTGATGCTTGAGGCTATAACATCAGTGGCATTAACAATGGTAGTGACATTTACAACAGCTACTCACTGAGCACACACCATGCCAGACAGGCTGGCTGATTCTATGCAGTATTTCTGTTTAACCCCATGACATCCTTATGAGGTCAAATCATTATTATATCAGTATTTCATAGATGAGCCAGTTGAGGCTCTGAGAGCAAGCCTAACAGATGCCAGGTCTGGTGGCTTTTTGTTGGGAATCTGCTCCTATTGAAAGGCCCTGATTGAAGCACAAGGTCAAAATATCCTTTTATGATTAAGTTTTGTCACTTGTAAAATGGGAAAACTGCACTAGATTATTTCCACATTTCCTTCAAATTTAAAACTTTCTCTCTACCAAAGTCATTTCATATAAAGTAGAAATTTGTCTTTCCTCTGGGCCTCTATTTTTCCAACTTTTTATTGAAGTTTACATGCATTGAAGTTTATATCCAATTATGGATTGAAACCACTAAATAAACCCTTGAACTAAATAAACCCTTCCTCCCTTAACTTGTGCATGTTGGGTATTTTGTCTCAGCAATGAGAAAAATGACTAAGACAATATTCATTGAGCATTTGTACTTGGCTAAAATTATGTGAGTCAAGAGGATGAGAAGACAAGCTGCAGACTGGTAAAAAAAAATTTGTGAAATACACATCCAATAAAGGACTATACATCTGAGGAACTCTTAAAACCCAACAATAACAACCCAAGCCAGATGTGGTGCACATACCTGTAATCCCAATACTCTTAGAGGCTGAGGCAGGAGGATCACAAAGTTGAGCCCAATCTAGACAACTTAGTGAGACTCAGTCTCAAAATTTTAAAAGGCAGGGGCCGGGGATTTAGCTCAGTGGTTCTGCCGCCTGCCTCACAAGCGCAAGGTCCTGAGCTTGATCCTCGGTACCAAAAAAAAAAAAAAAAAAAAAAAAAAAATTAAAAGGGAGGAGAGCAGGGGAGACTGGAGATATATAGCTCAGTGTGAAGGCCCTGGGTTCAATCCATGGCACTGCAAAAAGAAAGAAAAAAAAGGACAAAGAAAGGAAAGGAAATAAGGCAAGCAGGCAGGCAGGCAGAAAGGAGGGAAGGAAGGAAGGAAGGAACGAACGAAGGAAAAATTAGCAACCCAATTAAAAAATGAGCAAAAGATCTGAATATATATGCAGACATAAAAAAGCACGTGAAAAGATTTTTGACAGCATGTGTATTAGGAAATTGTACATTAAAACAGCAATGAGAAGCTGGGTGTGTGGTGCACTCCTGTAATCCCAGCACTCTGTGAGGCTGAGGCAGAAGAATCGTGAGTTCAAGTCCAGCCTGTGCAACTTAGAAACTTAACTAGACCTTGTCTTAAAATAAAAAGTAACAAGGGCTGGAGATGTGGCTTATGTGAAGATCCTGGGTACAATGACCAGTACCACAAAACAAACAAAATCCAGCAAGCAGGTACCACTATACATCTATTATAGTGGCCAAAATCAAGAACATGGATAACTCCAAGTGCTGGTGAGGATATGAAGAACCAGGAACACTCATTTCTTGCTGGTGGCAAAGCAACATGAAACAGCCATTGTCAGGGGGAGTTGGGCACTTTACTACCAAACTAACCACACTCTTACCATACTATTCAGTAATCATGCCCCTTGGTATTGCCCCAAAGGAGTTGGGAACATCTCTACACAAAACCTGCACGTGATGTTTACAGGAGCTTATAACTGCCCAAACTAGGAAGTAACCAAGATGTGCTTTTGAAGGTGAATGGATAAACTGTGGTATGTCTAGGCAATGGGATATTATTCATTACTAAAAGGAAATGACCTATCTAACCATGAAAAACTTGGAGGAAATTCAATTGCATACGACTAAGTGAAAGAAGCCAATCTGGAAAGATGACATACTGTATGGCATCAACAATCAAGGGCTGCCAGTGGTTAGAGGATGGGAGGGATGAACAGTGGAACACAGAGGAGTTTTAGGGCTGTGAAACTACTCTGAATGATACTGTAAGGTGGATGCAGGTCCTTATAAAAATGTGCAAACCCATAGAATGTATGGAATGTACCCCATCAACAGTGAGCCCTAATGTAAAGTAGGGACTTTGGGTGACAAAGAAACGTCCATGCAGGTTCACTGACTGTAACAAATGTACCATTCTGCACCAGATGTTGACAATGAGGCAAGGGGTATATAGCACCTCTGTACCTTCCACTTAACAGTTTAAACTTACAGCTGCTTTAAAAAAATAAAAGCTATTTTTTAAAAAATGATGCAGATTGAAAATTGACATCAGGAGGCCCTCATTCTAGCCTTACCATTCTAAGACCTGAGACAAATTATTTAATCCTTTCTGAACAATGAAGACATAAGAAGTGATAAAAATTGCTTGCCAGTTTCAGTTCCAGATCCTCTGTAATGAAAATTAAATTCAGCAACCTAAATCATTTCACAAAACATTTTGTCTTTGCCAAACTGAATCTTCTTTATATTTAATTTTCCCCTGTGACTATGGGAAGAAAAGTTAATCAGATTATAATCATGTCTTAAGGCCTCTGACCACTGTTAATAGTACACACAGCATAGACGTCAAAAAAAGAATTGTGAAGAGAGAAAATGCTCCTTGGTTACCCCAAGCTGCCCTTCCCTCACACCATTTCTGTCTACTGGGAGCCCAAGGCCCTCTTATCTTCCTTCTCTTTCAAAGACCTGCTGTCAGGAACAGGCCTCTCTAGTTCTTTCCCCCGGGGCACCTCTTCCTGTCTGCAAGGAATCATGATGGCCACTTCGGGTGTGTGTGAGGCATTCGGACCCCGCTCGGTTAGGTCTGTGCAGCTCCTTAGCTGGAGGCTGAGATCCTCAACAGCCAAAACCATATCTCACCCTGAGGACGGACTCACTTTAGCATTTCCAAAAAATGTCAGTCACTGGCAGAGCTGCTTCATTAGCTTTCTGTGAAGTACAACTGATCCTTGTTATTTGTGGATTCTGCATTTTCAAATGGACTGCTAAAATTTATTTGTAACTTCAAAATCAACACTCACAAGGCTTCGTGAACAAAAAATGTGAGGTATCTGAGGCTCACATCCCCTGCTGAGGTCAAATAAGACAACTCTGCCTTCTTGTCTCAGCCGTTGGATCCTAAGTAAGGGTCTTTTCTGTGCTGCACTGATGTGCTAATTGCCACACCTTGCGCTTTTTCCTGTTTAACAGGCCCTCAAGCCTAGCGCTGAAGAGCTGTCCTGTAGCAGACGTGATGCACATGTTAGAGAAGCTTGAGGCAGGAGTTCTAGTGCTGGTGGCTGTGAGTGCAATGTTAATGACTCAACTACGTATAGTATGTAAGGCGTCTTTAAACAGAAACACATAAAACAAGGTTATTTGTTGATCAGAATTTTGGAACAAAGCGTTGAAAAAAGTCTGATCCTCACTTTCCCTAGGATCAGTGGCTTGTGGTAAATTTACAGGTCATTACTATCATAAATTATGAGAAGCAAGTGTATTTGCATTTTTACTGGTAAAGAAAGGCCTGAATCTATAGGGATCCTCTGACCATCATGAGCACACAAATTTATTCAGTCCAAAAACAAGGTAGAAGGATGGCCTACTCTCAGTGTCCCTGATCATGCCCCACCCTGAGTCCATGGGGTTGAAAACGTCGCACGCAATTGTCCCCAAAAGCAAAAATGGCATCCAGGTGTCTCCTCACTCTCCAGCCTGTTGTTTGTGGGAAATTGAAAGTAAAAGCCAATTCTTTTTAGCACTTGAACTCCATTACAACCACCATTAATGAATAATTGGTTTCTAAACCAATTTAATGTGAGAAAAACAAAATAACTTCTTACCTAACCCTCAGGTCTACAATATTCTAAATTAAGATTCTTTATTAAAGATTAAAATATAGATTAACTGTTAAAATGTAAATTGTACTGAAGTTCCATAGAGCTCATTAGAAGATTAATATTGAGCAAAATAGCTCTTTACTACTCAGAAAATGCAAATAAAAAGGCTTCAAAATTTTGCTACTTATAACTTGAATCTGGGGTCTGTTAATTTGGGATGTTTCTTTATTTTTCCAAAGGGGCCAGAAAGATGAGAGAAATAACCTTAAACCCAAAGAGCAAAAATAAAAATTATATATGTGGCTACTGCAATCATTTCACTGAAAAGCTAAGTGGTATACAGTATTAGCTTCCAGTGGCTGCTGTAACAAATTACCACAATGTGGTCTTTTTGTTAAATAACAGAAATGTGTTCTCTTATGTGAAGATTCTGGGTTAAATCCCAGGATCTGGAGTCTGGAAGTCTGGAATTACTATCATTGGGCCAAAATCAGAGTAGAGCTGTCCTCCCTCCAGAAACTCTAGGAGGGAAACCAATCCGTGTCACTTCCAACTGCTGGTGGCTGATGGCATTCTCTGCTGTGGCCACATCGCTTTCTCCTCTTCTGTGTCAGATATCCCTCTTCCTCCCTCTGAGGAGAATGCATGTGATTGCACTTAACACTCATCTGACTAATTCAGGACGATCTCTCCACTCAAGAGCTTGATCGCATTTACAAATCCATGGGAAGTAATATGCACAGGTTTCAGTGATTAGGGCATGGGGATTTGGGTAGAGAGGGACATTATTTAGGCTAACCTAAGTCGTAAAACCAATATTTACTACATCTATGTGCCAGTAACGCTGCTTGACAAAAATGAGGCAGATGCCTAGAACAACCCTTCTCTGTTCTGAGCCCCCATACTCCGCGGTCAATTATGATTCTTTTATTCCACCAAGGAAGGTCATAGCTAACATTCATAAGCTCCTGCCCAGGGCCTGCTCCCATTTTAAGCTCCCACGAACTTCCCCACAGGATTCTCACAACTACCCTATGAGCCAAGACCATTCTATGTCCTTATTTTACAGATGTGGCAAAGGAAGAGGCTAAATGCTTGTTAAGAGAATAGCAAGCCATGTGTGGTGATGCACTCCTGTAACCCCAGCACTCTGGGAAGCTGAGGCAGGAGGACTGCACGTTCAAGCCCAGTCTGGGCAACTGAGAAATCCTGTCTCAAAATAAAAAATAACAAAGGGCTAGGGAATTGAGCTCATGGGAAAGGCTCCGGGTTCAATGCCCAATACTAGAAAGAAAAGAAGAACAAGAACAGGAAGAGAAAGAAGAGGGGCAAAACTTGGGATCCCCCCCCCAACACTGCCTGAGGTCCCTGGGGTGCACCCTGGCTCTCTGGAGAAGTCAGTCTCACAAGACAATGGACACCATTGCTGCAGGTGGGCAAGAAGCCACCAGCTGCAAAACTGGGACTCCGTGTTACCCCTGCTCAGAAAGCAGGAATCTCCTAAGTGACTCAGAGTGGCACAGCTATCCAGGTCACCTTAGGCTGCTAAGAGAATTCAGGCAAACCTCCCCCTTCTGAAGGTGAATGGAGTGGATCTAACTCCTACCTCCTTTCGGTATTCGATTCCCAGAGTTTCCCTGCCTGGCTGCTGGGGGTTGGTGAGGTGCACACAGCAGAGAGTGGCAGGAGCTGCAGGTTCTTTCACACTGAGCTCAGCAGCTCAGGACCAGGAGGAACCCCGTAAATGCCCAGTCTCATGGCCAAATGGAGCACCTGGGCTGTGAAATGGTTTCTCTGAGCCAAATGGTGCCGGAACTCTTTGTCTGCAATCATAACTGCTCCTCTGGTCTCAGTTCCCTCTTCCTTTCCAGCTGTCCACCGTCGTGTATCAAGCACCTAATACCCTACACAAGGCATGGATGGGTTGGATGCTGCTCATGGAAAGGAAGCTAAATAGGTTTCTTCCCAGCAGCAGAGTGTAGAGTCAGGGCACAGAAAAAGAGGAGTGGATAGTTTATCCCAGGACACTTCAGCTAGAGAGAGCTATTCATTCATTCATTCATTCAGCAAAAATGTGTGTGGGATCCATGTGGATCAGGCAACTAAGGACATTAAAAAAGGAAAATAAAAAGGTATCTACACTATCCAGAGAGAGAGAGAATCTGATGCTTTTAGGGGAAGCTGCAGATGTTGCTTAATTTGAAAGACAGGAATCTTCTAGGCCCAGTTTGAGGAGGATTTCCAGGCAGTACAGAAGCTCTGAAGGCTGACTCTGGGGGCCCCGGTAAGAGTTGTGATAGATAAGCCTGAGATTTAGGGCCAGAACCTGCAGGGGTCTGAAGGCCAGGCAAGGAATTTCAACCTTGATCTCCTTGAAGAGTTTTTATTTTTTAATAAAGAAAAAGTTCATTTTCATCACAAGAAACACTCAGACAAATCACACAATACATACCAACAGAAGTTTAAAAATGTATTAATGCATGTTCTATTGCAGTTTCCCAATATAGGTATAATTGCCTTTTAAATGAATAATGTATATAAAAAGGAAAGCAATACAAATTTTAAAAATTGATTGTTTTGCGTGTATCACTGTAAATCTGTTGGTTGTGATATTGTACTATGATTACAAATCATGTTACCATTGAGGGTAACTAGGTAGAGGGTTAGGGTTAGTATTTTTTAAAACCTTATGTGAATCCACAATCATCTTGAAGCAAAGGCCTTGTTTTTGTTAAATGTATACACAAAGAATGAAGTCAGAGAGCTCTTCATCAAAAGGGCGAACACCGTTACTGTAACACAACACAGTGGAACTGGCTGGCAGCTCCTGAACACCTAGGCATGCAGCTGTCTTGTGGGGCATTAGATGTGCCCTTGGGCTCTTAGTGGTCTGCAGTCTGCATCTCACTGCAGCAGAGCTGGACACACTCAGGATCTGATACAGGTCAGGCAGATAGAGCCACCCAGGTGACCGTGGGACTCCATTGAAGAAAAGTGCGGTTGCTGGACTGTGGCAGGGATCTGGACTCTCTCCTCTCCCAGCTTACTAATGAATACAATTCATTAGCACCTAAGAACACACCATGAAAATTGCACAATAAACAAATATGAAGTAAGACATATCCTGCTATTCAATTCATAAAATGAAGTATTCACTCACGAACAATTTAGAGTTTAAGAGTTTCTTCAAAGGTATTTGACAGTGGAGATGACATGTTCAAAAGTAAGACCCACTCTCTCAAAATAAAAAATAAAAAATAAATAAATGGGGCTGTGGGTCAGTAGTGAAGCCCTTACCTAGCATGTGTGAGCCTCTGGATTCAATCTCCAGAATCACTGAAAAAAATAAAAATCATGGGGGAAAGTCCCTGGTAGCACCCTTGGCAATTTATTGAAAAGTGGAGGGAGAAACAATAAGAAATTCCAGTGAGGCAGCAGTGGTGATGGAAAGAAGATGAATTCCGAAATTGTTAAGGAAGAAAAAAATTGTTATTTAATTGACCATAAATCCCTAGTGGAGTTTGACCTCTAAACCTATTAGGGTCAAATTCTGTTGCAAACAGAAACCTAAAAAGAATGGTTTAAGCAGGACAGACATTTATTTCTCTCTTATAAAAAGAAGCACAGAAATAGATCCATGGCAGCTCCAAGATCATCAGGGACTTAGGCTCTCCCCGTCTTCCTGGTCTACCTTGCAAGCACATAGCTTCTATCTTTTAAGTTACCTTATGACCCTAGATGGCAGCCAAGGCTCTGCTATTGTGTTCACAATCCAGATGCAAGAAAGGGTGAAGGCAGTAAGAAAAGGAGAAAGCTGGGTTGATAACTTTACAAAACCTTTCCCAGAATTCCCGTATAATGTTGTTGTTTATGTCTCATTGGCCAAAGCATAGGGTTACATCAACTAACCAACTGAAAGGGGAGGAGAGGCAATGAGACATCCTAGCTATTTCATTAGGGATGAGTCACTTTGGTCCCTTTATGTGTTATATGCAGATGTTCTCCAAGAGCCTCACACACTCACAGGTGGGGCCTTTGGAAGTGTGATTGGATCATGGGGTGCTATGGTGAAATGTGACGATAGGAGGTGGGGCCTGGTCAGAAAAGGCAGATCACTGGGAGCTGACCTGGAGGTGTATTTCCCTCCTGGCTCCTTGTTTCTCTGTACTTCCTGACTTCCATGATGTGAGCAGCTTTCCTCCACCGAGGCCCTTCTGCCATAACTTTTCTGTGGTTAAGCCTGCCAAACATGGACTGAAACTTCTACAAACCGTGAGCCAAAAGACTCTGCTCCTCCTTTATGCTATGGGTGTCGGGTATTGTGTCCCAGCGACAAGAAAGTGACCAAGATAGTCCAACTTTGCAGAGAGCTTCCTCTGTCCCTTGGAGACTGCCTCACTGGTGCACGACCTCCTTGCCCTTGGAGCCTAAGCTGCCTACCGCAATGGCTATCTATATGAGAATACTCCCAAGAGCAAAGTGACCTGCTCCTTGGGCCACCTGAGGTTCCTGTGAAGGGCTATTCTGGCTGCAGGGCCAGGGATACTGTTGGGTCCCATTATGGCATGACCTTTCCTTCTGGCCACTCCTACCTTCCCTTCTTGGCCACAGTGCTGACCTTCAGGCTCTCTGTATAAACCTGCATGCTCGCCTGCTCCCAAATCTGCTTCTGAGGAAGGTGTATCTACTGGGAGACCAGGCATGCAAATTTTCAAAAATGAATGAAATGTTTATATTTATTAAAAATGTAATAGGCTGAAAAGACAGAGAAACGCTGTGTGCATGTTGCCTGTGTGCTGTCTCCCGCTTGCTTCTCACAGTGTCAACACCCATGGTTACAGCATGCTCAAGTGCCTCCCCATCACCACCCATCTGTTGGAGGTTTGGAAACCAGACAACACTCACAGTTAAGCCGGCGTGTGAAGAGAAGGGAATGAGTGTTGGATAAGGGCTGGGTCTTCTGAGATGTCACATGCCAGAGTGTCCAGGTGCAGATTTTCTACCACTCAAGTTGTGCCTAGAGCCCTTGTTGGTTTCTTTACTGGTTCTCCGCTGGGCTCCAGATAGGTGAGATCTGGCTCTAATCACAGTCAGCCAATAGCAGGGAAAAACTGCTCTATTTGGTGTTCTGCTGCAGAAGTCAATGATCTTTGCTCTTCCTGGTGCTCATAGAACACAGCCTGAAGACAACCTCTCCACAGACAGCCTTCCCTGGAACTCCCTTCACATGTCTTGAAAAGCTCATTCACATAAATCTTCACTCAGGATTGAAGAGGCCCTTGCCAGGCACTGTGACACATGCCTCGAATCTCATTACCCTGGGAGGCACCACAAGTTTGAGCCCAGCCTGGGAAACTTAGTGACTTAGCAAGACCCTGTCTCAAGACTGAAAAAATGGAAAGGGCTGAAGATGTAGTTCAGTGCAAAGCCCTAGGTTCAACCCCTAGCCCCCCCCCCCAAAAGTCACCTGGCTCCCGGGTGTGCGTGGGTGAGGGGTACACGTGACTTGTGCAAGGAGATGGCAGAGGGTTGGCAGAGGGCTTCTTCACTTCCTAACCATTGTGGATCAGTGGTCTGAACACATTAGGTGGTGCTGAAGGTCTGTTAACCATGGTTTTCCATTTCCATGACTCAGACCACACCTCACACATAGAGTTCAAAAGAACAGATCCAGTTTGGAAAAAAAAGAAATCTGTGGCAAGAACTGGGAACTTTGACTCTCATTTCTTTGGGGAGTTTACATTTTAAGTGAGCAAGTGGCAGATGTCAGTGACACATCTGCATGTGATGGGATTTTTTTGGCTCTCTCTTCACAGATCTCTATGGCTTTTCCCATTAGTCTCTGCCAATGATTGATACTGCAGTCTTTATTCACTGGATTTTAAAAATTAAGTTTGTGCTAACACTTGTCTCCAGATGAGCTCTCTTCAAGGCAGTGTAGTGAGCAGTCCATAGCTGTTTTCTTCTGGTTTATTTTAGGGAGTACTAAAGATGGATGGATAGACAGATAGACATACAGACAGCTAGATAGATGCTAGAGATAGAACCCAAGTCCTCACACACTAAGCACACACTCTACCACTGAGCTACACCCTCAGCCCCTGTAAATATATTTGCACTGAGACTTTTATTCATTTTTGAATCTGCTAAGATCTGCTGCAGAAGAACCACAGGTTGGTTTAGCAAGACCCTATCACAAAATATGAAAGAAATATTTATAGGGCTACAGATCTACCTCAGTATGAAGGTCCTAGGTTCAAGCTCTAGTACTACTGAAAAAAAAGAAGATTCAAAAAACTAGAGCTACTGGAGGAGACAGTCAACGCATAGACAAAAAATAACAAGTTGAGATTTAGGTAAAGTACTTGAAAGAGGAGCTGTAATTCAAGCAACTAAATATGATTTTCAAGTTAATGCCAATGGAATGTGAAGAAGGGTAGGACAGTCAGTGTTCAAACCAAGTTAGGTCCTGAAGGATCAAGTGAAAGAAACAGCTGAAACCACAGAGGCAATGCAAAGAGTTGGTCATCACCATGAATGAAGAGAGATGATCAGCAAGTAAACAAGGCCAGAACATTTCCTCAAATAAGCAAAGATCAGGATGTACTTTTGGAGGTTTAACCAAAAAGCCCAGACTACACTGAAGAGGAGAAACACCCCAGCATATCTTGGTAGAATTTCTGGATTCCAAAGGAAAGCTATAAATGTTTCAGTTTCACAGGTAAAAAGAACCTGAAAGGATTAATCTCCACTCTGCTGCATTGGAAGCTAACCCTCATGGGCTTTTAACAAAAAGGAACAAGGCTAGCTAAGATTCCTATGCTAGCTGAGATCTCCTCAAACATCAGCAGGAAGGGAAGATATTTGGGGTATTTAACAACTCAGAGAATATATTCTGCCCATACTCTATCTAGAGAAAATACTAAGATTGACTCTAATGAGACAACAAATAAATCAGAACTGAGATTGTAATATGTATGGAGAAGCTGAGATGGGGTGGGGAGGGGAGCATTTAGAGTCAAGAACCAGATAAGAATGTCCAATATTGGTTCCACCGCTCCCAGCCCAGAAGGGACTTTGGGCCACCATTCCACCACTCCCAGCCCAGAGATAGGGGGTTCTGGGCTGCTGTTCCACTGCTCCCAGCCCAGAGGTAGGGGCCTCCAGGCCACCATTCCACCACACCCAGCCCAGAGGTAGGGGTTTCTGGGCAGCCATTCCACCACTCCCAGCTCAGAGGAGGTGAGCCGTGCAGGCACCAACAGCAGCACCCCCCTCCCCCGTCGAAATGAGAAGACACATAAACAAGTCTCAGAACCAAACTTCCAGATCACCTACAGGAACCCCAAAGGGAAATGAGATGGAATACTTTGATATTCAACCAGCTGGACTCCCTGAACTGGCAACAAAAGGGGATCTGGCAAAATGAAATCAGAAATAATTTCTCAGACAACAGCAGAGATTGTGCTGCTAGTGCAAGACATGATTAATAAATCTAGAGAAGAGCTGAGGAACATGATGGAAGCCCAACATAGGAAACAAATGGAATCCATAAAACAGATGCAAACAGATTTCCAGGTGATTAAAAACTCCATTGAAAGTCTACACAGCAGAATGAGCCAATGTGAGGACAGAATTTCAGATATAGAAGATAAGATTGCAATTAGTGACCAGGAAAAGAAAAATTGCTTCAAAATGGTAAGGGACCATGAGAAATCAATCCAGCAGCTGCTAGACAATGCAAACAAAAATATCATAAGACTGATTGGAGTCAATGAAGAAACACGAGAGAGTGCAAATGACATAAAAAAGCTCTTCACAGAAGTAATGGCAGAAAACTTCCCAAGCAGGGGAAAAGAACTTGACATACAGAGAAGTGAGGCATATAGGACTCCAAAGAGCTTTGATCAAAAGAAAATCTACACATAGGCATATAACTGTTAAGATGCCAGAAACCCAACAGAAGAACAAAGTTCTATAAGTAGTAAGAGAAAAGAAACAAATCACATACAAAGGAAAGCCCATCAGAATCACAGTAGACTTCTCAACACAAACCGTCAAGGCAAGAAGAGCTTGGAGTGACATATTCCAAGTCCTAAAGGAAAACAGCCTCCAACCCAGATTGATGTTCCCTGCAAAACTATCTTACAAAATTGATGGAGAAACAAGATACTTTCATGACAATGAGCACCTTAGGACCTTCATGAATACGAAACCACAACTCCAAAAAATTTTAGACAATATCCTAGGAACAGACATTGAGGATCACAACCCCAGGAAGCCCAGCAGAATGAATTCATCAGGCATAACAAGAAATTAAACACAAAGGGGGAGAATCACCCTTGAAAAAGTCATGACAATGATAAGTCAATATGTATCAGTTATAACCATCAATGTTAATGGTCTCAATTCACCAATCAAAAGAAATAGACTAGCAGAATGAGACAAGAAGCAAAATCCAACAATATGGTGCATAAAAGAAACCCACTTAATTCAAAAATAAACTCATATATTGAAAGTTAAAGGGTAGAAAGCAATATTCCATGCAATGGGAACCTGAAAAAAAGCAGGAGTAGCTATCTTCTTGGGAGATCAAGTAGATTTCAAACCAACACTGATGAAGAGAGACAAAGAGGGACACTACATCCTTGTAAAGCGAACAATCCAAGAGGAAGAGATGACAATAATAAATATCTATGCACCAAACATTAGTGCACCCAACTATGTAAAACAAATACTAATGGACATGAAAAGTCATATATGTACTAATACAGTAGCAGTGGGGAACCACAATACTCCACTGTCACAGATAGATAGATCAACTAGACAAAAAAACAAGCAAGGAAACACTAGAACTCAATCAAACTCTTGAACAAATGAACTTAACAGATGTTTACAGAGTGTTCCACCCCACAAAATCAGAATACACATTCTTTTCAGCTGCACA
>NW_004624763.1:3750927-3765712 GCF_000247695.1 Heterocephalus glaber
TGAGAAATTATTTCTGATTTCATTTTTTCCAGATCCTCTTTTGTTGCCAGTTCAGGGAGTCCAGGTGTGTGAGTATCAGAGTATTCCATCTCATTTCCCTTTGGGGTTGCTGTAGGTGATCTGGAAGTCTGGTTTTGAGACTCATTTAAGTGTCTTCTCATTTCTACCGGCCGGGGGGTGGGGCGGGGGGGCGGTGCTATTGGCATCCATGCGGCTCACCTCCTCTGAACTGGAAGAGGTGGGACAGTGGCTCAGAAGCCCCTTCCTCTGGGCCAGGAGTGGTGGGACAGGTGGCAGCCCGGAAGCCCCTTCCTCTGGGCTGGAAGTGGTGGGACATCAGCTCAGTAACCCCTTCCTCTGGGCCTGGAGTGCCAGGCTGGATGGTGGCCCAGAAGATGCTTTCTCTGGGCCAGGAGGAGTGGGACGGTGGCTCAGAAGCCCCTTCCTGTAGGCCGGGAGTGGTGGGACAGCCTAAGACAATTTAAATAGTCATACAGCTAATAAGAATCGAAGCGCAAATATGACTCCAAAGACCTTTCTTTTGCTATTATAATTTATAGTACTTGTATTTCTTCTATTGTGATGTAATTTATGAATGAAACTTATTTTGCTGTCTCATACATAGCAGGCACTCAACAAGTACCAGTTCTCTTCCTAGATCACCCTCATACTAGAAATCTATCATCAAGTACAATTTTATATCACTCAATGCAAGTTACTTGAAAACAATTTCAAGCTTTATTTCATTATGCCTATGTGTTGATCTTTTAGCTAATTCACTTTTAAAACACTTAGTATGTTCAAGGCACTGTGCTAGCACTAAAGATAGAGAATTTTTAAAAAATGTGTTATTTGTCTGTGGCTGCCATAAATTATCACCAACTGGGTGGCTTAAAACAACAGAAATTGATTCTCTTACAGATCTGGAAGTAAGACGTATAAAATTACAGTTACTGTCAGCAAGTCGATCTCACTTTGATAGTGCAGGGAAATGTCCTTCTTTGTCTCTCCAGCTTCTCACAGCTCCACGTGTTTCTTGCCGGTGGTTGTGTCACTCTGATCCTTGCCTCCATCTTCACATGACTTTCTCCCTGTTTCTGCACTTTCTCCCTTTCTGCCTCTTTTAGGGATTTGTCATGGTTACTTTTCTCATTGCTGACACAAAATATCTGACACCAAGTTAAAGAAAGAAAGGTCTATTTTAGCTCATACTTTGTAGAGATTTCAGTCTGTAGTTGCTGGTTCCAAGGCAGGACAGCATGGCAGAGGAGAAACAGTCCATGGCAGGGTAGGCAGGACTTTATATTCCAAGCAGGCTATTGGTTGGTGCCAACTACATCCTGGATGCGGCTTCCCATTTCTCACATCCAAAATAATGCTAATGAATTGGTGGACTAATCCAGTTATCGCATACCCTTAATCCATATTCACCCACCCCAGATCCAGCCACCTCCTAAAAGCCCCACCTACGAGGTGTTGGCAGTGGGTGGGGGGATACATCCAGTTATAAACCATAATAGGATTCTAATCATCAGATCTAGGACTTATCCAATAATTCAAGATTCTTAATTATATCTGCAAAGATCCTATATTAGGCCATCTTGTGTTATTGTAATGAAATACCCAATGCTGAGTAACTGTATAAAGAAAAGTGTTATATTTAACTCACAGTTCTGGTTGAAGGACTGCATCTGGTGTGACCTTCTTGCTAGTAGATTCCTGAGGTGTTGCAGAACATCATGTTGCAAGGGACAGGGAGCATGCATCCAAGTCTATTCTGGTCTCTTTCCCTCTTATTTTAAAGCCACAGGATTCAACCAGGGGACCTCCACCCCAGTGACCTTATCTTGTCCTGATTATCTCCCAAAGGCTCCACCTCTAAACACCAGGCCCACTAGATTCCCACCCTCCTAATATTTCATAATGGGGGTGAAATGTCAACATATGAATCATTGGGGGGGCATACTCAATCTATATCTAAACCATAGTAAACACTTTTGCCAAATAAGGTCACATTCACAAGCAACAAGGCATGACCATCTCTTTGGGGGGTTACCGATGACTCAATTATAGCATGAGTGTTCAAATGTCACCCATGCCATTAACTCACTTGAGAAAATTACTTAATTTTTTGACATGTCAGTTCACATTTTCTCAGAAACAGACACCATACAGTATCAGATGTACAAGAGAGTTATTGGAGGAAGTTCCCGTGAGGGGTAGAGGGAAAAGGATACAGAAAGGAGGAAGGTGGGTCTGATATCTGGAAAAGGAGAGCTGCAAGGAAGGAGGATTGCTCAGGAAGAGCACTAGACCTTTCAGAGAAAACTTCCGCCAGGCCAGTGTGGCACCTCCAGGCAAGCACTGCCCATTCGATGAGCCCCACAGCCTATAGCAATCGGCCACTCCTGGTACCCAGCTGCACTCAGTCACTGACAGGCAGCAGCCTAGGGGAAGCAAGGCCCCGTGCAAATTTAAGAATGATTCTCAGACATGGCAGTGGGGCTGTCAACCAACTGTGCTTCCCACAAAAGATTCTTTTGAAGGAGATATGAACAGGGCATTTTCATGGCTTCTAAGTGTGTTTTTTCCTCCAGTACTGGGAATCAAACCTAGGGCTGTCACACTGGATTACATTCCCAGCTCTTTTTTATTTATAGTAAGTCCCCACCTTAAAAAGAGTTCCCCTCACGGAGTACATTCCTAAGTCAGATTCATTCAGAGGTCCCACAAAGTGAGTCTTATACACCTTCAACAGAAATATATAATGTAGGGCATGAAAAAACAATACCCACAAAGATACTGTAAATAAGCTATTTTTAAATGGTGCAGTTTGTTTCCATCTATGAGTGTTCATAATGTGAGGTCCATTCGCATCTGTAAAAGTTCGCAACTTGAATGTTTGTAAGTTCGGGACTTACTGGTATTTTTGTTTGTTTTTGTTTTTCAAACAGGGACTTGCTAAGTTCCCTGGGCTAAGGTCAAACTTATGATTCTCCTGTTTCAGCCCCCCAGAATGCTGGGATCATAGGCACATTCCACCATGCCCAGCTTGTATTTTTTTTTAATGTCTAAAATAGTAACAATAATAACCAGTTGGTAACAATGCTGTGAGTGCTACACCAATTAAAGTGCTTAAAATGATGTTGGCACATAGTTAGTGCCCTGTAATTCCTGCTTCTGGGATTTCTCTGGTATAAGCTCCTCCTTTTGAATGAGAGCTGGATTTAGTAACTAACAAATAGACTATAACAGAAGTGACAATGTGTGACTTAAAGCAATGCACAAAGGTTTCTGTCTCCCCATGTCATCACTGATGCTTATTACTTTCTGATTTTTGCTTTTATAATTGTCACCTGAATGGATTTGAAGTGATATTTCATAGTGGTTTGATTTGTATCTCTCTAATGACTGCTGGTGTTGAATGTCTTCTCGTGTGCCTGTTGATCATTTGGATATCTTTAGAGAAATGTCCACTAAAGTTCTTAGCCCATTTTTTATCTAAGTTGTTTGTTGTCTTCACAAAAATTTTTCACAAAAAATTTTTCTTCCATCTTCTGGGTTAACTTTTCATTCTGTTGATAGTGTCCTTTGATGTACAAATGTTTTTAGTTTTGATGAAGTACAATTTATCTATTTTTTCTTTGTTGACTGTGCTTGTAGTGTCATATATAAGAAATTGTTGCCAAATCCAATGTTTTGATGCTTTTCTCAATGTTTTCTAAGACTTTCATAGTTTCAGCTTTCATATTTAACCCTTTCAGCCATTTTTAATTAATTCTGTGTATGGGGTTAAGGTAAGGGTCAAACCTTTTCCTCTTCCTTCCCCTCCTCTTCCTTCCCCCTCCCCTTCTCCTCCTCCTCCTCCTCCTCCTCCTCTTCTTCTCCTCCTCCTCCCCCTCCCCTCCCCCTCCCCTCCTTCTCCTTCTTCCTGTTGTCCTGCCATGTTGTGAGGATAAGGCAACAAAATGGAGGGGGCTCAGTACCTTCAAAGATCCAAGGTGGAGAAGTAATAGTAGGTGACATGCAAAAGAGAGCTCTTTTCTGCCCCAATTATTAACAAAACCTTGCACTTAATAAGGATGAGCCTATCTGAAACAATTCCAGAGGCCCAAGAGATGTTGTGACAATTAATTTTGATTGTCAACTTGATTATCTTGAGGGACACCTAGGGGATTAGTAAAACATACTTCTCAGGGGCTGGGGATTTAGCTCGTGGCACCGCACCTGCCTCACAAGCGCAAGGTCCTGAGTTTGATCTCTGGTACCAAAACAAAAACAAAAACATATTTCTCAGTGTATCTGGGTGGGCTATGGGGACACGATGTTGGGGACTAATTCAGGTCCCCGCCCCTTCCTCTCTGTTGTCCTGTGCTCTGCTTCCTGCCACCATGAACTGAGCAGCTTTGCTCCGCCATGTCCTTCCACCGTGACGCTTCTGCCTTGGAGCCAGCCAACCATGGACTGAAACCTCTGAAACTGTGAGCCAACATAAACCTCTTCTCTTTTAAGTTGTAAGTATCGGGTATTTTGTCCCAGCAATGGGAAAGTTGATCAATATGATGTGTGATAAAAATATACAGTGAATTTTAAATTAAAAAAAAGAATTACACTGAAAGACATATTGTCATTAATCCCCCTCAAAATCCTCCCCCTCACATTGAACACTTACCTCATCAATCTTGTCACTTTTTGAAGCAGCTCTGGAATTTGTCTTTATGAGGTATGATCAAAAATATGGTGAATGCTGCTGCTGAATACTATCCAGAGGAAAGTCAGGCTTGTAAAAACATTATAGTGTGTTCTTATCCATCTTTTTCACTGGATCAGGAACAGTGCAACTTCTTTCTCTCTGACAAAGTCAAAATGGCTATGAAAGGCAAATGTTTTGAATCAATTCAAGACATCAAGGAAGCCAGTACAATATAACTAAAGACACTTATGGAAGTAGCAAGAATGATGGGATAAGTGTGTCTGAAGTGAGGAGGAGTATTTTGGTGGTATTATTGGCAATGTGGGTTTTTTTTTTTTTACTATAATAAATTCTTAAAATTAAAACATTTGTTGTATTTTTAAATCATACAGTATACAAAAGCAAAGTGCTTATGGGCTCAGAACTTGGTTTCTTCTCACCTCTGAAGCAATCACTGAGACAAAGAGGTTAGATTGTGCTGACACCCACGGGAGCAGGGTCTACTCCATTGAAATCAATGGCTGTTACCCATGGAGGAAGCTTCAGGAGGTATGCACAGAAGTTAGAGCGGCAAGCGCATTGTTTGTGACCAGGGACACGGCCACTTTTTCCAATACAACAGTCAAAGCCAGAAAACTTGATACCCAGGTTCCTGATGCTTGAATTACATAGGATAATAAATACTAAAATTCAGTAAAAGAAAAGAATGGATATGGGATACTGTCTTGACACTCTTTGATGACAGTGCTTGAATATTTTTCCAAACACTATTGATTCCAAATAGAAACTTTGCTATATTCATGGAAACAAGTGGAACTGCCTTCAGCTGGCCTTCCTGGATTTAAGTCCCAGTTCTCTCTCCCTACTCTGACTCAACCTCCTCATGCATAAAATGAAGGCAACAATGATCTCTACCTCGTGGCATTGATAGGGGAATTAAGTGACTGAATATTTTGTAAAATTCTTAGAAGAGAATCTGGTACGTGGCAAGTGTTTGCTACATAAAAAATTGCATACTAGAAACTTTGGAGGTTCCTGATGACCTTGGTTTTATCCTCCTTCCCAGCCTATATCTAAATCTTTTTTCTCCTGTCCTAGAGAGAAAACAAAAAATCAAAAGGTTGACTCCCTAACCTCCACAAAATAGATTCATCTCTAGGGACCAGGAATAAATAATTGACCTGATATTGACTAGGTTTTGGCTCACTCCTTCTTTTCAGTGACCATGTTGTTTTATTTAGAACAGTGATTTACAAAATGGTTCCTTGCTCGTGGACTCAAAGCAAATGCCACCTATAAAACGGCCAAGGTATTGCAGCAGTGTCCTGGCTGGGTAGCCTCTTTCGGGTGATCCTAGGCATTAAAAACCACAGGTGATGATTCCATCTGAAATCATTGGTCTAAGCCTCCCCACTCCCCACAGAAATTCAGACAATGATTCAGACAATGGACTGGCATGTTTATTATAGCATAGTTTGTAATAATGAAAAATTGAAAATGATTTGAATGACCAACCATAGGGTCACTTAAATAAGGTCATAGAAAAAAATAGAAAAAATAAATAAGGTCATAGGGTAAGTAAATTATGGTGATGCCATGTGATAAAACTATTCAGTCACTAAAATTCTTATTTTCCAAGAACTTTCAATGACAAGTCATTGTTTTCAGTACAGTGTTAAATGAGAAGGGCAGTAGGCAAAATAGCATAAGGCATGAGATCACAACATTGTGAAAAATACAAGCTCTTACTTACACACTTGAAGACTGGAAGAATACATGTCAGAGGCAAATCAGTGGTTGTCTTGGAGTATGAGATTTTGGGTAGTTTAATCTTCTTTATATTTTCAAAATCTTTCATAATCCAGCTACTATCCTCTCCCACCCTATTTACCCAGTTGCAGATTCCTGGAGGGGAGGGAGGGGAGCAGCAGAGAGAAGAGTGGAGAAGAGAGGAGAAATATTCACACATTCCTGCTACTAAGATCCTGAACTGTCCTAGATTCTTCACATTCTACAGTCCTGGTCCTACAACACTTTTATTTTGACTGATTCCCATGTCTCATCCAAAAAATTTCCCTTTTCCTTAAGAGGGGAGAGTTGGGTTATAAATGAAAGAAAATTAATTAATACTATACTCTAACTGCTTCAAGTACATACATTTTATGTCCTCAAATTGTAAGCGCTTTGCTGCTAAGGACTGTGCTTTTTACTTTCTGTGTATCTGTCAGAGCACAACTAAGCCAGTTATTGTAGACAGGAACTCAGACACTGTGAATTTCTCTCCAATAGGCTGGGATTCCGAAGAGACATAGAATAAGCACTTTGTGAGGGAATACAGGTCACTGAGTGGCCTAGGGGTACAGAAGGGGTATAAAATGAGTGGCAAGTCCTCTATCATCAGCCTTGGAGGCACATTACCAGGGCTTTTCAAGTGCAGAGCTGGCTCTGAGGAGGCAGAGGAGTCCGAGGGCACTGATCCTGTTATAAAGGCATTCTTTCCACTGCTAGTCATTAGCAGCGAGACAGGGCACCGGTAACCAGAGCCTGGCAGAATCCCTTCCTGGCCTCAGAAGAAACATAACTGAGGGCAAGCTCTGCATGAACAAGGATCTGGGATGGTTTAAGGGGCTTTCTGATGTCAGAAAATGCAGGCTCATACCCGCTTACATACTGAAACCTTCCAACCAGGCATTTTCTCTTTTCTTTTTGTAATGCAATGATGTCATAAATAATGTCTATTTCATGCAATGAGTTATCTGTAAGCATTATGGAATATCTGCAACTTCCCCTCCAGAATAATAAAAGAAAATGTAAGCAGGGCAAACTTCAGTGCTTCTTGGGTCTGTCTGTCCCTCTGTCTGATCGAGATTCTGCCCCTCTTTCCCCAACTTTTCTTGGGGTTGGGTGCTGCACCCTTGGGCTGGAATGATTCTGCCCATACTTCTTCCCCCAGCACCTGCTCTTCATAGAGGACACCTCCTCCTGAGAGCCTTCACTGGCCCCCACTGCCCACCCCAGGCTGGGTAACATGCCCTTCCTATGTGTTTCCTTAGCAACCTGCTTGTGGTCTTCACAACACTTCTCACAGGGGATAGTCATGGTCTGCTTGCCCTCTGCCCATGGAGCCGCAAACTGCCTGAGGCCAGGGCCTGGACCTTGCGCACCACTGCCATCACAGGATTGGCACTTGGTAGAGTGCTCAGCAGTGCAGTCAACAAGTATCTGCAGGGGCGAGGGATTTAGCTTAATGGTTCTGGTGCCTGCCTTGGAACCGCAAGGTCCAGCGTTCGATCAGTGGTACCAAAAACAAACCAACAAACAAGCATCCGCAGGATACACCCTCTACGCCAGGACCACTTTAGGTGCTGGAAAGAGAAACTCGCTCTCAGTGCTTGCGGAACTTCCCTTCATGCCTGGAAGACAGACAAACACACATGTAAATATTATTAAACATCTATTATTGTGCCAAGCTCTATTGGAGATGCTGAGGAGATAACAGTGCATCCTTACCTTTGTGGAATTTATATTTCTGATTGCACCACGACTAGCATACAAAAAGGAAGAAAGTGCTACCAGGGCTTTTCACGGGGCCCGGACCTGGTAGGCTGGTGCTCAGAGAAGGCTTTCCTGGGGAAGTGGCCATTTTAAGCTGCAAGACCTGTGGACAGGAGATGCAGCTATGAAGCTAGCTCTAGACGTGGGGTGTGGACGTAGGCATAGACATAGGCTTTTCCGGAGCTCTGCAGAATGAGCAGAATCCGCTGGCAAAGAGGAAGGGGAGGGGAGCCTTGCTGGCAGCGGGAAGGGCATACACAAGGCTGTCTTCGGGCCAGCGTTGTCGTCTAGTGTGCTTGAGGGCTTGTCTGGACCGCAGAGAGCGAGGACCGGAGAGATGGGAAGTCGGTGACCGCACCCACTGCGCAAGGTGTGGCCTCTGTGCGGCCGACCACTTGGCTTGAAGGAGGCCCCGCCTGCAAGCAGCTGTACATCTTCGGGCGCTGGACGTCTGCTTCCTCTACCAGTTGCTGCTGTGCGCTGGTTTCTTCCGTGTTGGTGACGCGGGGCCTGGCTCCACTTCCGCCATTTCGCGGCCGCTTCTTTGCACCACTCTTATCTTACCCGCCTGGAGCTCTGCTGCCCCCGAATCCCTTTGCCACACTTTGTAATGCAGAGTGACATCAGGGATCTGTTACAAAAACATGATAAGCCACATGCAGATAGCTTAGTCCACATTCCTTTGGCAGGAAAAAAAATCCGGTCTGAGTCACTTTCTAATTTTGTTATTAAAAATTTCTCTCTTCCTTACACAAAGCTGAAAAGTTCTTTAGCACGATGACACGAATTTTCCTTGGAGGATTTTCTGTAATCCTTCTAAAATCTACCTTATGCTTGTTGGAACAAACCAGGGAGCTACATTTTAGCTTGTTTGCCTCTTTTTAAAGGTCTGTTTTACAGATCAAAAAACGTCTAGATGCTGAAATAAGCTCAAATTACTTCTTTGCGTTTCCTTTGAGACCCGCAGGCTTCTGAGCGGGGTGATTCACACGGGGCCGAATGCTGGATCCCTTCTCCCCACCAGCTATGAAGCTCAGAAAGAGACAGAGGGGAGGAGAGAGCGCAGCATCATCACAGAAACCAAAGATCGAGAGATCAGGGCGTCAGGGCATCAAGCAGCTATGTCAAGGTGCACAACAAACAGAAGGAACTGGGCAGTGAGGAATACACTTGGGACTCTTGCCTTTAGGGACCAGAAGGCTCTGTCTATTATAGGTGACTGGGGGTGGGCATTGATCAAGTGAAGGTGGACAAAGGTGAGACCACTCCAACCTAGCCTGCTTTTCTAAGCAGAGTCAGGAAAATAATGGATATTGGAAATCAAGGAGTGAGAACATTGATTGATGATGGGGCAGGGAGCATGACTTCCCCAAGCTGAAGACATTTCTAAGCAGTTGGCACCTAAAGATTTCCTGTGAAGCATCTCAGATCTTCAAGGAGATATCTGGTAATCAGATGCTGGGCTAAAATGGAACCACTGAACATACTGCAGTATTTCTTTTTTGAAAATGTGTTTTTCTGGTCATAAAAATGGAAAGTACAGATGAAAAGCATAATGAAAAAAATACTCTAATCTCATCACCTAGGGAGCACATTAAAAGCCCCTGTATTTTTTTCTTTTTCTTTCTTTGTTTTTTTGTTTGTTTGAAACAAGGTCTCGCTATGTAGCTCAGGCTGGCCTTGAACTTAATATGTAACCCAGGCTGGCCTTGAACTTACTATGTAGCCCAGGCTGGCCTCACACTCACATTGATCCTCATGCTTCAGCCTCCCAAGTGCTGGAGTTACAGGTGTGTGCTACCATGCCCAGGGCCCCTGTATCTTTTTTTTTTTTTTTTTTTTTTGGTTTTTTGGATTGAACTCTGGATCTTGTGCTTTCGAGGCAGGTGGCAGAACCACTGAGCTAAATCCCCAGCCCTCCCCCTGAATCTTTTTGAGTTTTTTGTTCATCTGTGTATATGCTGTACTCTCAAGCACTTTTTTTAAAAAACAAAATAGGAAATCATATGGAAGATTCCACATTATATCCTGCTTTTCTCTCTTAAAAACGTGTACTCTGTTCTGTATAATGTATAGAATTCTATATCACTCCTAATGACTCAATAGTATTCAATCATATGCATTTGGAATAATTTATTTAATCCCATATGGCCCAAAATTTGTCTTTTTGAACTCTTAAAATCATTATAAACAATGTTACAGTGAGGTTTGTCCCAATAAGACTCAGTACATAGCCATGATGATTAGAATAAATGCCTGCAAGTAGGATTGCTGCAACAAAGGGCATGTGTGTCTTTAAAGAATTTGAATAGTATTTGAAATTCTCCTTATAAAGGTCAAGCCAATTTATATGCCTGGATTCTGGCTGGAAGTATAGAGGCAGTCCCATTTTCTCAATAAAAGTGTACCTTCCAAGATATTAGCCCAGGGGACACTGGCCATGCTGATTAGGCAGACTTGACAGGACGCACACATCAAAATCTTATTTCCATTTTCTCCCATATTTAGCCAGTCTCACATCACCCTACGCTCTTCCCTTGTTTTCTCTTTCGCATTATTTGGGTACTCATCTGTCTCTTGCATAAAAGGCTTAGGTACTCTAAAGATAAGAAACGTGTCCTATTCAACTTATAGTCTTTCGGGACTAGCATAGAGATTATTTTTAAACATGTGTATAGCAGATTTGTTAAATCAAATGAATTCAAATGTTTAGTTTAGATCCAAAGTCACTCAAGAGATAGACAGGGAATCAGTTTAGAAAACTAGCATTTTGTAAGGTAAGAAAGAGAATGGAAATGAGCATCTTGTTTTGAAGTCAGTCCCTTAGCAAGAATCTGTACCTTGGGTTCTTAAACAAAGTTCTTGACAACGCTGCCCACAGTCAACATTCTAATTTGGTTAGCCCATCCCTTTTCCCTCCACTCCTTCTTTTATTAATCCAGGGTCTTTATTAGAGATCTATTGAGCACCAAACACATCAGTGAAATAAAATGCAGTTGCCACACTCAAACATTTTGCAGAATTGGTGAGAAAGATGAACACATTTCAGCAAAGTTATCGAGCACACATGATGTCCCAGACCTCAGGGCTACAGAAATCGTACCTAGTCTGTGACCTCTCGAAGCCTTCAATGCCATGGAGAAGAGAGGCTTTAGGCAAATAATGGCACCATGGCACGGTTATTGCGATGTATTGCATAATCTTCTGCAAGCAGGAGGCACCAAGGTGTGGTAGGAGGTGAGTGGGCTTCAGAATCAGGCAGACTCAGGTTTGAATTTATGATTTTCTGCTTTCTAGTTTTGTGACCCTAGGCTGGCCACTTGAAGCTTCTGTTTCCCTATGCCAAGTTTAACGTGTAGATTGAATGAAATACGGTGTGTAAAGTGCCCTCTATATATCACCTAGAGAACATTGATAAAGGCAAATGGTTGTTAGCAGGGCATGGTGAGAAACAGACTCACAGAGGAGGGGCTGGAGCTGGACCAACAAAGAAGATCTGGTGTCCCTGGGCACAAAAACATGAAGAAGAGAATCCAAGCCTGGGGGATTGCACATCCAAAGTAGGGGCATGACAACCACTTGGTCTGTTTGGAAAATTACATATGTATAATGATACTGTACCATACATCAGGAGGCAAGAAAGGCGGGAAATAAAGAGCAAGAAGTAGGTAAAGATCATCAGAGGGCTTTGTAGGTCATAACGAGGAGTGTGGCTGTCATCGTCTACAGCTGTGCTGTCCAATACTTAGCCAGTCGCCTACGTGGCTACTTACTCAATTTAAATCAAATAAAATGTACAGTTCAGCGAGGCTTGGTCATATACATCTGTAATCCCAGCATTCTGGGAGGTTGAGGCAGGAAGATGGAAAGTCTGAGCAGCCCGGGTAACTTAGTGACCACCCAAAGATTAGCCAAGCACAGGTGTGGGTGTGGCTGTGGGTGCGGATGATTGACATGCTGGCCAGGAAGCGGGGAAACCTCTCCCGACTCACCGCAGATATACAGATGGCACTAACCAATAGGCTTGTATCCTGGATGGCATGAAAAAGGGAAAGAAGAAGAAAATGTAGCCATTTCGACAAACTCCAGTCTTCTTGAGTTTGTGTGTCCTTTGCTGCCCTTGCCTTGGAACATTGCCCTGCAGGTCTCCAGTCTCGAGATTTCCAACATGAATTTGCATGGGTGACTTTCCGGAGAGCTTCCAGGCCTTCAACCTCCAGCTGGTGCTGCATCATTTGTTCCTCTTCTGTTTTGTTTTTTGTGGGTTTTTTGGGTGCCTGGGATCAAACTCACGACCTTTCGCTTGCAAGGCAGGCGCAATGTCACTGAGCTAAATCCCTGGACCTTTGGTCCCTCTTCTAATGAGGCCTCTGTCTTTTTGGCTGAGTACCTGCTGGACTCTCCCACCTCTGATCCTGTAAGCTACCTAATAAATCCCTCACATAATTACACATATATTTTCTATTGATTTTATTCCTGTAAAGGACACTAACTAATAGTGACTTAGGCAGACTCTGTCTGAGAAATTAAAAAAAAATTTAAAGGCTGGAGTTGTAGTTCAGTGGAAGGGCTCTGAGTTCCATCCCCCGGTACCACAAAAAGAGAGTAAAATTTAGTTCCTGAGTCACATTAGTTAATATTTCAAGGGCTCAATAGCCACAAGTGGCTGCCATATGGGACAGTGCAGACATGGAGCATTCCCACCATCATAGAGAGGACTATTAGACAGCCTTGCGGCTAAGTATTCAGCAGGCCAACATGGTCTCACCTGGGGACTCCTGAGACATGCAGAACTGAGACCCCACACAAGACTGCTGAATTAATGCCTGCATTCTCCAATGAGATCCACCTCTACCCCACCCCACATAATCTGAAAGTCTGCTCTCTAGAATGGGGAATCACTGAGTAAGTTGAGCAGGGACAACATGGGCCAACCCACATTTTAGAAGCTTCTTCCAGTAGAAGGAAGAATAAAAGGAGGGCAAGACCAGGCAATAGGTGGTGGCCAGCAAGCTGCTGTTGCCACATTTGAGTAACATTTCCAAGTAGAAGCAGCCTAGAAAGGTGTGGTGAGTGGGGTGAGCCCTGATTTAAACTCCCCGCAGTCCCAGCTTGAGCACAGGAGGCAGCACGGTGGCAATCGACAGGGTCATGGAAGAGAAAGGCCTGAACCACACAGTTTGAGGATACTGATTAGCAGCAACAAGCTACCACCATGGGAGGTATTGTTTAGAAACATGCCATGTGCCATAGGAGGAAAGTGCAGTGGCAGGCATGAGCCAGGAGGGACCTGACCTAGGGGGCCATCGAGGAACCCTGGCCTCTTCGAATCATGTGTTAACGGGCAGCCCCGCTCTGTGAGTTCCTGCTTCATTTCCCATCAGGGACATGATTAAACTAATTGCCTTAAACCAGGACTGTATTTCATCTGTATAATACCCATAATTTGGGCTTTGAATACAATTGCAGTGAATTATACTAATCACAGGAAAACTTCATTAAACTAATATAGGTTTATTCAAAAGAGTGTAGTTTCAAGCAATCAGCATTCCCTATATGAAATGGTGCCTTCTCATTTTATAATAAGAGGATCCTGAATACTTTAAACTTTGTTAATTGGTACTCTATTTTTTCTCAAATAATGGGAGTTTTTAGCAAATGTTAATCCACTTGGAGATACAATCACCTTTAAAACCATGAACCATAAATTCTAAAAAAGAAAATGTAGAAGCAACCTTAAATAGAAAGTGTAAATGTAGTTCTCTCTATTCTGGATATTTTTGGAACAAGGCAAACTTTAATTTATGTACATCTAATTACCTTAGATAACATCCACTGGGAAAGAAAATATCTACCATTTGCTACAGGATGTTGTAGATATAAACAAATGCACAAATTTACATACACATCCTATATTGGTCAGAGTTCTTACAGGAATTAGGTGGTATACTCACTAGGGTGATTGAAGACTTTAATAAGTGATCATTGAGAGCTATGTAGGAGAGACTAAAGGGAATTTATCAATAAGGACTGTTGTCTTAGTCACTTTTCTGATTGCCTGGACACAATACCCGGCACCTGTAACTTAAAGGAGGGAAGGCTTATTTTCTATTACCCAAAGTCCTGTGGAGCTAACAGGAATGCACAATTCAGAGTTACAATCACAATCAACACTAGCCAGAATAACAGTAATGCCTTTCAAAGTTAGAGAGAATTTACCAAGTATCAAACCAATAGTTCCGGGGGTGGGGGTCCAGAATTCCTGTGGGGACAGATACTGGAGTCTCACCTCCCAGCAGGTGAACTCTGGGAGCGGCAGGAAGATCTATTCCTGAGCTCCCAAGTGTTCCCCTGACGAGGGAAGAAATGTCCCTCCGGACACCCGTGGCATCTGATTTTGTAATTGTGCATAGGTCTGAACCGGGTACCACTGACTCAGGGGGACTGGAGCCCCTTGGCCCTGATCTCCTATAGTTTCCTGGGCCCAATTTCCATTTTCCTGGCAGCAATGTGCCATCCTTATCACATTTGGAGTGG
>NW_004624763.1:3765812-3817833 GCF_000247695.1 Heterocephalus glaber
TGGGTCTTCCATGCCTGGAACCATGCTGACTCATTCAGCTGGGCATTTCCACTGAAGTTGACCATTAATTAGTCCACCACAGCCACTTATTTGATTTTTTCCTAATCTCAATAACTAGCTTTCATTATCTATTTGTATTGTGAAAATTTTACCATTTTAGACATTTTAAAGTATATAATTGAGAGTCATTAGATACTCATCATATTGTACAACCACCATTACTATCTAGTTACAGAACTTGTACATCTTCCCAAATGGAAGCCCATGCAACATTGCTTTTGAAGCAACAGACTGGTTCTTTGTGCAAAGCTTTCTGAAAGATGAATGATATATAAGGGTGTGACAATTTTCCTAATAGGTTTTAAAAAGATCAGTATGATTTTATCAATAGAAATATAGTAAGATCCATCAAGGAGACACATAGAGTTAACATATACAGAGCAGTTAATTAAAATGTAAAACCTAGATATTTGACAAAATAACTTCCTATGGACTACCTTGATCGATCAAATTGGCCAGGTTTATTAAATTTCACTTCAATTTGGCTACAGAAACTCTGAAGCCCTGAAAGTACAACCTTTTTCTCTCTCAAATCATAAAATATGTCATTTTCAGTTCCCAACCCTTGTCAATGAAGCCAAAATAAATTTCCACAGAGTTTTGGGCAATCGTAGTCTTACAGTCTCTGTGGGTCTGTTAGTGGCAGATGGGAGGTCTGGTCCTGGTTCTACTGTCGCTAGTGGTGTGCATGCAGGCTGCCAGTGTGGCCCTCTGATCCATGTAGATTTCGATCCCTGCAGCCCCTGGCGGCTGTAACATTTCCTATGATTCAGGTTAGCCTGTACACCTCCCAAACTTTTCGTGGAAAATGCTCTCAGTCTAAGCACATCAAATATCTAAACACATAGTATTTACTCTTTTGATGAAACTGCTAGAGCGGAATTGGACCCTTTCAAAAAGTAATGGATGTGGGAGCCAACATTCTGGGGAGATAAAGCCAGCTGGGGACAGGTTTAGCATTTGAGGATCTAAGGAAGCCAGATTCGTTGACTAATATTTCAGTAGGTATTTTAACGACAGGGAGAACCAAGTTCTGACCTATTGTTGCCAGCTAGACCTTTGCAAGATACCTGAGGAGGCTGAGGGGCTAGAGAGTTAGGGTCCTCCTCAGCACGCTGCGGTGGTGGAGCAGAAGCCAACAGTGAGATGAAAGCAAACCGGAGAAGCAGCTGAACAAGGGGAAGCCTGGACGGGGCGGGGGGGGGGGTAGCCAAGGTCTCCCGAATTGACTGAGAGAATTTGAGAGAGCAGAGTGGACTAAGGGCAAAGTGGGTAGCGTTCGGGGCGGAAAGATGATCACCCCTTTGCGGGCCTCACGAGGCCTCAAGGAGAACGGTACCTACACGTTCCCACACTTAAATTAGTTGTCCCTTCCTGGGGAAAAGATGGGAAGTACGTTTGTATGTCTTTAAACAATCCATCGCAGCATCCTTCCATTCCGGATACATAGCTTGCTTTAACAGCGACTTAAGTAATTTGGCAAAGTTACGCTGCTCTGATGACAGAAACTGACCCATACTTGTAACTCAGCAAAGATAGAAAATTGCCCCCAACTGGACACACTTACCACCAGTGTCCCTCGTCCGAGCCCAGAAATTGTCCTGGGAGATCCGTGTGCTGTCTCTTTTACTCCGAGTTTGTCTCACAGGTGAGTTCACTCGTGGATCCGATTCACATCCACATTGAGCACCAAATGTAGGGAACAGGGGAAGGGGATGCCACTAGAACCTCTGCACTGAGTCCCCGTCTCCCGCAAGCCATGGCAGCCCAAGGCGAACCAACCCATTATACAGGAAAGGCAGAAAAAATGTGACCCAGCGAAGAAGCTGAGCCCCAGGTTCGATCAGTGCTGCTCTGGGCAGCAAAGACGGAGGGGAGGCTTATTTTGTCTCATGTTTCAGTTCATCGTTGGCTGGCTCCAAGGCAGGACAACATGGGGGAGGTAAACCTGCTCACACCATGGCAGCCAAGAAGCAGAAAGTCAAGGAAGGAGCCGGAAGGGAGATAAACCCTTCCAGGACTCTTCCCACAGTAGCCAACCTCTTCTGACCAGATCCTACCTCACAATGCCATGTCAGCTACAATGCCCCATAATCCAACCACTTTCTCATTACATGAGGCTTTGGGGACATTTCAGATTTAAACTATAGCAACTGTGGACACACTCATTTTGGAACTAGGAACAGCTAGGCTGGAAGGGAAGCTAGGAGAGGGTACGTCCTAAATTTCAGAGAGAGTAGCTGCAAGAGAATGTTGACCATAAGGAATTTTGCCCTTTAGAAGAGGGAAGAAGTAGAGCTGGAAGGGATTTGAGTGAACAAATACCTCACCCCATGCTCTTCCCTCTCTCTTCTCCTGGCACCTCTTGTTGGCCAAAAGTAAAAGGAAGCCAGCTGGTAAGGGTGCCTATTGCTGCCATCCATTGAGACATCTCCCAAAACACAAAGCAAGGTCGAGAAGGGTAAAGACTGAATTTGCAGGACTGAATAGAAAATATCCAGCACTTGCACACATACATGGTGATACACAAACATAGATCTGACGGTTTCGTGACACTTCACAGTAAGAAAGTACTTTCAAATAATTTTTGAATATGTATCTACTCATAGCAAGTACTCCATATGTATCTATTGAATAAATCAATAAAATATGTTATTTGCCACTGTTGTAGTCAAGAGTTTGCAAGGGAATAGATTCAATACAGGCAGGACACATGATTTTTAAGGTTTTATAATATTCACCCAAAAAGTCAAATGCAGATGAGTCAAGAGATCTGTCCATGTGCTAGAAACCCTAGATCTCACAGCGATGTCCTCCACAAGTCCATCTGAAGACCTAGAGCCCACAGCAATGTCTCATGCAAGATCATATCAAGGATCTGCACCGGAAGGCCCAAAGGCCAGTGGTGGAAGTTAGAAAGTCTGCACCAACTGGGTGGAAAATCTGCACTGGAGCCAGGAAGTGATGTGCAAGGTAAAGGCCAGAGCTCCCCAGAAGAGAACAGCAGCCATCCCTGGCAGCAGTGAAAACTCAAGGTCCTCCTCCTAGGAGAACAGCCGAGTTTGTGGCAGGAAAACCAGCTATGGGAAGCTTCTCCAGGAAAATCAAGAGCATCCAATCTTCCCTTCTCTTTTTATGCCATTCTGGAAACAGTCTTCAGATGGGTCTTCCATGCCTGGAACCATGCTGACTCATTCAGCTGGGCATTTCCACTGAAGTTGACCATTAATTAGTCCACCACAGCCACTTATTTGATTTTTTCCTAATCTCAATAACTAGCTTTCATTATCTATTTGTATTGTGAAAATTTTACCATTTTAGACATTTTAAAGTATATAATTGAGAGTCATTAGATACTCATCATATTGTACAACCACCATTACTATCTAGTTACAGAACTTGTACATCTTCCCAAATGGAAGCCCATGCAACATTGCTTTTGAAGCAACAGACTGGTTCTTTGTGCAAAGCTTTCTGAAAGATGAATGATATATAAGGGTGTGACAATTTTCCTAATAGGTTTTAAAAAGATCAGTATGATTTTATCAATAGAAATATAGTAAGATCCATCAAGGAGACACATAGAGTTAACATATACAGAGCAGTTAATTAAAATGTAAAACCTAGATATTTGACAAAATAACTTCCTATGGACTACCTTGATCGATCAAATTGGCCAGGTTTATTAAATTTCACTTCAATTTGGCTACAGAAACTCTGAAGCCCTGAAAGTACAACCTTTTTCTCTCTCAAATCATAAAATATGTCATATTCAGTTCCCAACCCTTGTCAATGAAGCCAAAATAAATTTCCACAGAGTTTTGGGCAATCGTAGTCTTACAGTCTCTGTGGGTCTGTTAGTGGCAGATGGGAGGTCTGGTCCTGGTTCTACTGTCGCTAGTGGTGTGCATGCAGGCTGCCAGTGTGGCCCTCTGATCCATGTAGATTTCGATCCCTGCAGCCCCTGGCGGCTGTAACATTTCCTATGATTCAGGTTAGCCTGTACACCTCCCAAACTTTTCGTGGAAAATGCTCTCAGTCTAAGCACATCAAATATCTAAACACATAGTATTTACTCTTTTGATGAAACTGCTAGAGCGGAATTGGACCCTTTCAAAAAGTAATGGATGTGGGAGCCAACATTCTGGGGAGATAAAGCCAGCTGGGGACAGGTTTAGCATTTGAGGATCTAAGGAAGCCAGATTCGTTGACTAATATTTCAGTAGGTATTTTAATGACAGGGAGAACCAAGTTCTGACCTATTGTTGCCAGCCCAGTTCTCCCTGCAGAGCTAGATGCCTGGCACTGATCCATCACCACTCTCCCACCTGGTCTCCTTGGTAACCATCAGGCCTAGATCTGTAAGATGTTTGTAGGACATCTGGCCAGGATTAAGGTTCAGACCACTGCTATAGAGATAAAGCCCATAGCCTTGGCCTTTGAAGATGCCATGCTAATTAAAGAGCTGGCAGCCACAGGGAGGGATGCAGGGTGACCCACCACTGCTGATGAGTCAGGTTATACAGCAGGTGACAACGAAGGCACTGGAACTACACCACTTGGGACTAAACAGTTACCTGTTCCTTACTAATGATGGAACCTGGGGCAAGTTAATGAGCTTCTCTGGGTCTTGATGTCCCCATTTATAAAATGAGTTTAACAAAAGTACCTTCCCCATGCAGACAGAAAACATCTAGAGGCATACACAGCAAGGAACGTTACAAATAAACCAGCAGTGCTAACAGAATGGTGATGATGTTAATAACAATGGGAAAACAGAGCCTTGCAAGACAGCCATAGGCAACATTGTTTCAGGAGGACTTTATTAAAATGTAGCTTCCAAAGCCTTTGCTGTGTTCCCATGACAAGTACGTAGATTATTATGACAAGGTGAGATTATCCAGGAAGGGATTCAGACACAACCAAAATTGTGAAGATTAAAATCATGGATTTTGATATCAGACAGATTGGAGCTAGAATTCTAGCTCTGCAGATTACAAGTCCTGCAAACTGGAGTAGATCAGTCTAAGCCTTTCTTCCCTCAAATGTCCGTGGGGATAAAATCAGAACCTATCTCTAAAGGCTGTGCTCTTGACTATGAAGTATGATCAAAAACTCTGGTGAATCCCCACTTGCTTTCAACACACTTACCCCATCCTTGACACTTTCTGAAGCAGCTCTGGAGTCCTCTTTTGTGAGTATCTTTAGTTGCACTGTCTTGGCTGACTCTGTGTCCTGAACTGATTCAAAACATTTACCTTTCATGTTTATTTTGTCTTTAGGTAAGAGACAGAAGTCTCATGGTGCCAGATCTGGTGCCTAGGGTAGAGAGAACACATATGATTTCCATTGGATGGCACTCAGCAATGGCATTTGCCATATTTTATCACACCTGGTAAACACACAAAAGAGGACTTCCAGAAGCAATGCCTAGCTGGTGGTAAAAGTGATTGATATGGCTCGGGTAAAGAAAACAAAGGAAAGAAAAGAAAAAGAAAGAATGTCCTGACAATGAATTTCTATGGAGCTTTTTATTGTTTAAAAAAGCCAGATATGTCTATGTAATCCTGCTACTGTGGCCCTGGAAATCTGGAAGATGGATAGATCTTCTTAGTTCAACCCCCAAAATACAGTATTACTCATGGCTTATCAGAAACCCTCGTGCCCTCCCAAGACCAGTGTCAGTATTCCTTTATCTACCCCATGGGAGACTCTCCCTCCAGTAAAGGTCAACTCAGTATTCCGTGAGCACACAGAAACCCTTCAAGTCTCCCACCTTCTCCACATCATCTCCGCAGGGACCGAGCCTTAGCCTGTCACTGCCCATGGTAGAGCTGGTGAGGGCCAGCTCTCAGGGATCCCTGCACTTCCTTTATGCGGTGGTCCCGTGTGCCTGTTTTCCTCTGCTTAAGGTAGCTCTGTCACACAAGCCAGCCTCTTTCCCACAAAAACCAACTACCTGCGGCAGAATGACTTCTAAAAGACACCCTTCTCCCTAAGGCAGGGCAGGGAAAAACGACAGGGTTGATACCACACTGAACCTACCAAATTATTTCTTTATTTACTGGGGATTAAATCCAGAGCCTTCACACTAACCCACAACCTCAGCCCTTTAAAAAAATGTTTTACTTAGAGATAGAGCTGTACTAGAGTTGTTCCATTGCCTCGGCTAGGCTCAACTTTTCAAGCCTTCTGCTTCAGCCTCCCAGAATGCTGAGATTACAGGTGTGCACCACCATGCCCAGCTTAACCTACAGAAAACACAGGAAGGAATTTCCTACTTAATTCCCCACGCTGAGGTCTGGCCTAGAGAATAGTGTGTGGCTTTCTTTATAAGGTCACCCAGTGCCAAGGATAAGCCCCTGAGATCTAATTTAGGAGGGTTAAGGATTTAACTGAAGATTCACAAGGCCTGAGAGCAGCTGGCTAGAAGCAACACTCCCTAAACCATTAGGCTTCTCATTCCCGCAGCAGCAGCAGAAGCCTGGTCATCTCTCAGGCACCATGACTCAGTGAGCAGCCCTTCTCAGCATGTCACCACAATGTTCATCACTGGATACATTCAGCTCCACCAGCCATATGGTGATTCAGGGGAGCTCTTTCCTAGTTTGATGGTCTGGAAATGATGGAAGCTCTCCTCACATTCTGTATGGCTGGCACCTTTCTGCTTGGGAAGAGTGGGTACTTTGAGGGCTGACTTTGCCCTGGATACTGTTGAAGAAAATCATATGAACTGATATTTTTTGCCATTCAAGCCAGAATATTTTAATATTTTCAGGCAGATGGGTAAAGACCTGAAATTTAGAATTGCTTATCAACAAGCAACATTCTGGAACAATTAATATTGCCAGACATAGAGTAGCTGCTGGAGATACAAAGATAAACAAGACAAATAGCCAAGTCGAGGCGGGAAAGAGGTGAGGAAAATGACAATCATAGCCCAGTTGGAAAGAGGATAGGAGAGGGGGGCCTGTGTGAGGCCGTGTGAACTAAGAGAACCAGAAATAACTTCCAAAAATAAGCTGAGGTTGTGAAATAAGAGTGTAGTCAGTTGAACACCTACTAAGCCCAGGTCCAGTACTTAACATATTTCAACTTATTCTACGACCAAAGTTACACAGCAAATGAGTGGTAGAGCTAGGGTTTAAGTTTGAACCCAAGTCCATTCTACTCCATCCCATCAACAAGGAATTAGGGAGACTTGTGTAGATGGCTTGGGAATGGGACCTAAAACCCAGGGACCAGCCTACCCTGGTGGTGGGAAATAGTGCATTCTTCACCTACTTAAAAGGGCAAATGTAGAAATGCTTTCCTAAATGTGTGGCGGCCCCATGACACTGTTCGCTGCTGAGCCCTGAAGTGGCCTCGGAGTCCTTCTCAGTCAGAACTGCAAGATCACCATGGATCTGATTTGAAACTTATTGGACAAATAAAGTAACTAGAAAAGATCTAGAAGATCTGGAACCCACCAGGGTTATAAAGGAAGCTCACAGAACTTCAGAAAGGATGCTTTTTCCTAGGTTCTCAGTTGCTTTAGAGGAAAAAGAGTTACTAAGTGGAAATTTTACCACTAAAATGTTGAGACTAATGCTTACCCAAGGACCAGGATCTGAGTTCAAGGGCAGAATGACTTTTCCTCTGGTGCAGAGATCTTACCATTAGCTACCAGTAAACACATGAATACCCTGACCCCAGAACAGCACTGAAAGCCCTAAGAAATCCTCCACACTGGGTGGGCTTTGCATTGAAAATGTACTAGCTGAACAGATTCACGCCAGATGTTGGCTTTGCTCCCCTCTTTAATTAAAGGATGCTGAATATAGAAGAAATGTTAAAGGCTGCCGCATCTTTATGTAGCTGAACTAACTGATCCACTCTGAACTTTGATTTGAAAACCTGCAGTATTGTCTACCTCAACAGTTTCTGAACACTTGGCTGATGTTTGATGCCCAATTGGATTAATCTTCCTATCCCATTAAAAGAAACAAGAATTAGGCCGGGGATTTAGCTCAGTGGCACTACACCTGCCTCGAAAGCACAAGGTCCTGAGTTCAATCCCCAGTACCCCCGCCCCCCCAAAAAAAGAAAAGAAAAAGAAACAAGTATTTCTCAGGTATGTTTTTAGTTTTGGTTTTGTTTTTTGTTGTTGTTTTGTTTCGTTTCCTGGCTGAATATTCTTTGTAATATCCTTCCAAGCTGATTCTGTGGGCTTGAATATGTGACATTCAAAAATACTGTGTAAATGAATTTCTGTCCATTTTATCAAGGGAGTTATTTTAAAAATGATTTTTCTTGCTAGAAACAGAAGAGGTGAACTTCATATTTATAACTCTGGAGTCCACTCTCTGTAGTGGAAGTCAAAGCAAATCCTAGATAAGAGCTCAGTTGTTCGGGAAGAGCATTGCAATGCCCAGTTTTCCTGGCCAAGTTGTCACATGCAGAGCAAAACCTTCAGGGAGAGCCACACATCTGTTGCCTGGGTAACCATCAAGTCACCACACCAGCCCTGAGTCATAATCAGGGTGAGTGGAAGACCTGCTGGGATAGGGGGCAGTGCACACATGCCTTGTCCTTCCTACTGCCAGATGTAGCCCAAGGCTGCCACACAAGGTTCCAGGAAGTTTGATCTCCACAGACCTACCACACCTCTTTCTTAAACCCTCATTTAAGTACTCTTGGGCCTGCATCTGGCTATTATGAATCCCCTGATTCTTATCCATTCTTAGCACATCACCAGTACCGGGCAGCAGTTCCTGCACTGCATTCTACACATCACTGGCCCACAGTGCTGGCTCCTTGGGACCACTGGACAACCCATCAGAAGCCACACATTCACTGTGACTTTCATTCAGGACTGTGGGGAAATCTACTCTGTGGTTCTCTTTTTACACATTCCATCACACCCAAGATGCTTCACACAAATTTAGGCAAAAAATTAATAGATACGCCTCTGTGGGTAACTAATTCGAGTTCTCTAAAATCACTCCTAGGTATATCCCCCCAAAGAATTGGAAGAAGGCACCCAACAAATCTTGAATGCAACACTACTTAGCAAAGCCCAAAAAGTTGGGAACAGTCTAAATGCCCATAGACAGAATGGATAAATAAAACATGGTGTGTAGCCATACAATGAAATAGTACTGAGCCATAAAAAGAAAAGAAGTACTAATGCATGGTAAAACATGGATGGACTTTGATACATTATGCTAAGTTAAAGAACAAAAGTTCTCATTTTTTTATATTTATATGAAATATCCAGGCTAAACAAATGCACAGAGACAGAAAGCAGATTAGTGGTTCCCAGGATTGGACAGAAGGTGGAAGTATGAAGAGACTGCTTAATGGGCACTGAATTTTCTGTGGGGTGACCTAATGTTTTGGAACCATGCAGAAGTGGTGGTTGCACAACATTTGGATGTACTTAATGCCACTGAATTGTGCATTTTTAAAATGCTTAACTCTGTGCTATGTGAATTATACCTCAAGAAAAAAGAGTAGTACAAGGAAAATTATGGAGGCTGAGGCAGGATTGCCTATGTGTTCGAGGCCAGCTTGTGCTATATAGTGAGTTCAAGACCAGCCTGCACTACATAGCAAAAAATTTGTAAAAAAAGAAAGCAGAAAGAAAAAACCATAATCCTATAGTTCTACTATCCTAACCCATATACTGTTCATTTTTAGCTACAATATATGATCCATGGTAAATAAATTATACTCCATATATAATTTATATACTTTCAAGTTTATTATTATCTATGTTACATGAATTTAAACTACCAGGTTAAATATATATATAAAACTTATTTATTTACTTCATATTATTGAAGAAGTATATGATATGTGCAATATATGAATATATATATATTTCACATATGTCCTTGCTGGCATTGACTAGCAATGACTAGTTGCTTATAACAGAGAAAGAAAATCCTTTTCATGTTATTTCATTTGATTTTTAGGGAGGTTACCACCCTGAAAGTTTGTTTGCTTTGCAATAATGAATGTTTAATACAAATTTCTTTTCCCTTTGTGCTGAGTAGATAGTAGGTAGCCATTACCCAACAGTAAATGCTTTTAAGACTAGCCTAGAGTAGACACAGTTGTCCTTGAAGGAGGAATTAAAGAAGTTGGAACACTGATATGATCAAATTACCTAGAATGCAATACTAAGCCATGATCAAAAATTTAAAAAATAAGAACATAGAAGGTAAAACTTTAAAATTCTGACAAAAATCAGTTTGGAGCTGGGCTTGGTGGTCTATGCCCTGTAACCCCAGCCATCTGGGAGTCTGAGGCAGGAAGATCAAGAGTAAAAGCCTAGCCTGGGCAATTTAGCAAAGAGACAAGATCTTATCTCAAAGCAAAAAACCCAAAAAAGCAGCCAGAATATAGCTCAGTGCAAAGGTCCTATGTTCCAATTTCTAGTACCTAAGAAAAACATAGTCAAGTAGGTTGTATTAATGAAGGATTTGACCTTGCACATATGTGGGAGGTGGTTGAACATTCTATAATGCCTCCTGTCTAGTGCTGGAGTATCCATTGTCTGACCCTATTGCTACCAGTTGAGGGTCACAGAAATGAGACAGACCAGCACTGATGTATTTCCTGAGAGCAGCTGTTAAGTTTTATATCTGGTCATTCTGTTACACACCAAGATATGCATGGGTGGAGGTGGACATGGGAGCAGAACTGGGGCTTGCAGGCCACTTGGTCTTTCTTCTCCAGGAATTAATAGAAATCGAATTACAACCCTGAAAATTAAAAGTAATAGAAATATAATTTTTTAAAAGTTTAGCCTTTAACATTATCATGTAAAGATCCCATCACATATTAATGTGGCAAGAAGCCACCAAAGTCACACTAACTCCATCATTGGCTGGTTAATGAATTACTAGAGATAACCATGGGACCATGTCTCTGGCTTGAGACCCCTCCCCAAGGCCTTTCTGTTTCTCAGCTTTGTTTCTTCACTAATGCTAAAGCTAAGTGGGACAGTTCAGTGTTACTGGAAAGTGTTACAGCTCAGTGCTACAGCCAAGTGTTACCGCTATCTGAAGGTCTCTGGCAGTGAAGAAGTCAAGTGGCACTTGCTGGCAGACTCAGAGGAGTTTGTACTCCAAAGTCTGAGTCCCAAACAGGAAGGCAAACAGCCTTAGCTAGAGATCTTGGGGGAGGGGCAGCCAACCAGGCAAGCATGCTCATTGAGGCAGATGGGTGGAGTTAATAGAACATTCTTGAAACCTTAGGTAGAAACATGTTCAGCACAGTTACATTGCTTGAACAGAACATTTTGATACATAGGGCAGGAACATCATGCAGTACAAACTGTTACATTGCCCAAATAAAACATCCTATGGCAAAAACAGGGGGTGGGGTTGGCAATAGACAAAGGCCTGTCCTGTTGTGCATTATTTCCTTATCACTAAGATATCCCTTTGCAAGAATGCAAAGATCAGCTGACTCAAGGGGGCAACTGAGGATGCCAAAGAACATTGCCTGAGCTTGTCTTTGTTCCTTGGTAAATTCAGGTAAGAATCTTGCCAACTAATAAAGACAGTCTAGAAGTTTGCCAGGTGGCAGCCCATCAAGGTGAAGATGTTCCCCTCTCTTATTTTGGAGTAAAAATAACAGGAAGAATAGGTTCATGTTCTATGTGCGAGAGGCTGTGGTTGAACTGTGATGAAATTTATTAAAATAGTGAATGCATGACAGATAAGCTCCACTTCTGACAAGAGGAAACGATTTTCTCTGTGGTCCTTTCTCAGCCCTTCGGTGCCTAATTGAGATGGAGGGCACTGGTTGTCACACTTTATCATACAGAATGTCTTCAAGGCCAATTTGGCCTTCCAGTCAGAGTGATTCTGTTCCTATCTATTTTATATATTGGAGTTGTAAAAGTTTGAAAGAGTCTTACTTTTAAATTTAGTTTGTAAATTCACTCATGTAAAGAGAAAACTTGATCATAATCTATAATTAATGGGTTTCAGTCCCAATTTTAATTCCTTCAAGTTATAGTATATTAGGCTTGCCAATTAGTATCTTGCTTCTCAAATCTTTTACCTGAAAAATTGGAATACTATCTGATTCTTCACTGAAGAGTATGAGGCTCAATCACGTGTGGCAAACAAGTAGTAGACATAAGAGGAGCAGAAGGACAATTACATTAAGTCATACAGTAGAGGATACTGTCTTCAGTATGGAAAGGATGATAAGTGTTTGCACTCTGGAAATCTGATGAAGATAGGCCACTAGGATTTGTTGACTGATTGATACGGAGTGTAAGAGAGGGGAAGAATCAAGGAGGATGCCAAGATTTTCAGCTGGAGCCACCGGAAGACAGAACTGTAATGTGAAAGCAGAGTAAAAGAAGAAGAAAAAAAGTAAAGACAAGTGATAGGGACAGAGTCCTACTTAACTTTTAACCCCTCAACAGGATCTAAGAACTGTCTTGCCCTCTCCTCTGATCACAGCAGACCCTGTGGAATTCTCAGATCCCCATCAGCAAGCATAGATTCTTAGCCTCATAAGATGGAAATCAGACATGGACTGGATCTTGAGCCTGCTGTGTCCATCACATGCTGCCTGCTTCTTCAAGGCCCTCAAAAGGGAAGGTCCCTGTACACGCTTCTGGGATGTTTCAATATGAATTCAGGGTTCTTGGTCAATTCATGTAGAAATCTCTTCTTGTGTAACATCTCTGAGCCTTGGATGCCAGTAGCTAGCAGCTCTTTTAGTGTTAGAGGCTCTCTTGCTGCTTGGAGCAAGCAACTGTCTGTGAGCTTTGGGAACTCTTCTGGCCACCAGAGATGGTGGCTCCCGGCTACTCTTTGCTGGTCTCCATCACATTCTGTCTGCCATGCTATCTATCTTCAGGGTTACCAGCTTCAGCTGCTGGCTGCTCTCAACACCAGTGGTCCTTGGTTACCAGCTCAGCACATGCTCGAACTTATACATCAGTGCTACAACATAAATGGGAACCATGCAAGGACTGATATAGAGTCTAACCCACAAGCGATTGCTTATATTGGGTGGTCTTAGGTAGGAGAGGGGTCCCTTATGGGCCTGACTGAGGAAGGCTACAGAGGGGTGGAGTCATCCAGAGAGTCTCTAGGATAGGGTCATTTGTGATAGGTCTGTGACTGAAGCCTCCTACAGCTGAAGTATCTCCTGGAGCAGCCATGAGGCACATGATGTAGCTGTGGCCAGGCCATAAGGTGTTTGGGGGCAGTTATGGAATAGAAGTACCTTGTCAGCTAGGTACCTAGAGTGTCAGCTCCCTCTCCCTGTCTCATCAGTTGAGTTTGTTTCCATTGCATTCAATTAGACAGACTTTGCTAATAGAAGTGCTGTAGTAGCCAGTGTGGTGATACATGCCTATCATCCCAATACTCTGGGAGCCTGAGGCAGGAGGATTGCAAGTTGCCTGGGCAATGTAGAGACTTAGCAAGACAATACCTCAAAATAAATTTCAAAAGAGGATGAGGATGCATCTCAGAATCCAGACCTGGGTTCAGTCCTCAGTAGGACACACACACACACACGTTATTCTAAATGCCCAGCCATAGTGATATGCTCCAGGGAAGCGGAAGGGAGTAAGCCACCACTGCTGTCCTGGAGCAGCTCACAGTGTTTAATATCAGTATTGTCCAGGGAAACAGGACCAACATAGTCATTGCATGAGTGCGTATGTAGATGTGTGTACACATGTATATTTAGACAGAAAGAGTCAGACTGAGAGACTGATTTATTTTAAGGCATTGGCCCACAACAACTGTGGAGGTCGGTGAGTCCACAGTCTGTAAAGTAGGACTAATGGCTGGAAATCTGAGCAAGCAAGAGTTGATGTTACAGCTTTAATCTGAAGATTGCCTGGAATCCAAATTCCCTCTTCCTTCAGGGGTCAGTTAAGGCCTTTGACTGATTGGGTGAGGCCCACCCAGGCTATGGAAAGTGATCTACTTTAAACATTAATCCCACATAAAAATTACCTTCATAGTAACACCTAAACCATATGGCCAATTATCTGGATACCACAATCTGGCCAAGCTGACACATAAAATTAACCATCAGAAAGTCTAATGGGGGGCTGGGGATTTAGCTCAGTGTTTCCATCGCCTGCCTCGAAAGAACAAGGTCCCGAGTTCAATTGCTGGTACCAAAACAAAACAGAAAGTCTAATGGGCGGAAGACAGGCTAAGTAGTGATCCTCAGAGTCTTGATTCCCAGAGTCTTGATTCCATCAGGATCATCTGGAGAGTTTAAAAACCGCTGATTCCTGGGTCCCATCCCAGACCAATGACACCAATATCTAGTGGTGAAGCCAAAGAACAAAGGTACTTATTTTTACAAAGCAACTCAATGATTTTAAAACACAGCTATGATTGAGAATGGCTGTTTTAGGGCTGAAAGCTGAAAGAAAATGCTCTGGGCAGACAGAGGTATTGGTCATTCTGAATGGCTTCAAAGAGGATGTTCAGAAAAATACACAAGAACTTAGGTGGGGGAAAGCAGAGGAGGAAAGGCATGGGGAACAGAGCCATGAGAAGGTATTTAGGGAATGAACTTCGATGGATAGTTTCTACTGAGCCACATACATGGGTTCATGCATGTGTGCCTACATACATATGCAAACACACATACCATAATTCCAACAGAAGCAGTTTATCTCCTTCTGGTAGGGTAAGACGTAGTAATAATTTAAACTTACATAGAACTCTTGATCAGTGGATACGATATTATAGTTAGATAGGAGGAATAAGTTCTATTTTCTATAGCACAGTAGGGTGAATATAGTTAACCACAATGTACTGTGTTTGCAAATAACTAAGAGAATGTTCACAGCACAAAGAAATGATAAATGTTTGAAACGATGGATGTGCTAATTATCCTGATTTGGTCATTACCCAGTTAATACATACATGTATCAAGTTACCACATCGTGCATAAGTATGTGTGGTTCTTATCTGTCCAATAAATATTGTGTTGAAAGTAAAATGAAAAATTTAGAAATGGATAGGGATTATGTGGAGATGGATTTGTATTGGCAAGGAAAAAATGAAAAGAGGGAAGCTGCAGGAGTGAAAATTGCTAAAAAGTGAAACCCATTTACTTGTATCAGTTTACACGTTGGAATTTTAGTACTGTACAAAATTGTGGCAAGCACAAACATCACTCGGGGTGAATCCCATCAGATTACAATACTTTGCACTCATCCTGGACTGGCTGGGGTTTTCACTCCCAGCTTTCTAGCCACTCTGTGGGTCCCACTACTTGCACTGGATGCTTTAGTTAGCAGAAAGCTGAGCAGATCTACCTACTGCGGGGAGCCTTTATCTCATTCTCTGCTGCAGCCCCACCATTAACCCCACTCATTCTTCACCCCTTGGCTCAGAGAATCCCTTCTTCCAAGAAGCCTTCTCCAGTCTTGGGTTGGGCCTCAAAGATTCTTTACCCCGTTTGTAAATTCAGAGCCCTTTGCATTTTTCTTCATTGTCTTTGGATGTGTAGCAAGTATCAACAGTTTTTTTCCTAGAGAGCAAGTCTAAATAGAATCTAAGTCATTTCAGAGACTTTGCCAACCAGCTGGAATCCTCAGCTGTCTATTTTGTAGGAAGCAGATTTGAAAGATTGTAGCAAATGAGGTTTTGTTTTTCTTGGGGCCTCCAGAAAGCACTGAGGAGAGCTTCCGAAAACACAAGGCTACACTGCAGCAGGTGGTGTTATTATAACCGAGAAGAAATTAGGCATTAATAAGGATGGTAACACTAGAATCAGCTGTGTATCTGCTCTCGGTGTGGGGAAGTCGCTGGAAGGATGCCAGGCTATTGCATGGGCACATCCAGGGTTCTTTGAGAAACACACAATTGGATCCCAAGAGACTCTTTAAGGGAGAGAGAGGTTTGTTAGCCATCTCGCTCTTTACCAGAATCGAAAACCCTCATAAACATCTATTCTTAGCCCCCTGAGCTCTCTATGGACGAGCACAGAGAGAGGGCACCAAAGTTTAAGGAGTAAGGAATTTAATCTGGCTGTGGGGCAGCCACAGTGGTGTGAATTGTTTGTGATGGGGCATTAAAACCATCATTTTGGACAAGAATTGTTGGAGTGAGTCCTGTCCCCCTTAAACAAAGTGACCAAACAGCTACAAATAAAGCCACAGCCTTGCTTGGTAATTTGCTAAGTGAAAATAAAACACCACTGCATGTAATATTGTCCTATTTCAAAACAGGAACCAATGCTATTTACAAAAACCATCATGAGGAGCGTTCACACCTTTGAGGTGTTAAGACTATAGGTAATAGGCTTGCACTTCGGGGATCTTTTCTTTCTTTTTTTTCGGGGAACTTTTCTGTATGGATCACATATTGGCTTTTATAGTAGGAAAGCAGAAGTTTATTTAATAATAGTAAATAAACAGTAGTAAATCATGAGGCTGCACATGGAGAGAATGCGCACAGGTAGGCTTGATCTTGTTAAGCTGTGAATGTGGAGAGTGAGGGCCATAGAGAATAATCATCAGGTGTGGAATTGGCGGCCTAAAGTTCATCCTTAGTGAACTTTCCTTAAACAATGGAAAAGCTCACAATGAGCACATGAATACAGTTCATGGATATTGCACTCCACCAGAGAATCACCTGCTTGTGTAGGAACCCTGAACTCGGAGTGATCCACGGGGGCTGATAGTTCCAGGTGAGGCAGAGGTTGCAGGTGAAGCGGGTGGACTTTGGAGAAAAGCTGTGATAACCTCAAGGAAGGAAGATAGTCCCTCGGCTCCATCGCCACACACGGCTGCTCTGTGTTCTGGGTGCCCGCACACCAGCCCTTTTGTCCCACCACGCAACCAGGGTAAGCCATCTGCCATCCAGCAAGGACCTGGTGGGCAGGATCGCCCTCTTTTCAGAAGCAAGAGAGCCAGGGCTTGACTAGGCAGGGACAAGGGAAGAGGAGATGAGTCAAGGCTCACAGCTGTTCCTACGGTTCCACTCTACCTAGCAGAGCAGAGACATTCAGAGTCTTCCCAGGGGGCGCAGCGTGTCCTCCGCACACCGATGCCTCACCCTGGGAGTCTCTCAGGAAGTCCTCACCACATTGTGAGCCATGACTTGCGGACTTCCTTGCTAACGAGAGGATTACTGTTGATATCTGCGAGGCTCGACCCACCCGGATGAGCCACAGAGAGCATTGCCTCAGAGTTCCAGGATGCTGTTATCACAACCGGCATCATCATCATTACTGACTTCAAGTAAATTGACTGCAGTCTTCATAGCACTTTATAGCTCTCCTTTGCTGAACCAGTTTTCTGAACAACAGCTTGCTCGACTGACCGTAGTGTTGAATGCCAACAGCAAGGAAGGGTCAGCGTGAGCCCTGTGCAAGGCTTAGCTGGGTGGGGAGTGAGTGGAAATGAGGAGTACATCAGACAGCGAGGTGATAATCAATGATGGCAATGATTTGCATAATAACGAATAATAATGATATTTATATAGAAGACTTATTAACTCTTTAAAAATTACCATACAGTAAAACTAGCCTTTTGGGGGGTACACAGTACTATAAACTTTAATATATGCATGGATTCATGTAACCACCACAATCAAAGTACAGAATAACTTTATCACCCCAGAAAATTTCTTCACACTACCCATTTGTAGCCACACATCCTTTCTTCTTTTCTTCCTTCCTCACTTCTTTCTTCTTTTTTGTGGTGCAGGTGATAGAACCCAGGCCCTTGCACATACTAGGCAGGTACTCTACTTCTGAGCTACACTCCAGCCCTTTAAAACTTTTTTTTCTGAATCAGAGTCTTGTTATGTTCCCTAGGCTGACCTAAAACTTTCGATCCTCCTATCTCATCCTCCCAGGTTTAGAGCAATGTATTCATCCACCTAGCTCCTCCCTCATCTTTCTTATATTTTTGGTACCAGGGATCGAACTCAGGACTTTGTCCTTGTAAGGAAGGTGGCAGAGCCACTGAGCTAAATCCCAGGCCCTCCTCCTTCATCTTTAACCTCTAGCTGCTGATCAGTTCTCTGTCATTGTAGCTTTGTATTTAAAAGAATATCATATAAATGGATTGTATCACACATAACCTTTTGAGGCTGTGGTCTTTCACTCAGCATGCCTTCGAGATTCATCCAAATTGCTTCCTTTTTGTTGTTGAGTAGTATTTCATCACCTATGTATACCACACTTTATACCTTCACTTGGTAAAGGATACATGGGTAGTTTCCACCCTTTAGCAATTGAGAATAGAGCTGCTATAACACTTACCTACAGATTTTTGCATAAACACAAGTTTCTCCACGAGTGGGATTGCTAGGTCTTATCATAAGTCTATATTGAATTTTATATGAAAGTACCAACGTGGCTATATTTTGTATTCCCATCAGCTGTGTATGAGAGTTACAGCTGCTCTGCCTCCTTGCCAGCACTGGATATTATTTTATTTTCTATTTTTATCATACTATTAGGTATTAGTTGTATGTCATTATGATTTCAATCTGCATTTCCCTATTGGTTAATGATACTAAACATCTTTTCATGTGCTTATTTCCTATCTTCATAAGCTCTTTAGTGAAATCTCTGCTTTGAGTCTTTTGCCCATTTTTAAGTGGTTTATTTTACTGTTAAGTTTTGAGGATTTTTTTATATCCTAGCTGTAAGTCACTTGTGGACCATTTAATTTGCCAATATTTTCTTCCAGTTTATAACTTGTCTTTTTATTCTTTTAACAGTCTTTTAAGGGAAAAAAAATTTTGATGAAGCCCAATTTATGATTGTTTTTTGAATCATGCTTTTGTGTCATGCCTAAGAACTAACCCCAGGTTACAAATATTTTCTCTTGTGTTTCCTTTTGAAAATCGTATAGTTTTAGATTTTACATATAGATGTATGATTTGCTAGATTTTGTACAAGGTATAAAGTTAGGTCAAGTTTCATTTTTTAAACATATGTATGTCCAATTTTTTAATATTACTTGTTTAAATACTATCCTTTCTCTATTGAATTGCTTTTATACCCATGTCAAACATCAATTGGCTATATTTGTGTGGGCTTCTTAATGGACTATTATTTTATCCCATGGATCTGTATACCTGTATCTCTTCACCATTGCCCACCATCTTGATGACTGTAGCTCTAAAGTAAATCATTTTTTTGGTACCGGGGATCGAACTTGGGGCCTTGCGCTTGTGAGACAGGCAGTGGCACCACTGAGCTAAATCCCCAGCCCTAGTAAATCTTAATATCAAGTGGTGTGATTCCTCCCATGACACTCTTCTCTTTCAGCATTTCTACAATGAGTTTTCAATCATCTTTAGCTATGAATCCAGCACCATGCCCACCACTTTAACGAACGATTTCTTTTATTTTTCCTGGTAAGGCTTGGAGGAGGGGTGTCAGTTCAGGCCCGTTTAGGAGGCAGATGTCTGGGTGGTTAGGAGTGCAATGGATGTACTGGGGGAAATGGTGGTGGAGATGAGGGGACCGGGAGCTGCCTGAACGTGGAAGCCTTCAGACTATGAGGCTGATCTGACCCCAGTGAATGGAGGGAAAACGGATACTCAGACCATAGTAGAGCCCTGAGAACTCTTAGCGAAGGCCATGGGAACTTCAGAGCAAGAGTTCATGCTGGGCAGGAGTTACCAAGTTCTTGTACCTAGCGGTGCCCACCTATTGGTTGGGAGCAGTCTGCAGAAAGTCTGGCCTCAATGCAACTATTGCAGAGGAATTAAAATTCCAGAGCTATGTGATTCCAACTCTTCTTATTTCCACAAATACAAATCTCATGAAACCAAGCACTGGGGATGTAGTCCTATGTTGCTGGAGTCTGTAGGATGTAGCTAACTGAGGGAGGATGTTTTACCTTAATTGTGGAGTTTATACTGTGTATAATCCAGAAAGGATGTTCTCGTACCTTGTTAGGAGTTTGACAATCAGTGGGCAGCCACATTTACCTCTGTCTTGGCCTTTGTAGCATATGTAGCTAATTGGTGCCTGGAATAGCCTGACGAAAAAAAATGATGTTTGCTTTTGAGACTTGCAGAAACTCAAACCTCCCGGTGCCTGAGTAACCATGATGGGATGTGTAGCTCTCCACCCTCCCCAGTCTGGAAACACCAGCGCTCCCTGTATAAGCCGCCCCGATCAGCTTCCCATTGTGACATCATTCCTCTTTCTCTTCTTCTCACTGAGCCGGATTTTAAGAAAGTCACTTTTCTTGTCTCAACACCTTGTCTCTTGATTTAATGGGCCAGTCATGGGGTGAGCAGCTAGACCTTAATTCCAGTAACATAATCCTATGATTAGATTTCATTATAATATCAGAGACATATGAAAAATATAAGAACCCTCCCATGCTCAAAAAATGAATATATAAGATTGACAGTTTCTGCCCTGGTTAAGACCCAAATGTTAATATGGCTCAATATAGTCCTTTGTGATAGCATTTGGATACATTTCCCTGGACAGAGGCAGGAAGCTGATCTTGGAATCTAGTTCTTTCCTTGGTTCCTTGTTAATTGACATCTCTCTCTCTCTCTCTTTTTTTTTTTTTTGGTATTGGGGATCAAACTCCAGACCTTGTGCTTTCAAGGCAGGCAGGCTCGGTGCCACTGAACTAAATCAGCCCTCTCTTTTCTTAATATTGTTGCTCCTCCCACTTCCTTTCTTATGCTTCTATCAATTTCTTCAAAGATCAAAGTCTCTACCCACTCGTGTCTTCCTGTGTGCCTAACAGAGGCCAGCTGTCTTCTGCTTGCAAATATCACAGTCAACCTCTGTAATCTATGTTTCCATTTAGTATTTATAATAAAGTGCTACATTTGGGGGGGGGTTCAGTACCGGGGATTGAACTCAGGACCTTGAGCTTTCAAGGCAGGTGGCAGAACCACTGAGCTAAATCTCCAGCAAGTGCTACATCTTTTAAAGATGAGACTTCTTTGCAATGCCTGTCACTGGCTGGCAAATATTTCAGCACATCTGGGACTCTAGGTGCATCCCCAGGGAACATTTTAGGGGATCTCAGTCTGTGAAAGATGTTTTCAGTGTGATCTAAACATGCGCCAGTTGCCAACACGCAGTTGGCAAATCAAGGACCTCTACTCCATTGATTTTTTCCCCCCATTGGTCTTTCTATGCTTTAAAAAATAGTAGGGTGGGGGATTTAGTTCAGTGGTTCTGGTGCCTGCCTCAAAAGCACAAATTCCGAATTCAATCCCTTGTACCAAAAAGAAAAAAATAAAAGAAAGAAAGAAATAGTAACAAATTTAAAAGGTATTCTTTTGCATATTAGCAATAACACCAACATTAATGTATATGGTTCCCTTTATTTTAGAATGTCCTTCCTGGAGTGGATCTGGAAGGGATGAAGGGTCAATGCCATCACCTCCATTTTATAGATGAGAGAAGTGTGACCCCAAAATTTACAGGAACATCCAGGGCGGAGCTGTTATGAAAGTCTAAGTTTTATGACTCCAATCATGTACTCTCTTCTCTGCACATGAAGGTCTATGCATAGAATCAAACATGTAAACACAGAAGATATGTGAAGCTTGTATATAAAAGAGGAAATAGTTGACAGGAGATTTTGAGTGTTTGTGAACATGGAACACACTAGAGAGATACATGTTTATATAGGAGCCCAGATACCCATGCTAACAACAGAGGGACCTAGTGATAGATCACTCCATGAATGAATGAATGAATGGAATGCATGAATGAATGAATAAATAAATGAATGAATGAGGGCCTGCCCCAGACATAGGCAAAGTAGCCATGACCAGCACAGGGGCTCATAGGGTAGCTACAGGGTTCTGCCTGTTCCAAAACACCAGGTCCTGTGTTGTGATGTCACATCCCTACCTCCTTGCCTTCAAAACCCTACCAGGAAGCCTCTGTTAACAGTCAACAAATATAGAATGTTTTTCCTGGCCCTGTGAAAAATGCATGTCCATGATCTGTAAAGAAATGGAAATGGCAGGTCAGCCATTACAGCAAGCATATTTGCACCCATTTGATTCATCCAGAAAATTTACTGGTTTCCTTCTATCTCCTCACTGCATCACTACGTTCATGATTTATGTATCACACTGCCTGTGTGTTTGTCTCCGTCATTTCCTGAGGAACATAATTAAAGGAGCACACTCATTCATTTTTACCTTCTAAAGTACTTATCACAGTCCCCGGTGGGGTTGGCACTTACTCCCCAGGAGCCCAAATGAAGGAATGAGAACTGTATGCTTACCACTAGGTCTAGATTTTCTAGCATTTAGATGAGTAAGAAGAGAATGATGAGGATGATACCATCAGTCAACACACCAGCACTTACTTTATACCAGGCACTCTGCAACACTTTTTCATTCAGGCAAATGATTTTTAATGGTCATATCAACCCTTACGAATTAGGACTAGTACTAGTCATACACACATATTTTGAAATCCAGACTTACTGTGTTAGTTAATCTGTGTAAGATCACACAGTGAGCATATGGCATGTTTTTTTGGTTATTTTGGTACTGGGGATCGAACTCAGGACCTTGCGCTTTCGAGGCTGGCGGCGGAACCCTCGTGGTTTTCATCTTAACTGCTGTGCTGTTCTGTTGGCCATGCTGCCCCATCCACAAAGATGGTGCATAATGCAGACATGGTCTTTCAAAAAGGACGGGAAAAGGTCCCTGGGAAATCTTGGAACCATATCACCTTACCTATGGCAAAGGGGAAATTTTAAGTAGAAGGCTGAGTGCCATGTTCAAGGAACTCACAGCTATAACAAGGGGAGGCGACCGCCACTCATTACTAGTGAATGTAACCCTTGGCATCTAGATGACCAACCACTCATCTAGACCGTCATCCTCTACCACCAGTTAGTGAATGTGCCCTCTGTGCCCATACTATCCTAAGTGTCTTATAGCCAGTATTTTAATAATCCTTCCAATGGCCTTTTAAAAGACAGTATGCATTATTCTCAATTTAAAAAGAAACTGAAATTGGAAAAAATGAGTAGTTTTCCTTAGATCACAGAGTTAGGAGCGAGTGATGGATTTTGGCTTCCAAGTGATGCCACATGATCAGGGAACCCTGATCTTACACCCTGGCCTCTCTGCATCCCGAACCAGAAGGTGTAGTAGCAACCTGTCAGTGCTGCTATAGAAACAGAGGATCTCCAGAACATCTCTATGGAAAATGAGGCTCTGTAGCAAAGACTGGTAGACCTGGTATAGAGTAGCTTTTTCAGATTGTCCAGTAATTCAGACAGAATCTTATGGGGACAGGACAGAAGACAGATACATATTTTATTTTCTACCCAGAGATGGTACAAGAGCTATTGGAGATCCTGAGCAGATGGCACAATGGGACATGAACCTAGAACTCTGGAAGTCTGAAAAGAAGCAGTTCTGGAATGTGGGTAATGAAACGATGAAGACCAAGTCCATGCTTTCCCCATGCAGGCCCTGCTTTAAGGGTGGAAAAGTTGTGTCTTGGACATTTATTCTTGGAGGTTATTTTGCTTTTTTATTTTGTAAGCAGAAGATTATCTATTAAAATAGCTAGCATTTTGGAGCACTTACTATATATGCTGGGATGTGTTCTAAGTAAGCTTTATATGAATAATACCTTATTCAGTACTCACTGCTATCCTGTAGATAGTTGGGTCTTAATAAATATAGGTTGAAAAAAATGAATGCTGTATACATTAATCTGCGGCTTGCTTTTAATTTAACATAACAACAGAGCAATTTCAGGTGGGAACATAGTGATGCGCTTCTTTCTTTTAAAGGTTACACATTATTCTATAGTACTGATGTATTATGATTTATATAACAATTTTCCTGTTGTTGAGCTTTTAGCGCATTTCTCTTTTTTTAATGCAAACAATAACCCAATGGGCATCTTGTATAATCCTGTGTACCTTTGCCAGTGTTTTTGTAGGGTGGATACCAAAGTGAAGTGTCATAGTTCTTTGTAAAAAACCTCAAAATTATTGAATTGATGAAACAACTCTTTGTCCTAAATTGGCTTTTTAAACATCCATTTTCTGCCTTAATGTGGAGTTGAAAACATCTTTTTTAAAGATAAGAGATATAAATTATAGGGCTTCTCTTTGAGATAATAGACAAAAAGACTATATGTAATCATAACAGCTGTAAAATTCTATTCTATTCTTCAGCTTGAGGCAAATAAAATATTTTAGAATAATGAATGTAATTTGCAGTATTTTGATGTCAACTTCGTGCCTTATATCTCGTAGCACTGCTCTCCATTATTCATATTTTTTAAATCTAGAGTTAGTTTTTTATATGGCACACCAAAACATGGGAGAAATGTGCTTCTCAACTGCTTTTTGTACAACCCGATTTTGCATCTGTCCATGGACTGATTCAGCTATTCTCTGGGTACCTGAATGTGTCATTGCAGACTTCCAATGTAATTGATGGAGAAGAGGGGAAGAAATAAAGGCCTGAACTGAAAGGTTACCTTTGGGCACTCCTCTTGAGCTCCGAAAGAAACACAGATAAGAGAGGAAAGGTGTACCCATGATGAATGCATGCACAAATGTGGTGCATACATATACTATCGTGTATTCCACCTTTTAGAAAAAGGAAATTCTAACCATGCTACAATGTGGATGAATATTGAGGATATTTCATTAAGCAATATAAGCCAATCACAAAGATACAAACACCATAGGATTTCAATTTTACAAGATCCCTAGAGTAATCAAATTAGAGGGTGGTTGCCAGGGGCTAAAGGGAAAGGGGAAGTTGTTTCATGGCTGTACAGTTTCCAGTGTGTAAGAAAAAAAAACTCTGAAGTTTGCACACCAGTGTGAGTAGACTCAGCACTACTGAGCTACACAGTTAAAAATGGCTAAGATGAAAAATTTCATGTTACATGTATTTTATTACAATTCAGGAAACTGATATTTAGGTCATTTAACCCAAATAATCCCAGCAGTCTGGGAGGCTGAGGCAGGAGGGTCACAAAGGTCATTTCCAGCCTATTTCAACAACAACAACCGCAGAAGTCTGAGGGTGTAGCTCAGGGAGAAGGCCCTGGATTCAACCCCCAGTACAATGAACAAACAAACAAACAAACAAAGAAAACCAAGGGATCTTTTGGACAAGAGACAGCTTGACAGCAAGAGACCAACCCCTGTGCTGCTCATGTTGGAAACTGCATTCTCACAGCCAGCTGTCTTGCTCACATCTCACTAGAAGCCGACCCCAAGTATAAAATGGCTCAAAGCAACAGAAAATGCTCTCTCTCTCCCGTACAGCCCACGGCATATGGTAAATAAGCACTTGTTCAGTGAATAAATTAACAACAAAATAAACATGGCTAATAATGTATGCAAGCCCTTGTATCAGATGTGAGTCCCAGGTTACCAATTCATATGTGACTTTATTCTTCTGTCATTGAATTAGCTTATAGGTGGTCAAAATTAACTCCAAGATATTTCTTTGCCACACTATGGTGGGCACAATAATGGCTCCTCAAAGATGTCCCTGTCCTTATTTCCACAGCCTTTGAATCTGTTAATTTACATGACAAAAGGGACTTTGAAAATGTGGCTAAAGATTTTGAGGTAGAGAGATTATCCTGGATTATCCAGGTGGTCCTGATATAACCCCAAGTGTCCCTGTAAGTGAAAGATGAGAACAGAAGAGTAAAAGGAGGTGTGCAAACAGAAGCAGGGGCAGGTTTAGAGGGATGTTCAAAGATGCTACACTGCTGGCCTTAAAAAAGGAGCAAAGGGCATGAGCCAGGAATGCAGGAAGCTCTAGAAGCCTTCTAACCTCCTGAGATGTACAGTAGTAGGTTTGTGTTGTTGAAGTCACTCAGTTGTACTTACAGCAGTGCTAGGAAACAGATACACCCTCTTTCTTGGCAGAGGTAGCTGAGTTCTGGACCAGATACACGAGGCCATGGTACAGGGACTCAGAGCAGAGAGTGCCTGGGTTCAGAACTCTGCTCAATCCCTGCTCCACCTGCAATCACAACGAAGTGAGATCACTTTTCTGTGCAGTAATTTCCTTATCTGTTAACTGGGAATAAGGACAGTATGGACCCCACTGGGTGTTGATGAGGCTTAAATTCATTCATTTAACTACAGGGCTTGGGCCAGACCCTGGCATTCAGTAAACACTGTGTAAACATTCCTTATCATTATGGCTACTCTTAGGATTGATTATCTTATCCTACACCATAATTCATTCATTCTAGCAAACTCTGTTCCTCAGTTTCCATGGCAGGTTTCTGCCAGGTGGGCTGTTGCCCCACAACACAGGCTGTCCCAGGTCGGCTTGGATGTCAGTTAATTCAGCTCCAGAATGGGAGGAGCATCAGGAAACATGACGCATCCCATCTACTTGCTGCAGGTGCCATGGCTGGAGTTTCACCTCTGCAGCTGTGTCCACAAAATTGCTTTGCACAGCAGTGAGAGCCACTTCGGCCAGGACCAAGGTGCCCTTATCCATGGTCAGGAGTCTCTGGATGAGGCGGCAAATCACTGGTTCCTGTCCCTGGGCAGGACAGGGCATCTGGTGGAACCCCGCTCTTGGCAGTTTTCCCCTCTGCTGCCCTCTCTAACGCCCAGCAGTTTCCCGAGAACCCCGGTCCTCAGTCATGTGTGGTGAAGCTCCGCCCTAGATTCTGATCCTGCCGAACAGCACCTAAACGAGCTCTAAGGCCTCAGGATGTTCAAAGTGCGGTCTTTAGGGCATAGGATCAGTGGCCAGGGAGCCACAAAGGAGCAGGGGATGATCGAGGAGGCAGAAACTGCGGCTGCAGACAGAGGAAGCTTCACAGAATGGGTCGAGCTGATGTTCAGCCGGTCTGGGGCTGTATCTGACTGGAAAGCAGCCGTCTATGCCAGCTTTGCTCCTCAGCCACCTTCAGATGTCATAGTGCTCTGTGCACACAGAATGTGTGATGCTATTTTCAGCCCAACCTTAGTTGTCACGAAGTCCATTTTTTCTTAAGGGGGAGAAAAAAAGGCAATAACACCTCTACCCCCTTAAGGCCTCCTTATGTCCTAGATCTTAAAAGTAAAACTTAAAAGTCCATGTTTTTGGTGCACACAGAAACTGAATAAACAGTTTTTAAGCCAAGTGAAATTATATTTTTAGTGTTTTTCTAAAGAGATAAAAGAAGAAAGACCCAATAAACCATTAAATTTAGAGACTTCTCAGCAATTTATATTATTCTCTTTTTGTTTTATTTTTCCCTTTAGGTGATATACTGCTTAAGATGTAAGCATTTATTAGCATAGTAATCTCAGTACTTCATGATTTTCCTTCATTATCTTTTCTGTAGTGACATTCATTTCCTTCCTGACTTCCCCTTACTGTCCAAGACAATGCCTTCCCCCATTTAAGCCCCTCACACTATCCATGCAAATGGAGACCCTTCCCACCCCATACACCTTCTGCAAACAAAACCCCAAAAGAACCAAGGCCACTGGAAAGCGACTCTGGGAGCTATAAAAACATCACTTCTTAGATTCACTGAAAAATTGCGCAGATTCACTGAAAAAGACACTGACTATATACATGTTCCAACAGAGTCCAGATAATAAATCTAAAGGACAATGCTCTCCCCAGGACATAAAAGTGTTCAATGAAAGGGGAAGTCAACAAGGACCAATCACTTGCCATTGAAGAAGACAAGAAAAATTGTCATTAGTGACTCTCCATCAGCCACTTGCTTCTTTATCTCCTTCTTTTTTACCCACTGCCTTCCTAAGTTTTCTGAACGGTTGCCAAGAACCAACTGTCCAGAAGTGAACTGTGGGAACTGCTCTGGGGCGACTCAGAGGGACCCAGGCTTTCCAGCTCTGCTAGGGGACCAGGGCCCACAGCTCCATGGGACAGGCTACCCCAGTCATGGCCAGGTGAAAGGCTAAGGTGCTCATGGACCACGGCTGGGGCAGGGAGGGGCTGGGTGCAGCTCAGCGGTACAACACTGGTTAGCACACATGAAACCCTGGGTTCATTCTCTGAGCTGCAAAAGGAAAAAGAAAGAAAAAAAGACAGAAAAGATGGACCTGAGAAGGGAAGAGAGAAGAATTACGCCTTACCTGCCCTCTGTCACTTTTCCATTTACAACATACCAGCATGTGTGGATTTTTTGTTTGTTTGTTTGTTTTTTGGTACTGGGGATCAAACTCGGGACCTTGTGCTTGTGAGACAGGTGGCAGAACCACTGAGCTAAATCCCCGGCCCAGGCATATGTGTTTTTGACACTTTTACATTGAGACTCTCCAAAGTATTTCTTTCATTTTTGCCTTTTTTGGGGGAGTGAAGTCGAAATTTGGAAATTAAAGACAGAAAAGATATTTTTATTCCTTCCTTTCATTTTGCTATTAAAAAATATACAGTGATATATGTTTCGGGAATTTTGTTGGCTGAATGTTTTCTGTAATTCTTTGCTTTACCCTTTTTAAGTCTAAACCAAGAATGACAATAGATCAGAATCCAGATCCCCTATAAATTACTTCAAGGGGAAATGAGGAATTGTGCTAGCAAGCACAGCATCCAGCACTTAATCATACGGGACTATTTTCATTTCTAGCAAAGCTTGGTCAAATGTGCTGGTAATCTGCATTTAATATATCAACAAAAACAAACAAAAAAATAGAACAATTTGTTCAAAACTCATCACGTTCATGGCATAAGCAAACCAAGAAACCAAGAATTCTTTGATCTGAACCCCAAAGAGCTTGACTAGCTTCCAACTTCATGAAGAGAAAAAGTTGCGAGTCTACATTTTTAAACATAAAAAGAAAACACAACACAACACATGTCTTCTAGTCCATTGATGAATTCTCAGAGAATGCAGACTCTGGCTTTAGAGGTTAAAACTCTATTTCAACATTTGAATGACTCTGTTAAGCATTCATTTACAATGTTGCTATTAGCAACATTATTATGTGACAAATTTTCTGACAAAAAATAAATTAAATCTTGTTTATCTTCTCCTAGTTCCCACCCTTAAATATGTATCACTGTTTCCTACTGTACATAAAAGCAGTAAGGTCATCATCAACAGCTTCTAGCTACACTGCTGGGTACCTTTATGACTTACCTCTTTGATATACACCTCAAGTCCTGTAAAGAGGTACAGAAGACTATAGTCAAATCTCACCCTTAAAACAGTATCCTTCAGCCCATGACAAAGGATCTTCAGTAAGAATATTAAAGGGAAGCATGGGAGAGGTATTAAGAAGAAAATTTGACCAGGGAAGAACACTGGGGTACAGCACGTAGTGATGAAAACTATTTCTGGCCTTTCTTAGCGGGAGAGGTGGTGTGCAGTCTTGTAACTCTAGCACTCTGGAAGGCTGACCCAAGTTGAAGTCCAGCTAGGGCAACTTCCAGACTCAGGAAGGAAGGAGGGCCTGTCTCAAAATGGGCTGGGAATGTGAAGGGCTAGGTTCAATTCCAGCACCACCAAAAGAGAAAGAAAGAAAGAAAGAAAGAAAGAAATTATGGTTTTTCTTTAAATTATCAGGTGTGAGTAGGTTTGCTGGCTTATTTTGCTCTTAACATTTTTAAATAACAAGATATCACTTTTATTACCAGATGAAATATCTGTTCAAGAGTGTGATCTCATATTTGAATTGCAAGAAAGGCTTTCTTCTTACTTCATTTTCAGCATGCAGTTGGCTAAAATGGAACCAATGTCTATTTAATTATTTTCCCTTTGTTCTCTTGTTTTTTAAAAACCCGAGAATAAGACTTAAATTTATAGTTGTAATTCAATTTCTGATTGTCTTTGCTGCTGCTGTTATTGTTTAAAACAATTGCTGTTTCCACTCCATCAGCACATATATTCACTTCTGTAGGTCCATTGGGGCTGAAAATAAGTTGTGTTAGCTTAAATAAACATAAACCAAATGCAATATTTTACAATTAAAGAAAGAACACCAGTATTCTCTATGCTATTATTGACCCCTACCATCTGCATGTCAGTGCTACGACATGGTCCAGAAGAGAAGCAAATGAGTTATAGGTCAATAAAACTTTTTATGGAGACAAGTTCAAAACCTTTATCTGCAGTGGTGATTTAAATTAATTTGGGCTTATGATATTTAGAGGGGTTTGTGATATACATGCAAATTATTATTACAGTACAATACATTATTTTCCTGTGGGGTCAAGGTAAAAGAAGTGCATATGATTCTATGGCTAGGCAGAGGGCAATCTTGCTAAAAAAATAATCAAAAGTTGGAATGAGAAATATTTTTCCCAGTAACATTTTAAAATGAGTCAGTACTTATTTGTCCTGGGTGATTTAGCTGAAGCTTCCCTACAGGCTGAGTGATAAATTCTAGAACTCTGAAGACTCTTCCCATTCCTACTTGGGCAGTGCTTTAGATTTGTATTCTCACAAATGGGTGATGTGGCTTTCTCTCCTTTGACTCCAGTGAGAAAAATATTCCCGGAGAGGTTTTCACCCTAGGATAGATAGCCCTTTTCCTACCCGAAGGCAAAGAATACACACACAATTTTTTTTGTTATTGTTTTATGTTGGTGGTGCTGGGGATTAAAATCAAGCCTTGAACATGATAGACAAGTACTCTAACACTGAGCTACACCCCCAGCCCTGCACTTTTTTTTTTCAATACTGGGGATTGAACCCAGTGCCTTCTCACTGAGCTAGATCCCCAGCCATTTTTATTTTTATTTTCAGACAGGATATCCCTAAGCTAAGCTAGCCAGCCTAGCCTGGAACTTTCCATCTCCCACCTCAGCCTCTCATATAGTTAGGATAACAGGTGTGCCCTACCATGCATAGCCCAAGACACAGTTATTTTTTTTTAAAAGAACAACAAAAAATGAAGTTAGCTCTCTACCTCACAGAAAACTTGAAAATCGATTTTACACGGATTAAGGATTTATGTGTCAAGTGAGAACCTTTAAAAGTTTTAGAGTGGTACAGGTGAATATCATTCTGATCATGTATTTTTTAAACAATACATCAAAATGTGCTGACCATAAAATAAAAGCTTGATAAATTCAACTACATTAAAGTGAAGAACTTTACTGTGCTCATCAAAAAAGACTTTCAAAGGTGAAGAAGCCATATATTGACAGAAAATATTTGTAACACATATAATAGACAATATTACTAGGATATATGAAGAGCTCCTTCATGTCACTAAGAAAAAAAAGACAACCTAAGAAAAATAGGCAAAAGAAACAAACAGATATTTCATAGGAGAGGTAATACATATGGCCAATAAAAAGTTTGTAGAGATGCCCAAGTTTTAGCAAAAAAGGAAATGCAAATCAATTAGATAACTTCTTATACTCTTTCAATCAGCAAAAAATAAGAAATCTGATAAGATCTAATATTGGAAAGGATTTGAATCAATAGGATCACTTGTACACTGAAGTTGTGGGTGTTGAGTATTTTGTCTCAATGTTGAGGAAAGTAAGACAATATCTCACCAAAGAAGATACAATGATGGCAAAAAACCCAAAAACAACACATAAAGATGATCCATGTCACATGTTATCAGGGAAATGCAAATGGAAACAGCAATGAGATACCACTACACACCTCTTAGAATGACCAAAATGTAAAACATGGACAACTTCAAGTATTGGTAAGTGTATGAAGCTGAAGAAACTCTCAAGCATAGATGGAAAGAATGCACATGGCACAGTCACAGTGGGCTCTTTCTTACAAAGCTCAGGGTACTCTCACCATACTATCCAGGAATCACACTTCTTACTATTTTCCCAAGGAGTTGAAAACTTATGTGTACAAAAGAACCTAGACATGGATGGTTAAAGTAGCTTTAGTCATAATTGCCCAAATTTGGAAGCAACCAAGCTGTCCTTCTGAAGGTGAATGGATAAAAAAAACTGTGGTACATCCAGACAATGTAATATTATTCCATCCAGCCAACAATAACACCCCATATGATGAAACTCACCAGGCAGAGAGAGAAAAACAAGAATGGTCAGAATACTCACCCAAGGAAATAAAACTGCCAGAGGACATAGAAGAAAACATATGTTTAAAATATATATAAGCACTTAATGATTCCAAGTGCATCTACCAAATACTAATAATTGATAATAAAAACTCAAAATTACAAAAACATATTTCCCATTTAAAAATCTGGAAGGTGAATTAAAAGAGAGAATGGTCACTCCTGTTAACATTGAAATTAGTGGCCTGGAAATCCATGAATATAATCGAACAAAAATAGGGGAAGTTGGAATTTATGACAGAAAAGATTTGGAGGATATGTATTTAGGAAACTTAATAAACAAACAGATACAGGTCAAGAAGAGAAGATATATTAAAGGAAGGAAAAGAATTTTTAAAAACTAAAACAAACAGAAAGATGTAAGTCTACAAACGGAGAGATCTGTGGAAGAGAGATCACAAGTACATAGGAATAGGCCAGCTGGGTGTAATGGCACACACATGTAATCCCAGCTACTCAAGAGGCTGAGACAGGAAGAGCAGAAGTTTGAGGCCAGCCTGGGAAACTTAGGTCCTGCCTCAAAGTAAAAATTTTAAAAAGGATTGGGTTGTAGCTCAGTAGTAGAATGCTGTTGGGTTCAATCTTCAGTAATGCAAAAATAAACAAACATACACACACACATACACACACACACACACACACACACACCAAGTACACAGCACATCATAGTCAAACTCCTAGATTTTAAGGATAAAAGATTTTTTTAAAGCTCCTAAGCAGAAAGAACAAATTACTAATAGAAAATGTATTGCTTCCAATGTTTCTTATTATTAAAGTAGACAAATATAAACAAACTTAGATTTTTGTTGAAGAAATTATAAAAAAGAACAAGAGCACACAAAGATGAGGGAGAAAAAAGGCAAACACAATAGGAGTAAGGATATGTAAATGGAAAAGCTTCTTAAACAAAGATTAGTAAATAAAAGGGAAAAAGACCCTTGGAAGCCTGATAAGAAAGAGAGAGCTGAAAAGATCAGGTAAGGAAGGAGAAGAAGATGCAGGAGAAAAATTTGAAAACATAAGCGAAGCTCATTTTTCCAAAAATAAATCTATAGCAAAAAATCTATAGCAAATCTATAGTAAAGCTTAGAAGACAATAATGATTTTCTGACAAACATAAATGACTAAAATTGACCCAAAAAGAAATTTATAGACTTAAATAAACCAATCGTGACTGAAGAAAAAGGAGGAAAGGAACTACCACTTAAACAGCACCAACACAAACTAGGTTCTAGACTGAGAGCTAATTTTTAAAGAATGGATCATTTCAATGCTACTCAAATTAGTCCAGGACAGAGAGGAAATACAGAAAGTTCCAGAAATCATTTTTGTATAACCAGCACAACTTTGATGCCACAACTTGAGCTAGTAATTGAAATGAAGACAACAAAGATGTATATCACTTTCAAATGAGATGCAAAAAACTTTAAACAACATTTAGTAAATGGATATTAGCAAGATTTCAAAACCTGATGCACCAAGGTTAAGCAAGTTTTACTCAGAAATATGGGAGTGGCTTTCTATCAGAAAATTCCCAAGGAATTTTCCAACACCATCCATTACATCAACAAACTAAAGGATAAAATCCATTCAATTATATTAGTAGGTCATGAAGGGACTTTGATAAAATTCAGCAACATTTCTAATAACAACTTAAAATAAATAATGAAACTTTTTGATCTACTAAAGAGTACCCCAAAACCAATCACAACTGTCATTTGAAATTAGAAAATACAACACACTAACCTATTTCCATTCAAACCAGGAACTAGTTATTAAGCCTCTATAATTAAGTAACTGTCATAGACATTAAGAAAAATGTTAAAATTTTCTTACTGATGGTACATTTTTTGCTGATGATATAATTATATCTCTAGAAATCCATGAGATTCTAGTGGAAAAATGTACTAGCTTCATTAAATAATTTGGTAAGATAGGATGTAAAATTAATATTAAAAGATAGTTTTTATCTCTTTTAGCAGTGTTACTAAATAAAAATGGGGGAAATTCTATTCAAATTAGTGATACAGCATGTACAATTAATGGGAATATATTTAATAAAAAGTTACCAGAATCTCCAAAAATCCCTATAAAATCTAAAAACAGCCTTTTTTGTTTCTTTCTTTTTGTTTTTTTTCAGTAGTGGAGATGAAACTCATGGTCTGTCCATGCAAGGCAAGTGTTTGACCACTGAACTACACCCGCAGCCAGTGAATAGACATTTAAACAGGATTTGAACTGAATATAACATCTTCTGGTTTGAGATGACTTAATATCATAAAAAATGTTAATTGTCCCAAAACCAATACATAAATTTAGTTCAATTCCAAATGGAATCCAATTGTGGTTTATTTTAATTGTGTGAGACATCCTTAGCATTTATAAGAATGAACAAATGTCCTGAAATATCCAAGAAAGGCATGGAAAAAAGAACCAAAAGTGTGTGGTTAGGGAAAGCCAGGAGATTGGCTTTGGTACTGTGTAGTTGCGTATTAAACTGGATATGTTAGGACTTCAGAATAGACAAGTAGATCCAAGGATAGAATAGAGAACTGGCAATGATTAAGTATATATAGAGTATATGTAAGACGGATTAATAGCAATCTTCTAAGGGCTCTTCCAATAAAAAGCATACTACCATGTAGAAGGACAGAGAAAGGATTTGAACAGACAAATCACAGAAGACCAGCTCCAAATATAACAAACCCATCAAAAGACACTCTAAAGCCGTAGTAGTGGGGAAACTGTGCATAACGTGGGCAATGAGCTATCACATCATACTTATCAAACTGGCCAGCGTGAAAGCTAGCACCTGTTGCTGGCCGTGATGTGAAGAGAGGAAACGGATACTCTCGACAGCACCAGCAGGAGAGTGAGAACTTTTTGTTGTTGTTGGAAAACTGTCACTCAACATCTCATAAAATTAAACATATTTATCTCTTTCAACACAGTAATCCTGCTGTTGGAAATCTACCCCACAGAAAGAAAATCATTATACTTAAGGAAATATGTAAAAGGTATTTCCTGTAATATGGTTTGTTATGGGAGGAAGAACGACTGAACTGGAAATAGAAAGGGTGTTCATTATAGAGAAATGGCTGAGTCAAATATGGAATGCCTATGTCAAGGAGCTATTAGAACACGCACAAAAGTTCTGCTGGGTAACTGAGAGGGATTTCTACAAGATGAAGAAAGAGTGTTTATTGGGATCTCAACTTTCTGAAACAAGAACAGAACAAACAAGCAAAAAACCTCGTGTGTGTGTGTGTGTGTGTGTGTGTGTGTGTGTGTGTGTGTATCCATATAGGACCCTATGAGTAGAGAGAAAGGAGGGTGACTATAGTAGGATACTTACATTGGGGTGCATCTGCAGGTAATAGGGCTTGGAGGCAGGGTTGATGTTGAAAGTTGACTTTATAAGGCAAGGCTGGAATGAAATCTGCAGAAAACTGCCCATCCTTTCTCATTGCATTGTTAATAGCTATGAAAAAATAAGCAAAAATAGACATTTGAGCTCCGGCTCCATAAAAGATTGCTTTTTATCTTTTTTTTTCCAGAAGTATTTTCCTTATTTCTATCTAAAGTCAAAGAGTTTTTAAAGCAATTTGATTCTCTATTCTATTTCAGAACATGCAATTTGGATTTTTATACTATTTCTCTGGGTTTGTCTTTAGGTTCATGTACTGTAAACCTGTTATGGCGCTTCTGTTATAAAATGGTCTGTGCTCTTCTTTCCTATGTCCTTCCAGTTGTTTTCACTTTTAGATTAAGAGTGTATTTCTAGGGCCAGGGATTTAGCTCAGTGGTTCCACTGCCTGCCTCGCAAGCACAAGGACCCCAGTTCAATCCCCAGTACCAAAAAAAAAAAAAAAAATGAGTGTGCTTCTAAAAGCAGATTTTATAATAACTCAAATATTGTGCTCTAAATTATCATCAACAGTGACAATTAATGACCTGAAGGTCTGTTACCCAATCTAGGGGGATCAGGGAAAGTTTTCTGGAGAAGGTATTCAGATAATTGCTTATGAAGACACCTCTAAACTGACACTCAGGAGGAATTCAGCAGGCCAAGAGAGTTGAGAGAACAGATGGGTTTTTCCAGCCAAGAAAAACACTAACACTGCTGGCATTTATAACAACTGGCATTTATTACATGGAAATACTAATACCCACAACTGGCATTTATGAAAAGTTCACTATGTGCAAAGTAACCTGCTAAATATTTTGCATTATTCATGCATAGACTCCAAACATTAACCCTAATATATCCAGTCTAGGATGGGGAAACCAAGGCTTAGGTTTAGTATCCCACTCAGGTGTAAAGGCCCCGAGGCACACAGTAATTGGTGGAACTGGGACTCAAAACCCCACCCATTTGTTGCTAAAGGCTGAGGTTTTAACTGGGGCGCAGGCTACCTTAATAGGCATGAAGTGCCTGCATTCATATGTTGGGCAATCTAACAACTGTCTCAGCAAGCACTTTTCTACCTGGTTCTCCTTTCATTAGCTAGAAGAATTAAATAACATTTCACACCTAGACATTTATGTACTTCGCCTTCTAGATCTTTCAGAAAAAAATGTTCAATAAGTAATTTCTAACATTAACTTGTAGGTATATTAACACAGTTTCATTCAGAGAAGTATCTGTATTCTACTCTGCTTTTAGAGTTTTCAAGGTACCCAACTACATGAAAAACCCTTCTCTGTAGGTAATTTAATAATTAAATTACGCTATTCCTTAAACAAATGAAATTTTTTCTTGAATACCACAGAGAAAAAAATGTGAAGATAAATGTTTACCCTGATTTGAGTATTACACAATATGTACATGTATCAGAATATCTAATTTTACCCTATTAACATGTACAATGGTTATGCTTTCATGTATCAGTTAAAATTAAACTTCAAGGCAAATAAAAACTTAACACTAAAATCAAATAAAAATAATTTTGCTAATTAGAAAAATCTATAAAATTGCATCTAAAATGATATATGACACCAAGTAGGTACCCTGTGAATAAATGGCTATATTTGTGACTGGTGTGATTTATCATAGTATTCAGCAAAAGCACTCAAGGAGATGTCCCATGCTCACATTTCTACATGTATTATATTTTGTAATCTCTGATAATAAAAACTGCTCATAGCAAAAGCCAAAAAGAGAAGAAAAACTCAATTTTTTCTGTGTCATTCCACATATGAAAGTGTTTTAAAATTAACTTATTTTAAAATATATTTTTATGAGTACCTATTAATTTTGCAAAATACTGAGTTTCAATGTGGTATTGTCATACAACTATGTAACATATTTTGATTATATCATCTCCTATCACCCCCCCCTTACCCCTTCTTCTTTAACTCTTATTCCCTTTCTTTTGTCTAATAATTTCCCCTGTATTTTCATGTCATCCTTTTGTTTCGCTTTGTTTTTTTCATTAGAGTCCGTGTATCAGAGAAAACATAAAATACTTGTCTGAGTCTGGCTTATTTTGCACAATAGAGTAAACTCCAGTCCCACTCATTTTCTTGCAAATGACACAATATTGTTCTTTATGGCTGAATAACATTCCACTGTGTACATATACCACCTTTTCTTCATCCATTCATCTGTTGATGGGCACCTAGTCTGGCTCCATATCTTGGCTATTGTGAACTGTGCAGTGATAAACATGCATATGCATATGTCCCTATAGATTTTTGACTTTAATTCCTTCGGGTACATACCAAGGCATGGTATAGCTGGGTCACGTGGTAGTTTTATTTTTGTTTTTTTGAGGTAGCTCCATACTGTTTACCATAGTGACCATACTAATTTACATTCCACCAGCATGTAGAAGTGTTCCTTTTCCCCCACATCATGGCCAGTATTTATCAGTTTTTGTATTGTTAATGATAGTCACTTGACTGGGGTAAGATGGAATCTCAATGTAGTTTTGATTTACATTTCCCAGATGGCTAAACGTGTTGAACATTTTTTCATATCCTTATTGGCCATTTGTACCAAGATCTCAAAAGACCTTATATCCAGATCTTTTGAGAAGTGTCTGTTCAATTCATTTGCCTATTTATTGTTGAACTATTTTTTTGATGTTAAATTTTTTGAGTTCTTTAGATATTCTAGATATTAATTCTTTTTTGAAAGAGACGCTGGTAAAATTTATCTCCCATTTTGTAGGATACTTCTTCACTCTGTTGGTTGTTTCCTTTGCTGTGTAGAAATTTTTAAAATTTGGTGCAGTCCCACTTGTTGATTCTTGCTACTATTTCCTGTGCTGTTGGACTCCTATTCAGGAAGTCTTTGCCTGTGCCTGTGTGTTGAATTCTTGCCCCTATATTTTCTAGCAATTTCAGTTTCAGGATTTTTTTAATTTTTAAAATTTTGATAAATTTTAGATTGGTTTTTGTATAGGGCGAGAGATAGGGACCTAGTTTCAATTTTCTACATAAGGATGTCCAGTTTTTCCAGCACCAGTTGTTAGTCTGGCTGTCTTTTCTCCACTGGATTTTTGTTGTTGTTGTTGTTGCTCTAGAATCAGATTGCTGCAGTTGTATGGGTTTGTTGCTATGTCCTCTATTCCATCTATCTATGTGTCTATTTTTGTGATAGAACTGTGCCGTTTTGTTACTAGGGCTTTGTAGTATAATTTGAAGTTGGGTATTGTGACACCTCCAGCCTTGCTTTTTGTTCAAGATTGCTTTGGCTCTTCTGGGTCTTTTGTATTTCCATATGAATTTCAGAATTTTTTTCTAGTTCTGTGAAGACTGTCAATGGTATTTTGATGGGGATTGCATTTAATTTTTAGATTGGTTTCATTAATAGGACCATTTTAACAATCTTAATTCTGCCAGTCCACAAACATGGGAGGTCTTTTCATCTTCTTCAATTTCTTTCTTTAGAGCTCAGAAATTTTCATTGTAGAAGTCTTTCTCTTTGTGGGTTAGGTTGATTCCTGGGAATTTAATTTTTTTTAAGGCTATAGTGAACGGAATTATTTTCCTGGTTTCTTTCTCAGTTAGTTCATTATTGGTATATAGAAAACCTATGGATTTTGAATCCTATTAGTCATCTTTTTCTTTTAAAGTTTTTTTCTGAAAATCTAAATATTTTAAGTTTGTCTTCATGAAGATTGTTCTTCACCTGTATGTACCTCATAAAGCACCAGATGACAAGAATTTCACTCTATTTGGAGTGAAGATAAGGTAGTTACAACTCTGCCTTATTTTCACCTTTGTCTCCGTCTGAGATCACCTGTTTAGCAATAATAGAAGCCCTCTTAAATTAGCTAAAGAAAAAGAAGGAATTCACCTTATGGATATCAGAGTATCTTGTAGACCCTAAAGGAAGAAAGTTGATCTGGGTCTCAAAAGAAGTTAGAAGAGCAACTGAAAAGAAATCAGAAACTTACATTATTTTGGAGCCACACATCTTCTGTTTCTGCTTCTCTCTGTTCACTTGTTCTAGTCCTTCTGTTATAGATCAACCTTTCATTGATTTAGTGCATCAGGATTCTTTACAGGTTTTGAATGACTTCTAGGTCAATGGCAATCAGGTCAGACTCTGAGTTCCTTGGTTTATAGAATCTGAAGAATGAATCTTAGCTCCTGGTCCACTAATCACTTACCTCCCTCTACTCCCAGGTCTGGTCTATACATAGAAATAAGGAGGGTTGGGAGCATTCAGTATGCAGCATATAAAGGGACTATAAGAACAGTAAATGGGTTTAGAGCAAACTGTCAGTAATGTGATAGTCCACAGACAGTAATAATATCAGTACCATCCAGTAGTAGGTGAATAGATAAAGAAAATGTGTTACAGGGCCGGGGATTTAGCTCAGTGGTTTTGCTGCCTGCTGCGCAAGCACAAGGACCCGAGTTCAATCCCCGGTACCAAAAAAAAAAGAAAAAAGAAAAAAGAAAATATGTTACATATACACAGTGGAATACTATTTAGCCTTAAAAAGAAGGAAATTCTGGGCTAGGGATTTAGCTCGGTGGTGCCACGCCTGCCTTGCAAGCGCAAGATCCTGAGTTCAATCCCTTGTACCAAAAAAAAAAAAAAAGAAAAAAAGGAAATTCTGTTATTTATGATGACATCTGGAGGACCTTCTGTTAAGTAAAATAAGCCAGGTACAGAAAGACAAATTCCATATGATCTCATTTATATATGGAATCTAAGAACATTGAACTCACAGAAGCAGAGTAGATTAATGGTTCCCAGAGGCTGGGGGTGAGAAGAAGGATTCACGAGAGATGTTGCCAAAAGGTACAGACTTTCACTCAGATAAGAGGAATAAGTTTACGAGATCTAGTCACATCATGGGACTAGACTTAATAACAATATATTGTATCTCTGGAAGTTGGAGAGATTTAGATGTTGTCAACATATAGCGACTGTGAGCGAGTACATAGGTTTCTTAGCTTGATTTAGACATTCTACAATATATACATATTTCACAACAGCATTCTCTACAACATAAATATAAACAATTTTTGTCAGTTTTTAAAAAGTACCATTTTACATAAAATCATCCACGATGAGATTTTTCTGTACAACTGGATATGTATAAATGCAGCCCAAATAACTAGAGAACAACTTTGCGGTACCTTCTTAAATTCATATATCCATGTATGGGTCTTAGGAAAATGTTTGGTGCCCAAGAATGATGTATTCTATAAAATATTTTTCTTAAATGTCATATCTGATTTGAGGATGAAATTTGTTACGTACTTTAACCACAGAACAGCCATTAGTTTAAAAATGCATTAACTCTAACACAGTCCAAGAAACTTCACATGGCTAACCAATGAGCACCTGGCAAATGAACCAGATACTGTATGTTTGTTGACCAAATAAAAGTCAAGTTTTGCCACACTGAGCCATGCCACATTGAGCCATGCCACACTGTTATGAACCAAACCACCTGAATGTTTTGTCTCATGTCTTACTCAGGGGATAATTTATGTATTATACAGTTCCTTGACTTTTTGGTCTATGTCCAGCTGTCCAAAATGCGGCATTGTTTTTTCATTAATAGCACCATATCAATTTATAAAACTCAAATGAGCTAACTTCCCTTGCAAAGGGTTGATGAAGTGAAAGAAGAGAACAGGGGAAAATTTGAGGCTAAAATTAAATTTTTTTCTTGGATTGTCTGTAGATTTTTATCGTGGCCTCTGCTCGCTTGCCATTATTAGCAATGAGTAATTGATAGTTAGTTTGACAGGCTTTCCTCTTACTCTCAGGCTCTATTATCTTTCAGGTGAATATTTTCTGGGGTGATCTTACCTGGTGGATTGCTAGTGTAGACCCCGGTATCATTCCAGGGAGTGCAAGTGAAATAGCACCCGAGAACAACGGGGTGACATCTTTTTCCTTTTGTAGCTTTCCCTACTCTGACAGCTTACTTTGAGACAAAGCACCTGCTTGTTCATGGCTATAACGTGATATTGTTAGATATCAGAATCTATTGTGTCCACTTAGGTTTAAAAGCATGCCTTCAGTAGCTTTCATTTCTATTTTTTCCATTTATGAGGTTCTGTTTCATTCCCATTTTTCCAAATTTGTGTCTTAATCTCTATATTGTGCTCATTACATATGTATTTTCTTCTGATATTTTTAAAGCAGGTGTTCATTTTATCAGCAATCAGTGACCTCCTCTGGGAAGTGATTGAGTAAGCTGTCTGAATTGCCATCGCCCTCAACGCGCAGTACTTACAATGCAGGACAGAAAACCCTATTAGCAAATAAACTTTGGTTTGCCAGAAGCTACACTTAAGTGTACTAGATATAATATAATCAATTCTATCAAAATTTAGTTCCCAACAGCTTTTCACCCAATTATCAAAACATATAAACATGTCTTCACTATTTTCAAATTTAGACATGTTTCTAACACTAGAGGACGCTCTCTGTCTCCTACCCACATCCTTACGTGGCACAGGTGTCCTATTGTAGCCGACTTGTGTGTAAATGCTTTTCATATTGTCACATTACCCTCCTGAACATCAGATCTTGAATATTTGTTTTCTCATACTTTGTAGCATATGACACTCAAAATGGTACCAATTCCCTGAGTACACAGTTTCAATGTTGCACCAACTTTTTTTTTTTTTGGTGCCAGGGATCGAACTCGGATCCTTGTGCTTCGGTGAAACCACTGAGCTAAATCACCGGCCCCCTGCACCAACATTTTAAAAGAATAAATCACTGAAATTCTCATGAATCCCGAGAGTTTTGGAGCATATTTCCAGGGAAGCTGGAAGATACATCATTTTTGCTCAATTTTTTGTTTTCCCCTGTCCCAGGGATTGAACCCAAGGCCATCACACCGAGCTACACCTCCAGCCTTTTTATTTTGAGTGAGGGTTTCTCTAAGTCACCAAATTATCTAGGCTGGACTTTGAACTTGGGATCCTCCTTTTTCAGCATCACAGAGTGCTAGGATTACAAGCATACGTCACCACTCCCAGCCGGCCTCTGCATTTTATCACTGCCTGCCCAAACTGAATCAGTCACTGTGTGCCTTGTAAGATGCATACCCGACAAGGAGCAATAATTGAGAACCAGCGAGTGAGTGCATTATCTCATTTTCCTGGAATTCTCATTTATTTCATGGATTCTTAACTGTTGAGGATAACAGAAGTATGACGTTGCTTGAAGGCTAGAAAGTGGATTGGGTCCCCTTTTGGACATAGAGGTGAAAATTTATGGCATTTTGCATTTCTTCCACCCTGGTCATTTTCCTTTGGAACCTCATTTCAGAAGTTTCCCCATCTTATCCACTTCCTCAGTCTCACAAATAGTCCAGTCTACATCTGTGTATCTTAGGTGCTCACAATTCCTTATGTAGTGTGGACTATGCTTAAGAACAAAATTTATTTAAGATATATTTATTGTGTTTTTATGTATCAGAAATGAGGAAACTGGTGAACAACACAAAAAGGACCCTGGTTTCTGGCAGTGGGTGTTGTAGGAGCAGAATGGCTTTGTAAGTTGCAGACAAAAAATGATGGTGGAAACTGAAAAAGAATATGCCTCTGCCACGTTCTGTAGCATACCATAGACGCTGAATTGAAAGGAAACATCAATTCGTAACAGAGTATTTCAGAACAGTTGCCTCCACTCAGGAAATAATTTTCATTATTGTCTCCAAACTAGAAATTACTTTATCCTTTTCTTTGAAATTCCCCTAAATCTGTTATTATTCAGGATCTCTATCCAATTTCTCATCAAATTGGCCTATTTGTAGCTTCCAAACGTTAACACCACTATCGGAAATGGAGCCTATAAAAATGCCTTAGGGACATAAACTATGTGTGGGGCAGAAATGGTATTTAAACCTTTAATGAAATTATGAGCTCTGGAACTGCTGCGTATTGGGTTTATAGGATTCTTCCTCCACTTCCTGTTTTGGGGGAGATGGAGGGTGGGAAACGGCCTTAATACACATTTGTCACATTTATTGTCTTCTCTTTTAAAATGCAATTTTCACGAAGCCAGGATTTATGAGTATTTCACATTGCTTGAAGGTATCTATAAACTTTCTTTTTTTCAACTCTCAAAGCGGTATCTCCCCGTTGGTCTAATTCTTGCAAGCAGAAAGGGAAATGTCTGTCGTTTCTGCATAGATCCTTCTTCAGAAGAGTGCAAGGGAGGAAAAAGGGAAAAGTGGGAAAGGGGTAAGAGTATAAAGGAGAGGGGAAGGGGCAGAGAAGGGAAAAGGGGGGACATTGGCTTGCGGACGAGGATTTCGGGAGCAGCCACAGCGCGGAGCCGCTGACGCCCACTGGCCCTCGGAGCTGCCAATCGGGTGTAATCCTGTAGGAATTTTCCCGGGTTTATCTGGGAGCCACACTGCCGCCTCTTCTCCCCTAGTCGCCCGAGGAGCCCGGAGAAGCAGGCTCGGGAGGGAGGGAAGGAAAGAGCGGAGGGAAAGAACGGAGGCGGAGGCTCGGAAGGAGGAGGAGGAGGAGGGCGAGGGGGAGGAGCAGGGGCGCAGCCGCCGAGCCCTCAGCCCGCCCCGGCGTGCGGCTCTCCAGACGCCCCGGGAGCTCCGGCTGCGCGGATCGGGCGACCCCGCCGCTCGGCCCCCAAACTTCGGCTCCAGTACTAGCCATCGAGTTCATTCCTTAAATCCAGAAACCCAGCCGCGGAGCGGGGAAGGAGGGCGCGGAGGAAGGAGTAAAACCACAGCAGAGCCAAAGAACACCGGAGAGCAGCCTCCTTGGAGCACCAACTCCGCGGCCGGAGCGCAGAAACCAACAAGTGAGAAGGCGCCGCGTTCCCGGGGCGCAGAGCGGGCGGCGGGAGCAGGCGCAGGAGAGAGCGGGCGCCCCCAGCTCGGAGCCCAGAGCCTGAGCCCGGATCGCAGCGGCTGCTCGGCTCTGGATCCCTCTGTGCCGGCTGAGCGCTGGGCCGGAGGAGGCTTCATTTCGCTCTCGTTGCAAGCGGCGACTAGGAGAAGCCGGTCCCCGAGGAATATGGGGCGCGCGTGGATCCTGCTCACCTTGGGCTTGGTGGCCTGCGTGTCGGCGGAGTCGGTGAGTGGGCCGGGCAGCGGACGCGCGATAGCTAGGGTGTCCTGTGTCACGAGAGCAGCTTGCGGGGTACTGGGGAGCGCCACGCGGGGGATCCCCTTGGCCTGACACCGCGCTTGGCCCCTGGGATCTGCTGGGCTAATGCACTCGCTTCTCTACGCTTTCGCCCCCGAACTGTTACCTTCCTTTCCCGCAGAAAGGCGTTAATTGCAGGTTTTTCCCTACGGATTCCCGGGGATGGGGCACAGCCTTGCAGTTTTATCTGCCCGCAGAGGCCCGAAGGCGCTCCCAACTTTGTCGCCCTCGGGGAATCTTGGTGCGTGGTGCGGGAAGGACGGAGGGGAAAGGGTGCCTGCAAGAGATCCAGTGCACTTCGCGAGTCCCAGGAGTGACCTGGAAACTTTGGGAACCGTCTCTCTACCCTAGCTTCTCAGTTGGACTGAATGCAAGTTCTTGGGAGACGGGGCCCAGATTTAAGAAACCCGCGAGCGTTCGGGTAGGAAAGTTTGGAAAAGTTCTTTTGTTTGATGCATCCTGTGGCTGGGGCTAGGTTCCGACCCTGCGTGGAAAAGAGATCCGCAGTCCTGCAGGGGACTTAAGAGACCCGCGGGTCGGGTCCGAGAGTGCTGGGGCGCTGGCCGCTGGAGCCCGGTCCTCCGGGACCTCTCCTCCTAGAGAGCTGCAGAGCAGCCAGAGCCTCCCGGGCTGGAGGACATTATAATCCGGGTTGCTCTGCAGTGCCGCCAGCCGAGCAGGCGGGCTCCTGGGCCATCGCGCGCGGCCTCGGGTCGCCGGACTTTCGGGACCGGAGCTTTGCTCTGCCACGCGCGCGCTCTCGGCCTCGGCAGGAGGAGTCTCCGCGGGCGCGGCCGGGTGCGGATACCCCGCATCCCTCCTCCGCCCTGGCAGTGCGAACTGATTGCTCCTGTGGGTCTCCTTTCTGAGGTTGGAGCTTGTTTCCCTTCGTCGCCCAATGAGCGCCCTCTAATGGGAGCTGCCTCCCCGGCTCCCCAGTCCGCGGGCGTCCCTGCCTGGGAGCTCAGTCCCGCCAGGTGGAATCCGGAGCACCCGGGGTTCGGTTTGGTCCGCAGTATCGGTGCCGCCCGCAGCGTTAGTTTCTGCCCTTTCTAGTTCCCCGAAGTTGCTGTTTTTGCCACCTAATAAAGTGTGCATTTCTAACTAATTGAAATGTTCTTCCAAGACAGAATATTATGTACCATTTCTGGTAGATTTTGTCGTCCCCCCCCCATATTGGGATGAGGTAATTTCGGGTTGGGAAACTTCTTTGGCTCTCAGCATTTGTCGTGGGCATTTGTCATCAGGGTGGTAGCTGCTTTGTGGAAGCAGGCCCTCAAATGTCCCTGTGGGTTGGAGCATGTAGAATTGGAAACTATGCAGAATAGATGAGTATTTTGAGTTCTCAGGTTGTAAAATACAACTCCGAGCCTTATCAGTATGTTTCACTGACAAATGATAGTTTAATCCGTTGGGATAAGCAGTCCCCCAGCCAGTTATGAACTTTGGCCCGTTGTACATTAAAAGGGAGCGATTGTGTGTTTATTTCGGAAAAACATCATGCTCATCTTGTTGCAAAACAGGGTAAAGGGACAGCTTCATCTAATTTTCAATAAAAACGGTGCCTAAAATGCTGTTTAGTTTTAGTAGAATTTTTTCTTTTTTAAAGACTAAATGCTGTCCTGGGGTTTGTTAAGAAATGTTATTGTTTTGGGATTCTAGAAAAAGAAAAGTCCTGTTTTGTTTGTTTGTTTGTTTGTTTTTGCATAAACATGACAGTGCTCCTTGAGTTAAGTTTTTGGCTGAACTATACCTGTCCTCCCCAGTGACAGCTTTGCCCTGAAGTCTGCATCTTCGGGAGTCTAACATTTCTCAGTTTGAACAAGAATTGGATGTTTTCAGAGTGAACGGATTTATTGCAGAAGGCACTGTTTTCAGCCATTGGAATATCCTCCAAAAGGGTGATTAGATATTTTTAAAATGTCAACTCGGAGACTCGCTAGAGTCTTTGTTAGGCAGTGAGTCAGTCTTTCTCCATGGAAGCTGTTTCAGGGTTCGGAATGGCTAATAGTTCATTTAAATTACTTCCTAGTCTTTATTTGTTTCATGTATAGCAGCATAAATATAAATACACGGACTTGAAAGGCTTAATTTTTAGAAGTTTAGTAGTCAAAGAACATTATTCCCTGTGCATTGCATTTTAATTTGAAAACTGCCACTGTGTCCTGGGATTTAGAAGTGATCCTTTGAGCTGAGAGACTGTCTTAAAGAGGAAGCAAGGAGAAATGTCTGTGGATAGTGAGTTCTTGAGTTTTAGACCTAGCTGGGGATGGGGAGGTTCTCAGGCGCTTAGGCTCAAAGCTGTCTGTGAAAAGGACCCAGCGGCCCTGGCCCCTCCTAGATGGATGCAGAGAAAGCTTCTGTTCCTAGGGGCCCATTCATGTTTTTCACTGGCAGGTTAGAACCTTCACTGCAGGGAAAACCGGCAGAGGAAAAGACTGAGTGTACCAAAAGTATCATGCTGCTGTTTTTCTGTCCGTTTTTCACATGACTGTTTATCTTTAGAAATAGTATATTGCAGGCTGCTATAAACATGTAATTTGAACTGGAAATGTGTATAAGAAAAGGAAGCATTTTGAACCAGTGGGATTTTATAAACATGCTTAGATGTCAGTAAATTAAAAGAAACTGTCAAGTCCTTCAGAGCCATGCATTACCTCACAGAGCTTTATGAAAGACAGGCTCTTGAAAGTTTGCATTAGAAGGAAAAATAAAATTGAAATTGTAGAACTTTTTGCAGTTCTTTTAAAGATATATGTTGGCTGTTTTAGTGCTGAGACAAATTACTTCTGCCAGAGAGTTTGATAGAAACGGGGCTCTTTATCTCTTAGTTGGATATTAGCAGATAAATGTTGAAAGCTCTTAGGAAAAAAGAGGAGGCTTGCAAGATGATGTGTGTCCAAGGAATTTGCCTTTCAACTCCTGCTTCTGAGTTGTCATGTATCTAGTTGTTATTTCTTTCCTTTTTGGGGGCCGGGGGGTACCGAGGATCGAACTTGGGACCTTTTGATTGCGAGACAGGTACCGGAACCACTGAGCTAAATCCCTGGCCGTCTAATATTAATATTAATATTTCTAATATTAACTGGTAAGTAATAACTATATATTGCGAGGGTGCCCTGTGATGCTTTGACACATGCGTACATTGTGTAACATTTCAATTAGGGCCACATATCTAGTGTTGGAGTGCCCACCACCCATAGGGCAGCCTGACTGTGCAACATGATCACTCAACTGGCACTAGGAGTGGCGATTAGTTTGGGAAGAATTGCCAAAGGTCAGCTAGTTTTTTTTCCAGGGCAGAACCAGTTTTTAATTCTGCCAGAGTCCTAGAGACAGGACTGGCCGCCCAGAGGTATCTTGGAGTCCGCTCAGGTTGGTCAGATCTGTTAGCTGCACAGCATTTGGCTAGCTCTGTCATTAAGGTTTATAGGGAATCAAGTTAAGCCACTGTGCTTGCTCTTGGTGTGGCTGCTGGCTGTGACCCAGGAGGTCCCGGGAGGAATGTTTTTGAGTTTAGATTCTCACTAGATGTCCTTCTTCCATTGCCAAAAACCAAACTAAAAGATCTCGCCTATCATTTTCTTCTTCCCAAGGCAGAATGATCTCCTATTCATGCCTCTGTCGATAGCATATTCCAGTGTCTCAAAATCACTTAATTCTTTCACGGACTAGAAGCCAAAATAAAGTCTTAGAGAAAAGTTAGAAGTAATGAAGAAGAGACTTTGCTGAAAACAAGCTACTTTTCTTCAACTCCTGTAGTCAACAGTGCCAGTACTGTCATTTTAAGTCTTTGGATTTGAATCGTAATGAAATTCTTGACTCATTCATCTCGGTTCACATCCATATCCATCTGCCTCTAACACCACCTATACTTATTCATTCCACAACTACGTATTCCGCAGGAGAATATCCCTCCTAGGTGCTGGGGTTAAAACAGTGAACAAACCTGTATGAATGATGAATGATGAATGATGCACATTGATCTTGCCTTCTTTTGTTCCACGGATCCATATCTCTTCTTTCAGTTTTTTTCTCCCTTGAGCCCTTGCCAGCTTGTGTGTCTATGTCAGTACTGTGTAGTTGCCATATCTGGCCCAGATGCTTGTCTGCTCTTTGACTTGACCTCTGCCACTGTGATCATGTTACCCATGGTCTACAAAAACTTCCTCAACTCCTCACTGCCATGGTGTGGAGACTGTGTGCCTTGACCAGGTTTACAGTAAAACTGTTCCATAATAGTATTTTGTTTACTCCCTTGATCTCTGGCCACCATGTCTCCCGGCCCTGGCTGACTGGTGTCAGTGCTGTGGACATTACTTGGACATAGGCACCTGTTGAGCATTTCTCCATTGAAACTCTGTTAATTAGATCCAAACTCCAAATAGTTCCTTGTGACAGATCCGGCACACACCCCACACACCTTTTTATACTCTGCAAATAGTACTGCCGACGGGTAATCAGAATCCCTGAAAGTACATAAAGTCTATTTTTATAAGCATTTCAGATCATTCTAACATAAGATCTCAGCTTCTTCAGAGGCTTCAGGAGGATAGAAAGTTTGAGCCTGGCCTGGGCAACTTAGGGAGACTTTGACTCAAGGTTTTAAAAAATGAAGCACTGGGCATATAGCTCAGTGTGAAGGCCTTGGGTTCAATCCCCAATACCAAGAAAAAAAGTGTGGTGTGAGAATTGAAGCTAAGAATGCCTTTATGACATGACTGTCTTGAGCAGAAACTGAGGGGGCTACGTATGCATGGTGCGTGAAGCACAGAAGGTACTTAAGTGTTTTATTTTCCTTCCCTCCTTCCCTCTCTCCCTATTCTCCTTCCTTACCCTGGCTTCTGTTTTCATGCCTTGAAATGTAGGAACCACATAAAATGGTTTTGTTTCTATGAGGTCTTTTATGCTTCTAACCTTTCTCATCAAGATCAGTGACTCCTGAGGGGAAGGGCTGAGTCTCTACCCTCTGAGCTCGGCAGGTGCTGACCTGGGTCAGGAGCTGGGCAACCCCTGCTGGTGCTGAGATGCAGGCCCTTGGGGGCCTGGCAGGCTGGGTGGGTGGGTATTCCTGGCTGACCCCTCTGAAGGCAGTATGTGCCGGGGGCTGAATCCACCTGCCTCTAGTGGGCCCGGGACAGGTGCTAGTATGGCTCCCTCTGGACTGCAGCCTCAGCATTGCTGTGGGGCTGGTGTGAAGTGTCACAAGACACTGGTGAGAAGTCTGGACACATCAGCACTGCGCTTACGGCTCCCTCCAGCTCCCTCCAGGTGAGTTGTGACCCAGCAGTTGGAAGGAGAGATCAGGATCTGTCACACATGAGCTGCTGGGCGTCTAGCATGAGGGGCAGCTGCGGGAGTGGGTACTGGGGGCCTGGGGCTGGGAAAGGGAGCATTTTTAATTTTTCAGGGTGGAAGTGTAATTTTTTTCAGGGTAGAAAGGCATGCAGCTTCTCCTTGGAGCTATTGGAGCTTCAGGAGCTAGGATGAAACGTCTGATTTGCATTTTGACATGTCTGTTTCTAGGGCAGATTTAGCTTTAGCAACAAGGCTGGAGGGGCGACTGCTGCTGAACTGGAAAGGACACTGTGGAAGAAGAATTGTGAATATCTTCTTTGGGGCATCTGGATGAACCGGTGGGACTGGGAGAGGATGTGTATAGTCTTGATGTCTTTGGAGACTTCACATTTGAATTTCTCATCGGCAGAGGGAGGTTTGCAGTTGGTGCTGTGAGAGCCAGTCTGTGGTCTAGACTCTCAGCTCTAGACAAGTGTTATTAAAAACAGACATGATGCTGTCACATTTCTCCCCTCTACCACTGAATGTGTTTCATGAGAAATGTCACAGAGATGCAGTAAATATATCATTTACAGAGTCTTACTGTTTATTTTTATGATTATGCAGGTATATCAAATATAAACAGAACTGACATAGGCTATGTGCAGTTAATTAGAATTTAGTCTTATAAAATGGCATGTGGAACAAGGTATGTATTTATTAAAGAAAATTTATTTTTCAGGCTTGTTATTACAAAAGGAAAAGTTAAATGTGGGCTTTTGTGTAATTTATTATTAAATATAAGGACAGTAAAATAAAAGTATAGCATTTGAAGGCTGGGCAAAAGTGAAATTTTTGCACAAATGTGATTAGCTATCTTATCATACCCTGTGGGATTGTGTATAAGGGTGGAATTAAACTGGAGAAACTTTCTGCCTTCACTGTTTATTTTTTCTGTTCTTAAAGGGGTGTGATTGGAGAGATACTAAGATTAACCTAATCAGTAAGCAATTATTAAGCCTTCATTGAACACTTTTTAAATTTATTTTTATTTTTAATTGCAAATAAAAATTATATGGGGCTGGGGATACAGCTCAGTGGCACAGTGCCTGCCTGGCAAGCATGTGGTCCAAAGAGTTCGATCCCCGGTACCCCCCCCCCATATAAATATCATAGGCATTTGTTGTGTATAACATGTTGCTTTATTTTATTTTATTTTATTTCTTTGGTACCGGGGATTGAACTTGGGTCCTTGTGCTTGCGCAGCAGGCAGCGAAACCACTGAGCTAAATCCTCGGCCCATAACATGTTGTTTTAGCATGAAATACTTCAGATTTATTACTGAAGTAAGGAATTCATTTGCATTACAGAAAGGTAAGTCATTTCTAATGGCTGATGACAGTTCCTCAGTTTGAACTGTGTATTCATTTTATACTCGATTGTATGCATTTCTCTCTACACCCAGGATCTAATGTCTGCTCTTTTCCTATATATTTTCTTTTTTTGGTACTGGGGATCGAACTCTGGACCTTGCAGTTGTGAGGCAGATGCTGGAACCACTAAGCTAAATCCCCAGCCCCTCCTATGTATTTTCTAATATAAGCCAGTGTGCTATCAACACCAATTGATGTGGTAGGATCCAGTATGGCTTGATGGGATTTGGGGGGCTTCTGAGGTATACATTTTAGACTGTGTTGCAGGCTCCTTTCATGGTTTCTGGCTTGGCCTTCTACTTGCAGAGGGGGCCTTATGACTGGAGAATGGTCTGAGTGCTACAGAGAGCACAAGCAAGAAGCTAAATGAGATCTGGGGATGTGTAGGTCAGTGATAGAGTGCTTGCCCTGCAGGCACAAGGCCGTGGGCTCGATTTCCAGGACCACCGAAAAAAACTGAAAGGAGCAGTCCATGGAAGGGTAGCTCAGAGTATGGGCACTGGAGTTGACTGGCTTGGGTTAGAATACACCCACTATGCGACCTTGGGGAAATTTCTTAATCTCTGCTCAGTTCTCTCACCTGTAACATGAAATATCTTTTCTTTTTTTTTTTTTTTTTGGTACTGGGGATCGA
>NW_004624763.1:3817933-3854561 GCF_000247695.1 Heterocephalus glaber
TAAGGATCAGTTTCTGGTATTACCACTTGAAAGCCAGGTGACCAGGGGGAGATTCTTCATCTTTGAGCTTGTTCTTTTTTTTTTTTTTTTTTTTTGGTACTGGGGATCGAACTCGGGTCCTTGCGCTTGCGCAGCAGGCGGCAAAACCACTGTGCTAAATCCTCAGCCCAAATTGAAGTATTTTAAAATAAGTTCTTGAGATTATGTGAGATAAAAATAGGTGGGGGCTCTTAGCCAGTGTCATATCCATGCATTGTACCATGCTAACTATGATTTGTTGGCATGCACACTTCGTGGGCTCACCTGCTACATGACAGCCCCGGGGGCAGCTCAGGCTATGCATGGTAGCTCCTACTTTCCACAGCTAGAGCCTCTTTCCTGTCTTAGGGTAGACACGCTCTGTGCTGAGATACTGGATGTATGCTTATACGCAGCTTTTTTCTAAAAACAATAAATATACTATTTATTGTTTCTGGCTGATGAAAGTTTTTTCTCACAGGTACTGGCCAGATCTGTGTTAGACTTGGAAAATCCATCTTTTCTAGTAGTTTTACCTCTGCAAATCTGTCCAAAGGAAATAAGCAGAACTGGTAAACAGTGTTTACAAATGTGTTTATTAAAGCTTTACTTAGAATAGTTTACAACATGGAAACACCTAGAATGTACAATAATAGAGTGATAGTTAAATAAGATTCTTATTTCTGTTAAATGTCATATAGCTATTAAAAGTATACTTGTATGCTTTGTATACTTGGATAACTTGGAAACTATATAAGACAAAAAGTGGGATAAAAATCATATATAGTAAGACTTTGATTATATTAAATAAGTTTATAATATATATAAAGACAATAAATGTGTATAGATAGGTATGTCTATGCACATGCACACAAACAGGTCCATATGATAGAGTTGTGTAGAAGTAAACAAACATGCTCCCACACCCATACACATCTGAGTACAAATAAAACTGGGGAAATTAGAATAAGATTGATGGGTTATATTAATGTAAGTATCCTTGTGATAGTCACTGAAGTTTTATAAAATATTACCATTGGAGGAAACTAGCTAACCCTCTATATTATTTTACAACTGGTTGTTAATCTGCAATTATCTGAGAAATTTCAACTTTAAAAAATGGCACCAGGCCTGGATGGTTTTACTAGTAAAGTTCTACTGATCCTTCAAGGACAGACATTTGTTCCAGAGCTTAGAGTATGATAGAAGGCTATTATTTTTTTATTTTGTGGGGTTAGCATTACTCTCTGTCAGGACGAGACAAGACAACCACAGGAAACCAAATCTATAGGTAAATTTCACTTATCACAGATGCCAACATTTTAGATAGCATATTATCGAACTGAGTTTAGGCACTAATGAAAGCATATGATGAGCCCAAATAAGACTTATGGCAGGAATGCTTTGACATCAGAAAAGCAATGCAGTTATGGGAGATAACCAATACAGTCATCTCAACAGATGCAGAAAAACATCTGATGAAAGTACAGTATATACAAATGTTAACATAAAGTTCCCTATATTCTGATTAACTGAAGTTACTATATTAGGATTAGTACATCTGTGCTGGAGACTTAATTCACTTGACATGTTTAGGAACCAAAAGACCAGTGTTTACTGAGTTGTTAGGCAACAGTCTCTAGTTGCATGGGTGACAGGTGCGTGATAGGCCATAAAGTCTGGGTCATGACACATAGATTTTAATTCATGTGGAGTTACAGTTCCAGAATTGCTACGGTTCAGTTGTGTGCCATCCTGAGTTAAGAGTAATGCAGATGATGTCTCATTAAAGTCTTAAGTCTTTGGAATCCTATATATTAAGGATCAGTTTCTGGTATTACCACTTGAAAGCCAGGTGACCAGGGGGAGATTCTTCATCTTTGAGCTTGTTCTTTTTTTTTTTTTTTTTTGGTACCAGGGATTGAACTTGGGTCCTTACGCTTGCGCAGCAGACAGCGAAACCACTGAGCTAAATCCCCAGCCTGCTTGTTCTTTAATGTAAACCTTACAATATTGTGTTTTTTGGTTACTCTGACGCTTAGCCTCAATAATGACTGAAGGTTTCTAACATAAAACCTGATCCACAGAAGGTGTATTAAGTATGTCTGTTTCTCTTTCCTTCTAGCTTTTAAGTTTTGTGATTCTGGAATATATTTTATGTATGTGTATTTATGCACACAGGTTTTGTGTTCCTCAATTACACTCTGATCCTTGTCACCAAAGGGGATGTATTTTCACCAATTTAGGATCAGTTTATTTTTTATTGGGCAAGGCACAATGCTGAATTATACTTTTCCTTTTCCCTATCACTCATATTTCACGAATCACAGTTAGCTTAAGCACATAAGAGACTTGCATAGAAGTTGGAAATTCAGTTAAGACTGGAATATTTAGGGTATTACTTGGGATTGTAATTGTAATATGCTTAAGGAAGGCCAACCTTGGACGCTTAAATTGTAAACTTCATTGTTTACTAGCAAATTAAAATCTTTATTTATGTCCCATTTCTGAACTCATTTAGATTAAGAGTGATGTTTTGATTAGATTTTGTAATTATCCCAATTACTGAATCAAGTTTTATGTTTGGTAAGTCAGCCAGTTAACATTTGTTCTCATTACTGTACCCTATCAAGGGCAAAACTCTAGGCTGGCCTTGCAGGTGAAAATGGCCTTATGACATAGTGCTTATTCTCAAACAACTGTTGTCTATATTTTGATTATTTAGGGTAATTGAGGATAAGTTGGACTCATGTATAATGTACTGTATGCGTTGTATGTAAAAAATGAGTGTTTTGTCTGGATCAAGTTGATGTATCTAGCAATCAAAATGGTCAACAATCTAGAAGAATAAGAATCCTTTGTAGAAAAGAAGTCACTATTTTTCCCCAAAACCAAAACACAAAACCTTCCCTGAAGTAGCACAGTGTGTTGGAGAAAAATCAGTCTTCTGTTGATGACTTGAAGAGACCCGATTTCATATTTTCCTCTGCTTCCCCATTTGCTTTCTAAGAAAAGACTTCCAAATAGTAAAGTGTACAGAAGATACGAAGAGCAAGAAAGCATTTAGAAGCTGAATGATCTATTGATTATTATCCAGTCAGATCTCCTTGCACTGTTAAGTTTTGGGGTCCTAAAGGTGAGAGCGGTACTTTGTAATATTATCTGTCCAGTTAAGTTTGAATTAAATTGGAATGGTGTTAGCAGAAATGAGATAATTCCCATTGTACTCTTTCGGATTTTGCTTTTTGAATGCTTACAACAATGGAAATTAGAACTGGAATTAACTTTTGTGTGTGTGTGGTACTTGGGGATTGAGCCCAGGACCTTTGCACTGAGCTATAGCCCCGCCCTTTTAAATTTTTTTTTTTTGTTTATTGATGTTTATTGCTTTTAAAAAATATTCTTTTATTGGTACATTTTAGGTATACAATACATTTACATTTATCATTGGGTGCTTGTACCTGTCAGCCTTTTAAATTTTGAACCAGTCTTGCTAATAATTGCCCAGGCTGGACTCTTAAGTTAAGATTCTCCTGCTTCAGCCTCCCAGTGTGCTAGGATTGTAGGCCTGTGCTATTAGCTTGAAACTGAAGTTTGAAAGGAAACACATCCAGAGAGGCTAAGCAGTTTGTCCAAGATGACATAGCTGGCTAATGGCAGTTTATGTTAAGCCTAGTCTATTTGACTTACTATTTATTATAATTTTAATTTATTATTTATTTTTTTCTTACCATAAAACATTCCTTTTCTGGCTCCTTCTCTCTGTTTTCCGCATATTAATACTTAACACCTCATATACTTGTTTCTAGCACGTGTGTGAAGAAATGAAACACCAAAGGAGACACATGTCATATGTCATGCCCTCAGAGTCAATGTGGTTAATGGGTTTTATCCAAAATGAATAATTTAGAGTGATGTTTAGATATTTTCTCAATTTCCAGCGAAAGTTGTACCCAGCTAATTGCTTTACTTGCACGTGAACCCTTTGGGTGATTATGGGAGAGGGACCTGAGAGGCTGGGATTTGGAAGACCCAGAGAGATCAGGGGCTGAAGTAAAGTTGATTTGTAAATCATAGGAAGATTGTGGAGACTTGTAGGCAGAAGAGAAGATAAAAGCTTCCTGGGGATAAGAATCAAGACTCCAAATAAAATCCTCATGAATTAATACTGCATTTTTTTCTGGGGGACAAAAGGCTGGTATTGTAGTTGAGAGATAAAGAGCATTCCTTGGATTTTTATACTAAAAGTACGTTGTTGCTGCCAGGAGGAAGGTCGGGGGGCCATGTGGCCCAGGCCTCTTCCTTCCCCCAGTTTCCTTTGCCAGGGTTGAATGTAGATTCATCTTTCTTTTAACAGTTTCCCTTGAATCCTGCTTTCGTAAATCTTAGCATAACATAAATATGTTTGCAGCAACCATTTTCAGAAAATAAGTCTGTGGGATATTTTTAAAGAAAAGATTTTATGGGAAGGCAGTAACATTAAAAATTACAGGGCCAGGGATTTAGCTCAGTGGTTCCATTGCCTGCCTTGCAAGCACAGGGTCCCAAGTTCGAGCCCCGGTACCAAAAAAAAAAATTACAACTCTGATTTCCTCTGCGGTTAGAACTATGGTAGGGACTTTCTTTGTTACCTGTAACTGTCTCACCTCTGCCAAGCAGCATCACTAACCAAGATGGAGTCTCACGTGGCCCAGCAGAAGTTAGATTGCAGTCCTGCCTTGCTTCTGTAGTCCTTGAAGAGCGTAGTGGAAGAAGTATTTAAGTGTCTCACCACTTTGGGGGGCGGGTACTGGGGATCGAAATCGGGACCGTGAGCTTGTGAGGCAGATGGCGGAACCACTGAGCTAAATCCAGACCCCTTACCACTTTTGATACAGTCTGATGGGTACAGCCTAAAGTAACGAAGCATCCATCCTTCATTTGCATTAGTTGATCTAATGCTCTAGGTCTCTGATACTCTGATTTCTTTACCAACATTATGAGCACATTGCTCGATGGCTTCTGTGTACAGCCTTCAGTTTGGTGATGGGAGAGCTAAGGGGTACGATTAATGGGAATTTCTTCATGTTATTTTTCCAGGACTGGGATGGAGCCCATGGCCTCAGACATGCTGGGCAAGTGCTGTATCCTTGAGCCCCATGCCTGGCCCAGTGGGAATCTCTTTAAATTCCAGCTCTACCAGTTTCTGGCAGTGTGACTTGAGGTGATGCAACCTCTTTATGCCTCGATGTTCACGTCTGTAAAAGGGAGATCAGTCACCGTAGCCACCTTACAGAGATGCTGGGAAGGCTAATGAATTGAGAGTGCCAGGCGCTTCCCCCGGTGTCTGGTATGGAGCCTGCGGCCTCAGCATTTATGATGGTTGGAATAGGCGCCCATTCAGTGTGCTGACAAAGACAAGAAGGCCTTGTGAGGTTTTGAACCTGAGAGAGAGGATGATGCCACTGATTGGATGGGCAAGTCAGAGGGAAAGGATGAACTTTTTCTCCTCTTTGTGGCTCTTGTGTTTTGGTGGTGGGAGAAACTTCCGTCTCTCTACCCTTCTCATCTGCCTGTTTGGAGATCCCTGTTTGCAACCCACACTGCACATTACATGAACTGGGGAGCTTCTAAAAGCTCTGCCCCAGACCTGCTAAAGCAGAACTTACGGGGTCGAGGTCCAGCTCTTGGATTTGTAAAAAACTCCCCAGGTTAGCCTTAACTTCCAGAAGCTTTGAAAGCCCCTGCTTGGGACAGCTTCTTGGTGTCCCCTAGCTTACCTGGCTGTCTGGCAGGTAAAATTTTGTAATGTTAAAGCATGTTTTCTGCTGCCTGTGACCAGGCCCATGGAAGTGGTGACTGCAGGATCCAGTGCTGCGGTGTTACAAAGCCCTTGCTCCCTTTTTCTTTATTACTTTTCTTCCAACATCTGTATGTGCATGCTTGTACTTTTTGGTAATTATTTTAGTGGATGATGATACATTTGACAGCTCTTGTGACACCAGATTATATACTTAGATCTTAAGTGAATCTGAGAATGTCTTTAAAAAAATGGAAACATTTCCCTTTCTGAAAGAAAGCTTTCCTTGGTGGAACAAAGGCTACTTGTCCTCTGGGTCTGGTTGCAAAAAGCATGTTTGGTCAGCTTATTAGATTTGCCTGAGTTCATCTCTGAACAGAGAAATTATGTGTTTTAAGGATGGGCAATGTATTTTAGGACTTGTCTGAAATCACTGGTCTTGGGTCAGCCCTACACGGGTGTCTTACTGATGGCCTGGCATGGCCACTGCACTTATGTTGTACAACTTAGATCTGGTTCAGGTCACATTTGCTCACTGCAGCTCTGTTGCTTGGGGTTGAAGTAGGAAGAGAGTCCTTTAGGCTGTCCTGGAAAAAAGACCTCTGAGTTATCTTTAGTTCTTGCTTAAGTAAAAAAGCAGCAGCCCATTAGCTAATCTAGTCATAGCTTACTTGGTTCGCATACCTAATTTAGGAGCATGTTTGCCCTCACTCACCTCTGAAAACCATTTTTCCATACATTGAATGGAAGAGGGGATATCTTTAATGACTCAGGGCAAAAACCTTCCGTAGGAATTCTGGATTTCTTAAAACTTTAAAAAGTCGCTCTGCGGAATAACAGTAAAACACTGACCCCTTTGAAGTGGGCATTCCCTGCATGTCTGTCCTACAGTTGAATTGAGATACGAGCCCTTCTCAGAAAGCTGGTAAAATGAGCCATTCACTTTGGTTCGTAAGCTTTTAAACCCATTGAGTGTGTAATGTCCGGAATGAAATTCAACATTACTGTTGATTATTTTGGTGATGATAGGGTTAAATTTGTCTTCACAAAGCATTAAGCATGCACAGACTGATCTTCCAAATTTCGAGAGTGGACATAGGACCCCCCCCCCCCAAAGCAGGAGTGTACTTCCGATGGATAAATTGTAATACCATTAGTAGATACAAGTGTTTTTCTCAGTGGACATTGATGTCCGTAAAGAGGAGTCAGTAATTAGCATTAGGCTGGTGGTTCTCAAAGAGTGGATGGATTGGCAGCATCTGCATCACCCAGGAACTTGTGCGAAACACAGACTTTGGGCCTCACTCTAGACCATCCTGACCGGAAATCCTTTTGCAGGTGGGGCCTGCAAAAGCAGAGTTTTAGAAAGACCCCAGAGGATTCTGTCGAAACTTAGAGTTTGAGAACAGCTGAGCCATAGCTGTCAGCCCAGAGGCACAGGCTGCATTAGATGAGAGTCCCTGAGTAGGGTGTGGTTTGGTAGCACAGGCCTGGATCTCAGCACTCTGGGAGGCTGAGCCAGGAGGATCACAAATTTGACTCTTGCCTGGGCAATTTGGTAAGATCCTGTCTTAAAATTTTAAAAAAAGGACTGAGGAATGTAGCTCAGTTCAATGGCCCTGGGTTCGATATCTCCAATACCGTGAAAAATAAAATGAGAGTCCTTGGTTGTGGGGCTCGATTTCAGAAACTGGTGTTAACTTTTGAAGCTGCCTTGGTCAGGCTCATGTGCAGGAAGACTTGGAGCCATTGGTTTTGTGCCTAGGTTTGCAGAATATGGCCCAGGCCAGCAAGCAGGGGTCCTCGGGGAGCTTGTTAGAAATCCAGAATCTGGACTCCAGTGAGTCGTGGTTTGCATGTTAATGAGATTCCTAGTGACTCAAAAACACATTTGAGGGCCAGGATTTAGCAAAGTGGTTTCATCGCCTGCTGTGCAAGCGCAAGGACCCGACTTCGATCCCTGGTACCAAAACACCCCCCCAAAACCAAAAAACCCAAAACACATTTGAGCTTCAAAACACTGTTCTGTAGAATTACAAGTTTCCTTCATAGAAATCAGTCCCTATAATGCTCTCGATTTGCGAGTCTGGTGAAGAGGCAGAACAGCTACCTTAGCTTCTGCCGGGTGGTGACTCAGAGGCAACCTCTGCAGGAAGGGGTGGCTCCAACAGGTGCTGCTTAGAAGGATCCAGGACCATTAGGCCTGATAGCAGCCCACCCGTGAGCTTCATCAAGTGAGACATGACAGTTCAGACCCTTCCAGGCACAACTACCAAAAATCCCAATTCACTTGGTCTAAAGCAATGAACTTCTTGGCCCAGATACTGCTGCCTTCACTCGTGGCTGCATCAAGAAGCTTATGTTCTGTCATTGAGCTTTTGGTTTTCTCCTTCTCTCAGCTCAGCTTTGCTTTGTTAGAGTTACTCTCTGGTCTTCCAGAATTAGGGCAGTAGCTCAGCTGTCGGTAAGAAGAAAGCCTCAAGTAAAGAGGCTTAAATAGATTACTTTTTGTCATCCTACTGTATTTCCCTGAAAATAAGACTAGGTCTTATTTTAAGTTTTGCTTCAAGAGACAAAGTAGGGCCTATTTTCAGGGGATGTCTTATTTTTTCATGTATAACAATCTACTTTTATTCACGTCCAACAATCTACATTTATGCACTTACTCATGTACAAAAATCTACATTCATTCAAAAACAGGCCATCTTCTTCTGGAACATCATTACACCTCTCCAAACCCCGAATTCTGGCCTGAATTTCTTGCTGGTACATTTCCTGTAGCACCATTGCCCCCAGTCTCTCGTGTCCAGTCAGAGCTCTCCTTAAATGAGCACTTCTTGTCCTACATGTAGCCTGCTCTTAGTGCATTGTCAACAGCTGTCGGTGATTTTATCCCATCAATTCTTCACCCAAGTCATGACCTCTTGCAGGCCAGGCTTCACAAAGTTTCCACTAAATCAAGTGTTAATTGAAGACCTACAGGACAAGTGGCAACAAAAATGATGTCAGTTGAGAATGATGGTCTATACAAAAGAATGAAAATTATAGGGACCAAAATTCAGGAAATATTTCTTTATTTCACACAAGTACATTAAGTACATCCATTACAACTTGTTATATTGCATTATGAAGATTCATTTGAGACACAAACATGTCTGTTCGTTTTCTATTGTGCATGTTAGTTGTGTGTTGTATCTGTACTCGAATTGGTCATTCTGCAATAAGTGTCGAGTTCATCTGTTTACATAGACATTTACCTCTCACTCAAAGGCACTCACTTAAATATTTACAAAGACTTAATTATAATTAATATTATAATTTACTATTTATATTTAAATATATTATTATTATTATTATTTTATAATTCAGTATGTCCATGGTGTATTGCAGTGGATACACTAAATGCATCCATCTGGCCGGTGATCTTAACTGGAGCTTATTTTGGGGGTAGGGCTTATATTATGAGCCTCCTGAAAAGGGCTTATTTTCCAGTTAGGTCTTATTTTTGGAGAAATCAGGTCATCTAGTCCAGGACTGGAGAACCTTTCCATGCTTCCTTGCAGCTTTAACCTTTGGACAAGGTGGCAGCCTTATCACACTACCTCCTGGCCAGGAGAAAGAGTCAAGGGAAGAGCCCTTTGGGAACACAGCCCGGAATGTAACACTCCATTCTGTCTCCAGACAGAGTCTGAAGAGGGCCCGCAAAGAGGCGATGGGGGACTCCACCTTACTGCATTCCATGGAGGTAGGGTTTAGGTTCCTGACTTACATCACAGAGAAGAAGCATGGGATGTGAGAGGTGTAGAAAGGGTTACCAGGCAGAAAGAAGAACCTCTCAGAGCCCAGCGCAGGTGCTCAGAGAGAGGTGCATTATGGTCTGAGTCTTGAGGATTTTTATATGGTTTGGGGGTGTGTCCTCCAGATGGCTGATCTAGGATGTGTGGGCCTACTACCTATTTGGTGGGCTAGCTTAGAATGCAAACCTTTTACATGTGTTTGTGCTGTAAAGATATGCTGTCCGTTTAGCAGCATTGCCACCTTGATGTTGGAAGTCTGAGATTTGTGAATCTGTGGTATCAGAGGAAGAGTGCAGGCTCAGTTTACAGGTGATAAGAACAGGCCAAAGTTAAAGACTTACTGTATCTTTAAGACCTTTAGGAATTTTTTTGGAGTTTCCTGGAAGGAAAAAAGGCATTGTAACTTTGGATAACTTTGTGTCCTGAAGCTATGTTTTCTTAAAACCATAATTTAAAAATTAATGATTTTCCTTGTCTCTTTTCTACCTATATTTATTTTTTTCTATCTCAATTCCATTTACATCCCACTGGTTGGATATAGTCATATGACCCCACAAACCACTACGCATGCTGGGAAATGTAGTATTCACAAGGTGGCCCTATGAGCAACTAAAACCTGGGGAAGTGATTTACTACAAAAGGGAAAATTAATGGCAAGTTAGCACCTGGCTGGTCCAAAGTTAACAGCTTATCGTATCAGTAGCTTCTGTGGAAAGAGATGCTGTTTTGCAGCCATTCCAATACCAATCCCAGGCTAGCTTGTTAATTATTAGCTGGCTTAGGTCACTTACGACCATGGAACTATATATGGAGGGAGAGTCACCTGAATCCCATGGGCCATAGTGGGAAAGGAGCAGTTCCCCCAAAGAAAAGTGGAAGGACTGTGACCTGAGGGAAGGAGAATGGATGCCATGGGAGTGAGATACCATTTCCTCCGTCTTCCTCTTATCATCTATGCTCAGGCTGCCCCATTGTAACTTCCCTTTCAAGTTGATTTTAACTGTTCCTGATTTTATCAGGATAAAATGTGGGGGCACACACCCCCCTTTGCCTTGAGCTCACACTCCTAAGAAGCATCTTGGCTATGGGTCCAGGCATTGTCCTTTGCTTATATATGTTTAGTTGGTGGTGTATGAAGTAGCAGGCATAGGACAGGGGAAACCAGACCTCAGATTTGCAGGAAAAGGAAGTAAAGGACTTGGGGGACCAATGTGGAGGTGGAGGTGTTTACTATCTGTCAACTTGGTTAAACACAGAATATTTGAAGATCGACACATTAGATACAAGGTACAGATTTACTTGTTGAGTTTAATAAACATAACAGATGTAGCAGGGTATCTTTCATCTCTTCTGTAAGTTGGTAAATTTGAATAAAGGGATAAATTTGTTCCTTGGGGAAATGATTTTATAAAATACTCTAAATGATTTGAATATTTAATTGCTAAAGATTGTGTAGAGGCCTACAATACATCAAACACCGAGTGTTAGAAAAATGACGACTTGAACTTGTGTTTACCATCTTCTTCTCAAGGTTTTGTTTTCTTTAATACACTTTTTATACCTTTTTCGTTGCACAAAGGATTTGAAATGTTTCCAAGACTAAATTCCTTTTCCATAAAATATGATGTTAATAGTTGAATTATACTCATATTCAAGTGGAGCATTTTAAAAGCATACTGTGTACTGGTATCAGAAAGAAGTTTTGAAAAAAAAGAAAGAAGTTTTGACATCTAACTAAGGGAAAAATAATACATAATAGTCAAATAACATGCCATTTCCAAGCCTCTCAATTGAATGCTTATTGTCCTTTTAATAAAAATGTGGATTGTAGGCAAATCTGATATAAATGAACTAAAATTTCATTTTCCAGAACTTTGTGTATTCTGTTAATAAGATTTACTCACAACACTATTGTTGGCTTAATAAATATTAAAAGAGCATTTGTGATATGCCTCCTGGCATTTTCTGTTTCTCTTCTCTGAGCATTAACTACTCTTGTGAGTCTTTACCAAGCTGTTTCTGTTGTTTGTGCCTTAAGGTATAAATACAAAGAGAAAACCAGGAGGACTCAAATTCCATACTGAAAACTATTTACAGATGTGTTTAATATTCATTCAGTAAAACCTTTTAGTTTATTGAATATTAAACTTTAAGCATTCTGTAAGTGAAAAGGGTTTGGTTTTTACTTTGCTGGAAATTTAGAAAACAGTAAGAATATAATGACTGGTCTTTATGTTGCCTTCCTGGATTTTATATTCTTTTGACCAGTCAAGGAGTGGAGACTTCAAGGAGATTGGTTTTGATTGGATAAAAGGAAGAACTTCTAAGAGACAGTTAGAACTGTGCTTGGGAGAAACAACCCTGTATGAATGGCCATTTATTTGGAATCTTAAGAGGAAATTCAGACCATCCTCTGGCTAGGGAGATTAGCTGACCTTCCCAGCTTCCTTCCAACCTTGGCAAATTTTGTTGTTCTTAAAATATTTAGATGTCGTATGCTGAGCAATCTAAAATTAATTTTCTTTCCTTTTCTGATGACTTGGTCTGACTCAGGCTAGAAATCTTCTGTTGTTCTTAGTTGAAGGACTGTGACAGTTGAGGACCACCTTTCTGTTAAACTGATGACCAAACTTCTATTTAGCAAATTTGGAGGACTATGTAACCTTGAAACTTGACATTGCCACAGACTTTGGGTACTTAATCAGAATAGTTAGCTTCACTGAATGGTGTGAGCGAGATGTGTGTCCTTGGAAGTTGAAGCAAACTTGGGCCACAGTCAGTGGCCTTTAGGTGGAAGGAAGAGGTCCTTCAAAGGGAGACAGGCAGAGGTCTTTGAGCCACATGAGAAGTACACAGGGAAGGCACTGTCCCAGCCTGTCAAGACTTTGGGGAAGTGCCTATAGTTTCCCGACTGCTGACTCCTCCACATGGCCACCAGGTAACTCCTCTTCTTCTTCTTCTTTTTTTTTTTTGGTACCGGGGATCGAACTCGGGTCCTTGTGCTTGCGCAGCAGAACTCTTCTTAGATTAAATGAGGGTGGTCACAAAAGTCCTCAGTCATGTCCCACAGGTCGCAGTGCAAGGCTTTCCTCAGAGGCTTAAGTGAGCAGGGTGACACGTGCCACTGAAACAAACGAGGACTCTAGTTATGAACCATTTCTCTGTTCTTTTCCCCAAATAACACTTACTTAACTTCTCTATTTCCTTCCTTGTTCTTGTTAGGTAAGCAAATGCCAAATAGGTAGCCAGAAGACTTGGGTTTGTGTAAGTTGGTCTTTCTCTGCCAGTAACCAGCTGTGAACACTGGTGAATCGTGCAGTCTCTTTTGCCTCAGTTTCCTTGTTTGTAAAACCTGCTGGTTTCCACAGTCAAACACTTGACAGCTCTGTAATGGCTGTGTTTTTCTTTTCTTTTCTTTTTTAAATTATTTTCCTCTTACTTTTTATCTTTTGCCTTGGAGTAAGGTTTTGAAATTCCAGTCTAGAGTCTAAAATTGTGATGTTCTACTCTCTTTTCTTCTCTTTGGCCAGCCAAATAAATTGGTTACAGTTGTCATTTAGAATGCAGTAATCTTTCATGACCAATCATTTCCTCTCTTAGAGATGCCATTTCGTCCATAGCTTGGATTTCCTCCTCCCAGATAGGAGGATGGAGGTTGCTTTTGATATAGGAAATAGAAGATGGAGTAGGAGGCAAAGTTCTCACTGAGGGGAAAAATGTCAATCTGTCAGAACAGAAAACAGCTGGCATGTGAAAGCCAGCTGTCCATGTCCCATAGATGAAAATGCCCAGCTGAGGTTTTTTGGTTTTTTCATTTTGGCTGTATTACCCACTGGATATTTGTTCTTGTTCTCCTGAAGTCTAATAGTTTTCTTCAAAGTAGACAAGTAAATACTGTACATGCCAAAAATGATCATGAGGCTGTATTTATTTTATTCTGAGGGTCTCAAGGGGTTGATGAATCTACTCTTCTGAAGGTGAATGATTCACCCAACATGATTTATCAGAATGTCTAAATTTTAAAAGCTCCCAAATGTCTATGAAATTGATGGCAAGAATTCCTGGGGGTTTTGGGTTTTTTAGTTGTGACGGTGACAGATTCACCACCCTAAGGTCTATTAGCCTGGAACTTCTGCCCTGGAGGAATAAGGCTCCTTGCCACAGTGCTGTCTTCACATGGCCAGTTAGAATCACAGGGGAAGGTATGAGTTGCTAAAAATGCACAGTTGTTAAAAATGTCCATTCTTGGGTCCCACTCAAGACCCCGCACTGAATTTATTGAATCACCACTGTAGGCTGGGAATCTGGAACACTTGATATGACTTTCTGTAGACTTCACCTTTATGCTAACATTTTTGACATTTTAATTTCTCAGTCTAAGGTCTTCTACAAAGTACAAAATTCAACCCTGAGTTAAGGACAAAAACATACCTAACATTATCTGGATATGATTCCTTTAAAAATGGGTTATTTATCTGTGGAATAGGATATAAGTATCAATATTTTACACTGCAGTTGATTTCTCTCTCATTGTATACATCATATTGAACAACTTTGTTGAGACACAGTTCATCTACCACAAAAATTCACTGTTTGAAAGTAGAGTTGAGTGGGTTTTGGTGTATTCAGAGTTGTCTAACAGTCACCACAATCAAATTTTAGAACATTTTTATTAACTCCCCCCGTCACCTCTCATTCCATTTCTTACCAAGTCTAGGCAACCACTAATCTACCCTCTGTCTTTATAGATTTTTGTATTCTGGACTTTTCACATAAGTGAACTCAAGCAATAGTTGTACTTTTGTTATTAATTTCTCTTTCACTTAGTATGTTTTCAAGGTTCATCCCTCCTGTAGTATGTATTGGTACTTCATTTGTCTTTACTGCTGAATAATACTTCAATGTATGAATATACCACTCACTAAAAATCCATTTTTTTTTTTTGTTCTGTTTTTTTAATTTTTGGTACCGGGGATCAAACTCGGGACCTTGAGCTTGCGAGGCAGGTGCTGGAACCACTGAGCTAAATCCCTGGCCCCTAAAAATCCATTTGTTAATGAGTAAGTATTTGGGTTTTTTGTTTTTTGTTTTTTTGGTACCGGGGATCGAACTCGGGTCCTTATGCTCGCGCATCAGGTGGCGAAACCACTGAGTTAAATCCCCGGCCCACGTTTGGGGTTTTTAAACTTTCTGGCTAGTATGAACAGTGCTGCTGTAAGCATTCATTTACAAGTTTTTGTAGGGACATATATTCTTACATTTTCATTTCTCTTGGGTATATTCCTTGGGGTGCAATTTCAAGTTTGTTTTGTAATTGTATGTTTAATGTTTTGAGAACTGCTATGCTTGTTTCCAGAGTGGCAGCACCATTTTACATTCCCACCAGCAGTGCACAAGGGTTCCAGTTTCTTCACATCCTCACCATTTGTTATTGTCCTTTGATTATGGCCATTCTAGTGGGTGTGAAGTGATTATCTCATTGTGGTTTTGATATTCGTTTGCCTACTGACTGAGCAAGACATCTTTTGTGTTCTTCTTAGCCATTTGTATTTCTTCTTTTGAAGAAATGCCTATTCAAATCCATTGTCCACTTTTAAATTGCATTGTATGATTACTGAGTTTTAAGAGTGCTTTCTATGTTCTGAAAACAAGTCCCTTATCAGATGCACAACTTAAAAATATTTTCTCTCATTTTATGGCTTGTCTTTTCATTCTCTTGATAGTCCTTAGAAGCATGAAAGTTTTTAATGTTTATGAAGTCCAGTTTATTTTTCTTGCACTTTTGGTGTCATATGTAATAAATGTAAGTGAACATTGCAAAGGTTTATTAAGTTTTTTGAAGATTTTTATGCTTTCAGTTCTTACATTTAGGTGTGTAATCCACTCTGAATTAAGTTTTGCATATGTTGTAGGGTAGGAGTGCAACTTCATTTCTTTTTCCCCATGTAGAATCTAGGTGTCCCGATAACTTTGGTAATACCATTTTTCTCCCTGTCAGTATCATAAGCCTCTAAGGGTTTATATCTGGACTCCCAATTCTGTTTATCTGAATGATCTGTGTACAGTACTGTATGTACGTGTGTGTGTGTGTGTGTGTGTGTGTGTGTGTATCTTCAAACAAATGAGTTATGGTCATTTTTTTTTCCTTTTGGCCTGATTTAGGTGCCTAGGAAGATGAGGCAGGTGAAAAGGCAGGAACATAAGGCATTAACATCAGGAGATTTGGCCCTGCAAGTGGAGCCACTTATCAGGGACACAAAGAGTGAGTGGCAGTGAATGGTTTGCTGCTAGTTTTTCCTCTTCTTCTCTTCCTGACATGGAAGGCATTATGAGATCTTTGGCTAAACAAGTGAGTCCTGAATGTTCTCTGCTCATAGCAGCTGATTCACAAAGTGATTTAGTTTCATGGTGTGAAAAAGCCTCAAGGTATAATATTTGTAATGTTTCTTAGTTATTTTAATTTTTAATGATAAGTTCCTTGGCACTGGAAATAAACCAACCTGAGACTTTGCTGTGACACCCTGTGCTTCTGGCATGGGCATGGATGGAGACTGACTGTCTTGGAGAGCCATTAACTATGGACAGATCCTGAAAGTTCTTACAAAAACGCCTTAATGTTTCTCTTGGGTCTGTGGGAATTTAGAAATACAGTATAGGCTTTTAATTGTTCACAGCTGCTGCATGAATACAGCGGTAATAATTAGTAGCAATATGGTTCACCTCCTAAGCTGTTAGTTTTAATCCACTAAATATTTTTGATCTACAGTCTGGCAAAGTCTTCAAGTGGAAGGAAACATTTGGGGGGGGTCCATCCTAGTTTTCAGTCAGGAAGTATGTGGTCTGTCTTGTCCAGCTGATTTGTTGCAATGATTTCAATGGTTTTGAGCTTAATGTTTTCCACTTAAGAACACAAAACCAGCCCACACTCTACAAAACTCATCTAAACAGGTTTTCCACAGAGCTCGTGAGAGGAAGCTTCAAGGTCCCGTAACTTTGTGTCCAGCCTGTTTGGCATTCTGGGAATCCGCAGGTCGTGGTTTGGGGTCCACAGTGCCAGAGTTTTGTAGAGTGAATTTGCTCTCAGGCTGCTGTGGGTGGAGGGGGGAACCAACATGGCACCCACTACTTCTTGGGGATTAAAAAGCACTTTGCAATTTCCAGACAGTAGCTTTGCAAACCATATAAGATTAAGTTACTTTTCCCTTTCCCCATTTTTTCCAAAGTCCTCAAATTCCAAAGTATTAGTACAATTTATCGGTGTTTACTTTGTAGGGCTTCTTCTTTTTTTTTTTTTTTTGGTACTGGGGATTGAGCTCGGATCCTTGCACTTGAGCAGCAGGTGGTGACACCACTGAGCTAAATCCCTGGCCCTTTGTAGGGCTTCTTAATGCTCTGATAGAGAATTTTTTCAAAATGTTTTAAAATTATAAATATTTATTTGTGAATAAGCACAGACAAGAATGTGTTTTTGAAGAGAGATTTGGATGGAGATAGATTGTATTCTGACAAATTTAAAACCAAAACAATAACAAAATAGATGTCACATGAGAACATGTATCAAATTATTAAGAGATATATCTTGGATAACTTAAGGGGCGAAATCCTCAATTCATGCCAAAGAAGTGAAAAACATTTGTAAATCTCAATGAATTTTATATTTTTTAGAATTATATGAACAAGTTATAGCCTCTCGTAACTTACAATGACCACTAATTTGACTAATTTAGTAAACAATTGTTACCTGAAACTAAGCAATTCTCATAACAGCTTTACTATTTTCCCTGGAATTCCTGGCACAACATTTTTTCTTTTTTTTTTTTGCTAGCTATAGTTGATAGAGTCAAGTCAAGAAAAGTTTGTAATGACTTCTTTTTTCTTCCAAAAGTATGCATTGTAAAATGCTCTCTTGAATCTATAAATAGAAGGCATTTTCGTAAAGTTAAGCTGTTAGTCACATTATATTTCCAAGAAAACAAAGCATAATTGTTTCTGGTTTAGAGGGTCATAGAGTTGAGTAGAGAAGTGTTGTGGCTACAGGTAACACCAGATCAGGACTATGTATTAGTGTGAGATCTATAAATTTGGCAATTTCTAAATTCACTTCCGTTTTATTCACTTACTGTTTTATGAAATATTGTCTGTCCACATGTGAACACAAGAGCAGTCCAGTCCCATTAGTAGTCTTACATCCCTGCCCTAAAAGCATCTTTCCCCATGCCGTGTCCTTTATATATAATGTTCGGAGTGTGGACACTCCGTGTGCTTCTGTTTGAAGTACTTGCATCTGGAGTGCCAGCTTGAAAAAGCAAAACAGAAAAATCCATTGGCATTTTGAGAGTTGAATCCACAGAAGATGTTGTTTGCAGTGTGCTGAAAACATAAGGTCCCAACAGCCGGAACAGGCCTGGTGCCAGGCAATTTCACTTGCAGAGAAAGAGGAGGGCTGAGCAGCCCTCTAAGGATTAGTCCGACTCAGCAGCTGCCGTCTGAGTTTGATTATGCACATCCTGCTCTTGGAGACCTGCATTAACCCTCAGCCCCTGGGAGACTTCAGGGCTGTCTTTTAAACAAAAGATTCTTCCCCAACATCCAAGGGCAAAAGCCAAAACAATATGGAGGTTAAAAAAAGGAGGAGCCCTGGAAAACTAGATTCAGAGACCAGTCTAGGAAGGAAGCTGATGCAGAATTTCGGAACTGCAAGTGCCTTTTCAGCCCCTCCTCTGATGTTTTACAGAGCGGCCCAGAGAAGTTAGGTGATTTGCCCCAAGAGAAGCAGCCAGAACTGAAACCAAGGTCTCCTTGTTCCCCACTTAAACCTGATGGGTCACATCTCTGGAGCCACAGTCCTGAAGACATGAGTCTCACATCACGAAAGATAATAAGCTGTATAGTCTTGAAAACTGAGCTGAGAGAAAAAACTTTTTTTTCCTTTAATTTTTGGTACCAGGGATCAAACTTGGGACCTTGTGCTTGCAACACAGGTGCTGGAATCACTGAGCTAAATCCCTGGCCCTGAGAAAAAACTTAAAAAAGAAGCATTTTGGAATTATGTGTTAATTGTTTTACAGATTGTGTAGGTTTTTCTTTCAAGCAACCTTTTATCAAAGTGTAAATTCTAGTAAGTGGTCAGTAAATGGACCATTCCAGCGAATACTGTGTCTGATTCTTAAAGGAAGAGTGAGCATCCTGGGAAGGCGGTGGTTAGAAAGCTTGGTCTAGGAAGAGTACTCAGAGAACTGGGAATGATGCTTAATGAAATGAAGCCTTTGGTTTCCCTGTGGCATTATGGAGAGCAGGGCTGTAGCCTGGAGGATTTATGGCTTCCAGTCTCAAAAAGGTAGGTGGCTTCACATGATCTGTGTTGGGGAGTGTGTGGGGTTTTGGAGCCTAAGACTGTCCAGGTAAGGAAGGGCTTTGTTGAAGAAGACGGCTATCTCAAGTTCTTTGAGAGTAATACGTTGCTGTTTATTTCACATCTATGTCAAGTACCAAGAATTTTTCCTGCCTTGTGGTTGTAACAAGATCCCCAGCTTTCTTCCTTGTAAAGGTTGGGGAGCTAATTTCTCTTAGGAAGTAACACATTAAATTCAGGGATATCACTAAACATGTGTGCTCTCTTTTTGCCCAATTAAATGATTGAGCCATCAAGGTTTTATTTGATATGTAGATTTAAAGAGTTTGACTAAGCAAGACAGAAAAAAAAAATCAGGACAGTCTTAGTCACTAAAATTTCAAGTGGTTTTACAACTATTTTTATACTTTTTTTTTTTTTTTTGTGGTACCAGGGATCAAACTCGGAACCTTGCACTTGCCAGGCAGGCAGTGGAACCACTGGGCTAAATCCCCGACCCCTTTTATATTTTTTGATAGTGGGATTTCAAATTGCCTTACTCATTCTTTTTTTTTTTTTTTTTGTACCGGGGATTGAACTCAGGTCCTTATGCTTGCGCAGCAGGCGGCGAAACAGCTGAGCTAAATCCCTGGCTCCTTACTCATTCTTAAAGGCTGAGTGTAAGCTGAGGGTGTATCTCTTCCTATAGTTTTCCCATCCTTTCTGCAAAACTCAAAAGAAAATACTTCCTTTAGTTTGCTCTATTGAGAACAAAGGAATATCTATCTTTCCACTTACTGTTGTGAAAGGTTAGTGCTTTCTGTGACTGTTAATGCAGAGGAAAGGGGAGGCTTAGAGCATGTGGTAGGGAAAGTGGAGACTTCCTTCCTAGTCAGGGAAAGTAGAACTTTGACCTCGGAAGTGTTTTTGTTGAGTAACCTTACTAGAGCGTACCTAAGTCTGCTGATTGAACAATGAGCTTGTGAAGTACCTGTTGCCTGAAAGTGAATTTTTAAAATTGATTACCTGTTTTTCTCCCTCTGGCTAGTGAAATGTTAGGGCAGACGAGAAAGCTTTGCATTACTTTAGTTGTTGTTCTCTAAAGACACAGTTTTGGGTACTTTGGAAAGAGAAGGTACCAAAGGTCCTTAATCCCTTCCTCCTTAGCTTTCTTAATTGGTAGCAGTGTATCTTCACCCCACTGAGAAATGCTTTCTTAATGCTATTGTTATGCTCCTAATGATACAGGAGCAGCCAACTAAAATGATCTTCTCTTTAGGCAATTATTGTAGTTTACAGGATGTATTATATAACTTTAGAGGAAGTCATTGTTTGGATTACTAAGGTAAAGGAAATGGTTTAAAGATCTGTGATCTATATTTGAAATACTTACCAAGCCATCTAATTGGATTTTTAGAGAGCAAAATGAGCAGTTTTAGTATGGTAAGGTGTCTGGTCTTGAACAAAAACTGCTTCCAAGTTGTCACCTAGGTCAGAAGTAACATTCTTCAGGTGGTGGTTGTACCTAGAAAGGGGATTTGTCGGTTTCTGGATTAGCTTTACACAAATGAAGTGTTTCTCACCTGCTGTTTCTGGCTGGGACTGAGATTTTTCCTGTTCACTGCGTGTCACTTGGTGTTGGGTTGGAAATGTCTCCTTCTATTCAGAGCCAGCAGATTCTGTGTGATTCATCAAGTAAGATTTCTCCAGGCAGTTATCAATTCCATTGCTCTCTTGTGAATGGCTCATACTATGGTGATAAACCTCAGAATTAGACATCTTGTTAAAAAAAAAATCCTTCTTCCCCTTCCAGAAAAGCACACGATGGATTGCTGAGTGGTTAAAATTTCACATTCCATAGCACTCATTCTTAGAATCACTTTAAAAAAATTTTTTTTTTAGAATCACCTTTTAGAGGATTTGGTGGTGTTTTGCTCTTAAAGCTATACATTAATAGGAAGTTGAGACTTGGGAAGTAGAGAAATAGTTCAGGAATAATACCAGAGCTCTTTAGATTTCTTTGAAAAGGAGAGATGAATGTATGGTGACTCTACACAACACTGTGTAGTTGAAAGTGTTACCCATTAATTGTGCCTGGGAGATGAGCTTGTCTGATGGGCTGGGCCTTTCCAGGGGAGCCCGAGCTGCCACTGGATAGGAGCTTTGGTCCTCAGCATTCTGGGGAAGACTTACATCCTGTAAGCCAGATAAAGATATGTGGAAAGGTGATTAGTTTAATTGGCTCTATTACAATTATTCAGTAGGAGGTGACTGTAGGATTGCTATTATACCTTCAAATGCCTGGTAGGAAGAGGAGGAGAGAGACTCATTGAAAACAGCAGCAACAGTGTAAAACTTGGTTTAAATACGCATTTAGCAACCAATTACCATGGCACTTCAAGGACAGAGAAATTCTTAACTATTTGATATAGAATCTATCCAAACAAAGAAGTGGGCTTATTTTTTTCTTTTAATCAATTTGTGGGATATTCTTCTAATAATTCCTTTTCCTTTAAAATGCCAAACAGGGGAACAGGACTTAGGGAGAGATAAACTACCTTGGTGTTTGTAACTTTAACAGTCTTTTCCAAAGTTGTCACTACACCCAGGGTGGCCGCAATGGTGGGATTGTTTTGGCTTCTTTCAAAAAAAAAAGAAGAAGAAGCAGCAGCCCAGTCCTGGTAACACTGTAAAGTGGAGTATTTTTCTTTCACATCAAAGGGTAAGGAATGTTCTCCAGACAGTGAGCTAAGAAGCAAGGAGCAGGCATTTCAGGCCTTGCTTTGGCGAACTATGCGTGGAATGTCATAGTTCATGGGCCAGGGACCCTGAAGTGAATCCAGGTGCCTGTGCAGCGCTAGGTTTTCCTGTGGTGAAATGACTGCAGGCAGAAATTGCAGCCAGATGAACCCAAAATAAAATTGATGGCTTTATTGGACATTCTTTTCATGAGATTTAACTTTCTAATGTGCACATATATCACTCCAGGGATGTCATTCTAAATGGCTGACCTTTTGTTTGGGGGTGCTGCCTCATGCTGTCTTTGCAGCTTTCAGCAGGGCTCTGCTTTGATTCCCACCCACATCTGTTGAGCATCTGATATGTGTATATATTACCGCCCCCCCCCAAGCACACTGACAACTGGCTAAAAAGTTTTAATGAAAACCAGTCAGAGCTAATTTCAGTTCAGAGATTGCAGTTTAGCAGACCAGCTCTTTCAGTTTTGGATGTAGAAGTTACAGCTTCCTAAAAAGTCTTCTTGAAGGCAGCATGAGGAAGTCTCCTTGGGCAGGGCCCTGGTTTTCTTTGACTTACTCCCCCTCCACTCCTGCTCCAGGTTAATGATTGCAGGGTGGTAGGGAATAGCGAGTGAGCCAGAGTCACAAAGCTTGTTATCAACAAGCTGGGGTAATATTTAAAAACTGTTCCTTCCTCCCTCTTTCCCATTTCCAGTAGGAGCCAGAACACTGCTGTGGCTACACCTAATCAATACCGCAGGCTTCATTGGGCTGTTTAATGGGAGCTAATGTTGTGTCATTTGTGCATCTCAGTGGGTGATTCTTGCTTTTGTGTGGATTCTTGTTCAGTCTTGTGAAGATGTGAGTGAAGTTTGAGGACTTTCCCATCATGGACTTTTGTGGAACCAGAATTTGAGTAAGGCAAGACTTTAACAGGTAACCCACATTTCCATATGAGGTTAGAGGATATGGAAGAACTCGATTATAATGATACAGCAGTGTATTCTGCCCTGTCGCTACATCTGGAGAGAGAATCGACGTTCCTTTTCTCCCTTCCTTCTCCCTTTTTCATGCAAATCCCAGGCATGATTTCGGCTTCTGCTCAAATGTTCCCAGCAGCCCATCCCCCACCTGAGTGTTTGCTCTTGTCCTGTCTCCTGCAAGTCTGAAGGCTCGAAGTGGTGAAGCTTCAGGTCAGTGTGTGATGTCACTGTCTTGATCCTGGGCACCCTGAAGAAGCATCTGCCCCTCACCATGGAAACCATCCTCCTATCCTGGAAGTTACCACAGTGCCTTTCCATCCTTCCTCCAACAGCTGGCCTCCCTCCTGGGTTGGGTTCAGTTACACTTGGGGACCCTGTTTCCTATCATGCTGGAGTTGAATGCATAGGTCCCTGGACAGGTTCCTTTCCACAGCCACCTTCCTGTGGGAGTGAGGCAGGACCCCATCCTGCCCTCATCTGTCCTGCTTTGGCAGCAAGAAAGTCTGCACACTTCACTCACATCTTCACAACGAATGAACAAGAATCCACAGGAAAACAAGAATCACCCACTGAGATGCACAAGTAACACATTAAGTCTCATTAAACAGCCCAAGGAAGTCTGCCATTGTGTGAGTCCGTAAGGAATAGGGACTGGGTTCTTGACTTGTGGCCAGGAGTCAAGCCCAGTTGCTTCAGTCCTTGTTTTCTATAAAGCTCTGTGGTTCCAAAACCTTCTTCAAACTGGGCACCCTCCAGGCAGGTTAATGGAATTGAGACACAAGAACACCAGTGCATGGAAGGGCTCTAGGACTTGTCTAAGCCCAAATATAACTTAATGGAAAAAGCATTGCCTGGGCACGTGAAACGTAAAATAAGAAGACAGACCACTAACTGATGTAATCCAAGGGTACTGTGTCAGGAAGAAAGCAAGATCCTGAGAGCCTCCAGAAGTGTCTGAGGTGACTTTGCCCATGTTGTAAGAGCTGGCCCACTGCAACCTTGTGGGTTCAGCATCCTTGACCTCATTTCACAGGTAAGGATGAGGAAAGTAAATCCCAGGGAGGTTGAAGTGAGGCTTAGCAAAACCGAGCATCTGGTCTGGAGGATCAAATGAAGTAGGTACTCATGGCACGACTGCCAGGCAGTGGTAAGCATGTTCTGCCTTGCATTTCTTCCCTGATGTTTTGCTTCTGTAGGCCCGTCAGAGTGGTCTTTGTACTGTTTTCATTAGGAATTGAAGGAGGTTAAAATTCTGTGAATATGTACTGATTCATGGCTCTGTCTTAAATATAGTCATCTTTAAAGTTAATCCAAACTTTTTAAGTTTTGTAGACAATGAAACATCAAAAGTCATTTCGTTAGGGCCGGGAATTTAGCTAAGTGGTTTCGCCGCCTGCTGCACAAGTGCAAGGACCCAAGTTTGATCCCAGGCACCAAAAAAAAAAAGTCATTTGGTTATTGCTAGGTATGTGTGGGGAACTAGTTGAAGGATCCTTGTGGATACCCAAATCCACAGATACTCCAGTCTCTTAAATAAAGTGGCATAGTATGTGCATATAAACTGTGCATATCCTCCTGTATACTTTAGATCATCTCTAGGTTACTTATAATACCTAAGACAATGCACATGCTATCTAATATCTATACTGTGTTGTTTATGCAATGATGACAGAAAAAGTATGTGCATGTTCAGTTCAAATGCTGTTTTTTGGAAAATTTTCAATTCACTAGAGGTCCCATTGTATACGTAGGGCAAAGAAAAATTAAAAGCACGCATAATCGACATACAGAGCTGATCTCTGTAAGGCAGTTGCACTCAGTTACTATAGAACAGTGTTTTGTGCAGCACATTACCAGTAAATGATGTGACTCAATATTTTATAGTTAGAGGCGTTTCTTCTCTCCCTTCCTTGAAGTTTAAAAAGATGGACGAGATGTCTCTATTCTGTCTGTATTCAGCAAGATGGCAAGAGAGAAGAAGACCTTTCTAGATCCCAGGCATGCCAACACAGAGTGTGTACAGAGGCTTAGGTTTCCTCTGTCAAGGGGGAAGAAATAAAGCAGAGAGCAAAAAGTGGAGAAAAGCTTCCTCTTTCTTTGTGACAAGTTTTAAGGGCCTTTGTAAATACTTGATATACCTAAGCACTGAAGGGTCGAGGCAGGGAATTAAAAATGGAAGCTCTGCATTGTGCAGCTGTGTCACCGTGGCCAAAGCTCCTGGTTTTGCTGTGTTCATGACTGATTGTCAGATAAGGACAGCATATGTGGTGTGTGGAGGTTCAGCCTGCTGGAGTTACTGGGGCTGGCCCGTGTCCTGGAGGGCAGAGGCAAGTGCCCTCTGGGGAGGTGGGGTTCCCTAGTCCTTTCCCGGTGTCTGGTGTCTGGGTAGCTCCTATTTTCAATTCTTGGTTCCATTATTTTGGGTGTCACTCACACTCTTCATTCTTTGTCTCCTGATTGTTTTTGTTTTGACACTGACCTATCCATGGTATATTTCAGCAGTTACTGCGGTACCTGATTTGTTGAAGGTGCTCTGGAGATAGTTGAATAAATGCATCCTACAGGGGAAAACGGACAGGCACTGTTTGCCTGTGACATGGTGGGCAGAGGGACCTTACTCGGGGACAGGTTGGTGAACTTTATTTCTGCCTCCAGGGTGTGTAGCAGTAATGAGTGGCAGGCAATTTGTGCTCCATTGCCTGGGTCCTTGTTAGGGCAGAGGCTGCTGAGGGCTCTCCATCCTTGGTGGTGCCTGAATTCTGATCTAACACAGTTTCCTGGCTGGGATGGGAAGACATGGCTGTGCCAGAATTCTGATGGCCCTGGGCCCCAGGCACAGCTAGACAGAGCCCAGATGGAGGGAAGACACTTACGCAGATCACACTCAGCACAAAACATAAGTGCTGCAAATTATTTCAAATTCAGGAGGTGAAAGGTAGGTGGGGAGGAGATAATTTCAGATATAATCAACCACGTGTCCTTCCCACTCGGTGATCATCGTGGAAGCAAATGCACCAAAATGTGGCCCGTAATTATTTCTGATGATTGGCTTTGTGGGTTATTTTCTTTTCTTATTTATAATGCTCTATAGTATTCCATGATAAGAATGCCTTAAATTTAAAATAAGAAAAGTTATTTAAAAACAATGCATCTCGAGTATATCTGGTTTTTTCCCCGTAGTATGGGTGGGACCCAGAGGCGCTCTTCCTCCAGCCACCCCCCCTTTTTTATTCTGAGACAGAATCTCACTAAATTTCCCAGGCTAGACTTGAACTTTTGTTTCCCCTGCCTTAGCCTTCGCAGTGCTGGGATTACAGGCATAATCATCCTTACATTCTAAAATTCCATGAGTTAAAGTGACCATCGTGGCTATGAGGGTTTAGAATCTAACAAATACACCACCAGTTGCGGATCCATTTCTCATTAAATACCCTGGGGGAATTTCTGTGGTACAGTTCCTTGCTCAGTGCTTCTTTTCAAGACTAGTTTAAGGTGTGAGAAATAAACTTCAGCAGAAGTTTCCCGGTAGAGTAAGGTAGAAACTTTCTCCTGACTTGGGCCAGCATATCCTAGATAAATGCTTTTTTCCTTCTCTTTTCCTTAACTTCTGATCCCTGGAATTGCTGAATGATTCTTTTCTTTGTTCTCCTCAGTCCCCTGTGTGTATATAGTTAGATGTCTCTTGTGGCCACTTAGCTAGTGATGGAAATTCTGTTCTTACCTTATCCCTTATATGCCACCCTGTCTAGTTTTTAGTCATTATAGTTTTCCCTGTCCTAATTCCCTTCCTCCTGCCTATTTAAATCTTTCTGGTAAAGAGATGCTTAGAACTTTCCAACCTATTAGTTTAAACTATATTTGTTTACCAAAAGAAGGGACTTTTTTCTGCCCTTGTTGGTTTTGAGGTAAACACTATATACGTTAAGCTTGTTCACATGCTATTTTCTCTGACTTCTAAAGTGTTACTTTTCATTGATTCCTAACGCTTTGATTCTATGAGGAGTGATTATTTGTTTAAATGGTGAGGGTGGAGGGCATGTGGGGGAATAAAGTGCCTTTATACTTATTCAACAAAATTTTAGAATGATTAATAACTAGATCTCCGTATATAATAGCAGTTACTTAGAAACATCAAAATATGGTACCTTATTTTAGTATTAAAGCTATTGAATATAGTTTACTCTCTTTCACATATATAACTCTTTAGAATCTTACAGTATGCCTTGACATTTTGGGCATAGGTAATAACTAAGAAATTTACACTTGGCAGAAAATGAGTAAACATTGTAAATGTATATTTAATTTTTAATGTTGATTTCTTATAGGGTGCTGTTGCAATTTTAGCTGCTTTAATAAATTTTTGAATTCTTTCTACTTAGAAAGCTCTGTGTTCTGCATTGCAAATGATAGAAGCACATGATGTTTAGCTGTGGATTTTATCTCAGGAAGAATCGCAATCAGAGAGTAACAAAAAGTCAGAGCTAGTAAGGACTTCAAGGTCACTTAATCCATTGCCTGCCACCCATTTTCACATCACAGCACACATTGAAAAGGGTTGCACAGTGCACTGTGGGGAACAAATGGCTGCTCTTAACTGGATGTGAAGATCCGAGGCCTCCATCTAGGACTCCGTGCAGCTGCCCCAAGGCCTGGAGAGGCATTGGACTCTCAACATAGCTGGGTGAGGGGCACCACAACCGGGGAAACTGTCATCTAATTCAGTTACAAATAAAACACCTCTATACATATGCATCAAGACCCAGAGAGGTGAGGTAGCTTGTTCAAGGTCCCACAGTGAATTAGTGATGTTAGGATTCATAGAATTTGACCTTTTCAGAAAGTGGAGTCTAAAATTACTTCTCTTTTATACAAGATGCCTCATTAGATTATTCTTCCAAGACATTAAGGATCATAAAATCTTTTAATAGGGTATGTTTTCCCAAAAGGTTTATCTTTGCCAGTTTTATATGGAGAAGTGTAATAAGTTGTAGATATATTTCTTTTTGGATAACCCAAAGATTAAAAAGTTGTTTTAAAGAGAAAACATTAAAAATTAAGGTTATAAAAGCAAAAATAGTTCAAAATGTGTAAAAACAACCAAACCACTTCAAACTAAGAATGTACTCACTGTATAACACCCTATGTTGGTAGTTGCTCACTTTTTAAAATTTAAGAAATATAAAAGTAAGATTGGAACACATTGATTTTAACTATAGTAAATTATACCATCCTCCTCTCTAGATTGATTAGCTATCGACTATGTAAAGTCATTCATAAATACTAGGAAACAGTGATTACCTGGCATGGTTTTATAATTCAGTTTTAGTAACCTTTAAATTCTCCTTCAGCTCCATGAGATGATTTACAGATTCTAGTGTAATTGCGGCTTGGTTCACTGCTACACACACTCACATGTGTGCCTGCCAAAATGCACACAGTAACATGGTGTCTCCTCTCAGGCGCTTGACTGGACCACAAACTCCTGTGTGCCAATTCAGAACAATTCAGAGTGTGTTAGGGTTGTGACATTAGATTGACTTGTTCTGCCATTAGCTCAAGATGCCTAATCTAGACTTGCATTACCTCCTATTGACAGCTGCATGTCTGTAATCCCTTTTTGCCTCCATTTTCTCATCTGGAAAGGGAGGGATAACAGTGCCTACCTGTCAGGAGTGAGTGTAGGAGTAATGTACATATTAAATAAATGAACTAGTAGCAATAAGTACAATAAGTACAATGAATGCAGCCTGTTCTCATCATCATTGTTTTAACAGCTACCATGGATTGTCATTAGTAGAGGTCTTCGATATGACCAAGACCTATTCTACTTTGCCAGTCTTGGATTTGTACCGTTTCGTTTTCTTTTTGTGGACCGGAATTGAATTTAGAGACTGCACTTCAGAGCTTCAGACCCAGCTCTTTTTATTTTTCTCACTAAGTTGCCCAGGCTGTCCATAGACTTGTGATTCTCCAGCCTCTCAGATAGCTGGGATTCCAGGCATGTATGACCACAGTCACGCCCTGCAGACTTAGTTCTTGGGGCGTCAGGAGGTATTACTACATGTCCCTACATCTCTGCCTGTTGAGGAGGTTTATATTGGAGAAGGGGGGAAAAAAGGAAATCCACCTCCTGGGACATAGTGAAATGCTAATTTTTTTTTCTCTTAGTTAACATTACATTCCAGTTATTCTTTGCAGAAATGTTGGGTAACAGAAAGGAGGGACGGAGATCTCAACTTTTGGTTTTCCTAAGATCTCACGTAAGGGAAACGCCGACAGCGTGGTGCTTTTTCAGCAAGCATCTCCCCTTTCTCTCCCCTCCTCCAATATGACGGAGAGGTCAGAAGCTTGAATTCAAAAGGGCTGGCTTTGGTACCTGTGCACAGTTACTGGTCGGGCATCCTTGGGCTGTGTCTTTCCCCTGTGATAGTCTTAGGTTGGAAGCATTCCCTCCAGGTATCATGAGTGGCCAAGGATGTGGCATAAGACTTGCAAGCTTGAGCCTGAACTATAGTAGTCTGTGTGACATAAATATGCCCCTCCCCTTTCAGAGTCCATCTTAAGCACATGCTCTGAGCAATCTTTTATGGTGACCCAATGAAGTAATTTCATGCCAGTGGCCTTTTCACTTTAGATTAATGCTTTCCAGGCTCCTCCACCTCCACCCTCCTCCTCAGCCTCATTCTAGGTTACTTCAGCTCTGTACCTTTGTCATCCAGTTCTTTCTTTGCCCTGACCCCACCATACCCAAAGGTTTACTGTGCTCCTTAGCCTCTCTCATATGGTGTAACCCTCCTCCCACAAGCAGGATTGCCAAATAAGGGGTAGGATGCCATTTACAATGGAATCTCGAATCAACACTAAGCAACTTTTTTTCAGTGTGAGTATGTTCTACGCACTATTTGGGACATATTTACACTAAACGTTGTTTGTTGTTGGCTGAAGTTCCAATTCAGCGGGGTATTGGATATATTTATAAGTTTGGCAACTCTACATACATATCCCTCCCTCCCAGTGACATTATTAACATTTTTCCTCCTACAGCCGCAGATTTTGGCCTTAAGAATACCAAAAGAAATAAGTCTTCCCAGGTATTTCCTAAGGCTGCGTTTTGACTGACTTAAAAAGAAAATGCCTGCAGGTTAATGGCAGATTCTGACAACCAAAAGGGATTTCTGTGATTTCAGGCCATGAGGTATGAGTCTATTTGGATTTGGGGAATCACATGGTAAGTGTAAGGCGTCTGTGTTTTAGGCTGAATGTCAGCCCCGGGAGCAGGTGAAAGTTATGAAAGTTAGCACATGCCATTCCATCTCAATTTAAATTGTAGAAAAATCTTATCATCCTTACATAATTCGCAATCTTGATCAAGCTTCAACTGAACAGAGCAGAAAGACTGCCTTAGAGGGTATGGCGAATGAGTACTTGGGCTCAGGCCTGAGATACAAAATGAAAAGGTGGTCAGTGAAAGATTACATTAGGCAGTTTTATGAATCATAGAAATGGCCTTTCATGGACCTCCAAAGGCATGAGGTTGAAGGGAAAAAACCTGTTTGTCAGCCCACTAACTTTTATGGAAATGTCCATGGGAGTAGCAAAGTAATCAGATGTCATGGATTTGGCCCTGGAGGAATGTAATTTATGGGTTAGAAATTTGCAAATAGAATCATATATCCCAGCTCTTCTTTCCCTTCCTTTTGTTTCCTCCTTTAATTTCCTCCCCTGAGAGACACAGATAGGTCGGTGGCAGCTATGGGAAGGAATAGTCAAGGGAAGTTTGATAATGACTTGGCCACTCCCGATAGAAGTTGTGCAGATGGTTCAGTAACATTTCTTCAGAACTTTCCAGATGTGATCAGCCTCATATTTCAGTGCCTGCATGTTCCTGGCAGGGTTTTAGGTGCTGGCATTTTTTTTAAGGGGGGAAAATAACCCCTCTTATTCTAAAAGCACCTTGGAATTTAAATTTTTGCCTGTGTTCTAAGAGCTTCTTCTTGTGTTGCTTTGGGATCCGCAGCCTGAAGTTGACAAGATCTGAGTGTCCAGGTTTCTGAGAGCTGTCACAGAGTTCTCAGAAAATTTGGAAACAATAAACTGAAGGAACAGATACATTCCATGGAATGCTTGTTGACATAGCAGGATTCCCTGTTGCAATAAATAGCAAATCCAGCAGTAATGAAATGTTATGTCAGAAGACTGCATAGGAAATCAGTAGCTTCATCTCTCCTGAGAAACTGAAAAAAATTAATAACTTTTCTTCTGAAAGATTTTTGCTCTGGGATATTTTGGTTATATTTTATTGGTTTTAAGTGCTATTTAATAAGCCCTGTATTTTATGATGGTGCTATTGATTTTAAGGATAACTTGGGGAAAAAAGATAATTTTATTCCCATTTCTTAAGGGTCATGCACTTAGAAATATCTTTCAGCTTTATCTTTAAAGTCTTCTTATTTATAAGTGACCCCTGACTTCAGGCCTAATTGGCTCCTGAACATTGAGTCTTAAGACATGGCCATGACACAAACTCCTATCCTGTAGGCTATATTATGTATAATGCTTCTGTTAAATATTGGGGTTTCATTCCTAGAATTAGGTTTTATAATTTGCATGATATACAGTAACAAAATGGTTATGAAAATATATCAGAAATACAAATGCACTTTTACAGAACACAAATATTTATTAAATATTTCAAACCAAGGATTTTAAAGATTTAAAAAAATGTTTTGTTATTAAATGTTAATTTGGGAAAATTTCTTCTTAGAATTGATGAAGCTTGTGAGTCCAGTGTTAAGTTTCCTGATAACAAATAAAGGTATTTTTTTCCATTGTTTTAAGGACCTTCAAATAGTTATCTGCCTCAAATTCTGTGGTCTATGAAATGGTAAAAGATGAGTTTCTTAATTGCCACGAGTTGAAGGAGGGGCAGTTTCCATGGCAACTTCTTCAGTCCCTCATGTTCTTACATTTTAGAAGGATCTTCATTGTTGGGCTGTGAATGCAGTATTAAGAATTCAATCAAATCTTTGGAATGTGAAGAGCAGCTGCTAAAGAAATTCCTTTGCCTTAGCTCAGGTAGAGCAAACAACTAGCGGGGTCTGTGCTGTGCCCAGCTGAGCCCTGCCAATCCATTAACCAAGATATCACCTTCGTACATTGGCATTAGCGGGTCTGATTGCCATCCAGTTTTGATCTTACCAGGGAGAGTCACAAAGTGAGCTGTCTTTGGTTGGGTTTGATGCTTGTACATCATTAGGATATATTCATTTAATCAGTTATTTCCCAAGAAAATCAGGAAAATAGAAATTGTGTTTAAAAGATCAAATTTTTCTTGTAATCATTTTCTGGTTTTTCTTTTTAAATGAAAAGGGACAAAGTGGGGCCTGGAATTATCTTGCTATGTCCAGTGCTGAGCATAGAATTTTATATGTCTATGCCACTTGAACAGTTGGAGTTCCTACAGAAACGACCTTAAAGGAAGATCTTTTATCTCCTACATTTCCAAAGATGAAACACATCTAAATGTGGATGAGATGATTTAAAAGTATTTTCTTCAAACATTTTTGAATACTTGTTTTTCTTACTGATCTTCTCCAGAAGATTTTGTGCTTTGTAGAGTTGCACACATGGTACTTAAATATTCAAGGAGTCATGATAGAGTGACTCTTGTTATCTGGTTGAATTGGCAGTTTTAAAAGTTATTAGACAGGGCCGGGGATTTAGCTCAGTGGTTTTGCCACCTGCTGCGCAAGAGCAAGGACCTGAGTTGGATCCCCGGTACCAAAAAAAAAGTTATTAGACACTGTAAAGACAGGAAGAACAACAGCAATCTTCTTTTTCTGATAATATTCAAGTAAACATCAATAAATCAACCTATGGTAAGTATAGTAGATAGTTGCCTAGCACTGTACTACAAGGAACAAAAGAAATACGAGAAGTGATCCTTACTTCCTTTCAATTGCTTGGTCTCATTTTCTGAACACTTATTTATGTCTTATGAGCAGTATGACATGAGTTTAATTAGGTTTTCATTATAATATTGCATACTGATGCGTTTTTCATTCATCCTGTTTCCTGTGTTAGGTCTCATTTCTGATGTTTGTAGTCCTTGTCATTCTTGTGCTCAGGCTTTCCAATTTTCAAGGTGTCATTTCTGAAGCAAGATACAATTTAACACTGCCCCACCCTTGGGACCCTATACGGTAGAAATGAATGGAAGCAGTCTCACCAGTGAACTCAGAAGTTCGGGAAGTGGGGCCATATTGATAGAAGAAATGTTTGTAAAACAAGTTTCTATATTTAGCCTTTCTGAAGTAATTAGATTAAGCTTCCAAGAAGTTCCAAGGAGTAGGAAGAGAAAGTGTAGTGTTCATTATGAAAATCTTTTGTGCTTATGCCTTTCTGATATCTGGTCAGCATCTCAAGATGGGAGAAGGGAAGAAGGCAACCCCTACTGGTGAACCTTTGATTTCTAGCAAAAGTGTACTCTAGGGCAGCTGAAAGTCCAGCTATTCATCTCTGGGAGGTCCCTGGGTCAGTCGGTGGCTGCCCAGAGCCGCCTTCTACCCCCATGTAGAGAGGCTTATGAACTTCTTTTTAAAACTTTTTTAAACTTCTGAGGTTTATGAAGTCAAGGCTTGAAAAGATTTAGCCATGTTTATTCTTTCTGCAGAGACTTTCTCTCCTAGGACGTAGAGACTGTCCTTTTGGTCCTCATGAAATAGATTTTCTTTAAGCACTGAAATATAAGCTGACTGAGCTGGGCTTGGTGGCAGGTGCCTGTAATCCTGGCTGAGAGTTTGAGCCCAGCCTGGATTACATAGTGAGATCCTGTCTCAAAAGACAGACGATGGAGCTCTCAGGTCAGTGACAGGTGAGGATGTGATCTGCTGGCATGAGGAACACCATGGGTGGGGTCATGGCTAAGGATGCTTTGGTACTCAGTGTGGCTGTACTTGAATCTTGCTACCACCAAGGACCAGAAATGGCTCTCTTCTCAGTTCCTGCTCCTGTCAAGTGTCTCCTCACCATGTGTACTCCTGCCTCATTGCTCTACCAAGAGCCAATGCCCTGGCATCATTTTAACCTGCTTCTCCTTTAGGCAGATTGCCTCTGCTCCTTCCCTAGCCCGGCTCTGCACTCACTTCTTGGGGAGATCCCTTGTTTGCTATGTGTGTGAGTGTAGCTCCCATTTTATAGCCCACAACATTTTCCATCTTGGATGTGGGCTCTGCACCTTGACCTTCACAGCACCCAGCACAGTAAGCCACAATTAATGAGTGTTTTGGATGATGCTGAGGCTCTGAAGTTCGAAGCTGACATGGCTAATGCATATTTAATTGAAGGTTATTAATGCCTCTTTAGCAGTGAATGATAATCTGGTGCTTACAGCAGGGGAAACGAGCCCTCAAGCTTTTTCCAGTGGTCCCGAAGGATTCCCAGCCAGGCACGAACTGACCCCGACTCAGCATCCCAGGGAAGGAAATGATTGGTGCCATGGGGCAGTTTCCGCAAGGAGGACAAAGGTCTTCTCTTCCTGTGCACGGTTCCAAGGGAATGCAGGGCTGGTGTAAATCAACGTCTTAAATATGAGTTTTTCTTTCTTCCTCAGTGAATACGTAGTTTTTTTCCTTCTGCCCAGAGTAATAGTTATAAGTAGGATGACCATCCATTTCAGCTTTCAATACGTATTTGCCTGGCCTAATAGTTACTATCATCATTATTATTTTCAGTCTTAGAGGTAGAACCCAGGTCCTCTACTCTGAGCTACACACCCAGCATTTTAAAAATATTTTATTTTGAGCTATGGTCTTCCTAAGTTGCTAAGTTTCACAGACTGGGCTTGAATTTGGAATCCTCCTGCCTGGCTTTTGCCTGGCTTAATTACTAATAGCTCCCTCTTTTATTCCAAGGAGTATGCCAGTAAAAATTTTATTGTTGCGCTAGTTATGAGGAGGAACATGTACAATAAATTTTTAGGGGAGATGAACAGGAGAAGGGAAATAGTGGCTGCTAGATTTAGGAGTTGAGGAACTTGGGAAACTGTGTAGTCTAACATAGTTGATATTCTCTGGATGTAAAAATTAGTTGGCTTCTAAATTATAAGCATGCTAGTTTAATATGTTAAGAGTTTGGAAGTCTTAAGGGTTGCATGGGATCAAAGAAAGATTTATTTTAATTAGTCATAGTATAGGATCTTTTAGTGTAGGTTAACAAGTTACTGTGTTTACATAGAGCATCAAACGTTTTTATGGGTAATGGCAAGAATTCCCTGGAAGGTACAGGTGCATGTATGTATTTTGCACTTGTTTCCTTGTGATAAGTAATTTAGTCTGTTGAAATTCTGCTTTGTTCGGTACTGATTAAACTTAGCTATCTTGAGAAGCTAACCTGGTCATGATGGAAATGAGGTTGGACCATATTTATATTGAAGGGAAATCATGTAATTTGAACAAAATGAATGTTTCACAAATAAGATCTCACTTAGGGATTTCTACATTCAAGTGTTAGTTTAAAACAGTTTGAGTTTCTCAGAAGGGGGTGTCATGAGACTGGAGGGCTCTTTCAGGTGAATGGAGACTGGAGGGCTCTTTCAGGGTTGATGCACTTAGAGCTCACCACGGTCCTCTACTGTTTCCTTTCTGTGCTTGGGCATCCTGGGGTCTGCTTTGGCCTGAGCATAGCAGTCCCTTGCTGTGAAGAGCCCTCGAATTAATTTGAGTATTTTTATCTTGACTGTGTGTGTGTGTGTGATCTATGCATGTAACTTGTGTACTTAAAAATAAATTTAAAATACTTTAAAAAGTTATCCAATAATCTTGGTTTACATTTGGAAAGAGCTTTACAGTTTTAGAAAAGGCCATCCATCTCATTGGATCAACATTTTAAAGGGTGAGAAAACCATCTTTTGTACTTTACACCTGAAGAATCCGAAGTGTGAGTGACTTACTCAGGGTGTGACAGATGGCAGGATGAACTTCGACTCAAACCCAGACCATTTGATTTTATGTCCATTTCTGAAGGCTTAAGATTGCCTCTTAAAACTTCTTGCTCCGTATACTTCAGAATCTCTTTTCCATTTAGGTTTAATTTGAGGTTGTGCTGTACTGTTTCTTATTAGGAAAGAAGGAACCTGGGTCCCTTTGGCTGACTGGACATGGTTAGCCAATCTGAAAAATGCCCTTTCTGAAGCAAAACTCTCACCATCCTCCAGGTGTAACCAAGAGTGGGTGAGGACTCTTGGTTCATGCAACCTTTGCCAGTTCTGCTGCAGTTGCTTCCTGTCTTCTCTGTTCTGTCCTCCACTTAAAAGACTTACGCTGCCCCTCAAGAACAAGCTGAAATACTGCCACACAGCAGTGATGTTTCCTTTATTTGTTCTCATAATTGCTCTTTCTCTCTTGAGTTCCTGTAGTACCTCAAATTTCTCTTATGGCCCTTATCACACACTGCTGTACATTGCAGCTATTTGTCTTTATTATATTTCTTCCTGCAAGATTATGGTGAGCTCCTCAAGGGCAATGGCCATTGCTCATTCATCTTGGTGAACAGGTAGCACTTAGCACAGTGCCACATACCAAGGAAATTTTGTGGGATTTTTTTTTGGTGTGTGTGTGTGTAGTTAATGAGTTTAGACATTGCTATGCTTGCTCCTAGAGATAAAGTGATTGTAGATTTTTTTAGGCATGTGGATGTTACAGGGAATCTTTCTATTGGTATAATTATCACCTGGTTTGTGCATAATTAAGAAGTGTAATTGTGTATTTTTTAAATTTTTATTTTATTGGTACATTTTAGGTATACCATATAATTACGTTCATCATTGGAAATTTGCACCTGTACATAATCTCTCTTGGTTCTTATTTCTCCCCCTTTCCCTGCCCTCCCTTCAACACCTCCATCCCTCCCTATTTACAAAGACTTTGTTTCCATTTTTTCATTTTCTCATATTAATTCCATTCCCTTCTTTCCTTTCCCCCACC
>NW_004624763.1:3858736-3993349 GCF_000247695.1 Heterocephalus glaber
TTAGATTCCTATATGCCTCAGTTTTCTGTATGTCAAGTTTCCCCTGCTTGGGAAGTTTTCTGCCATTACTTCTGTAAACAGTTTTTTTTAATGTCATCTGCACTCTCTCCTGTTTCTTCGTTGACTCCAGTCAGTCTTATGGTTATTCTTCTGTGCATCGTCTAGCAGCTACTGGATTGATTTCTCATGGTTCCTTACCATTTTCAAGCAATTTTTCTTTTCCTGGTCACTAATTGCAATCTTATCTTCTACATCTGAAATTCTGTCCTCACATTGGCTCATTCTGCTGTGTAGACTTTCAGTGGAGTTTTTAATCTCCTGGCAATCTTTTTGCATGTGTTTTATGGATTCCATTTGTTTCCTATGTTGGAATTCCATCATGTTCCTCAGCTCCTCTCTAGATTTATCAATCATGTGTTGCACTATAAACACAATCTCTGCTGCTATCTGTGAAATTATTTCTGATTTCATTTTTTTCCAGATCCTCTTTTGTTGCCAGTTCAGGGAGCCTAGGTCATTGAGTATTAGAGTGTTCCATCTCATTTCCCTTTGGAGTTGCTGTAGGTGATCTGGAAGTCTGGTTTTGAGACTTATTTGCATGTCTTCTCATTTCGACAGGGATGTGTTGTGCTGTTGGCGCCTGTGCGGCTCACCTCCTCTGCACTGGTAGCAGTGGAACGGTGGCCCAGAAGCCCCTTCCTCTGTGCTGAGAGTGGTGGAACGGCGGTCCAGATGCCCCTTCCTCTGGGCTGGAGCGGTGGAAAGGTGCCAGGCAGGCCCCTTCCTCTGTGCTGGGAGTGGTGGAACAGCGGCTCAGAGGCCCCTTCCTCTGCCCTGGGAGCAAGTGATTGTTTTTTTTTTATGGCTCTACCATTTAATGGCATTGCATAGGTACTTTGGAGAATGCTACCAGGAAGAAGTGTGGAGGTGAATTCCTTCTAGAGTCCTAACAAGCTGGCTTCCTTGTGTTGTCTGTGTATCCTGTTAGGCTAGACTGTGGCACAGCTGTCCTTATCCCACCAGCTTTGCTTCTGTAGGTCTTGGATTGCAGTAGCAGAAAGAACAGTTTTTAAGATTTCAACTTTTCCCTACCGAATTTTGAAAATATTTTAGAGAATTTTTGGATAGTAGAAATTCAATAGATAAGACTTTGGTGACTTTTGAATTTTGTATCATATGTAAAGTTTGGTTTTTTGATGTTGACTTGTTTACATTTCACTCTATATTCTCCCAGTTCTGTGGATATTGTACTGGCCTGGAATTGGCATATTGTAAATAAACTCTCCCTTTCTACCTAACCTACAAAGTAATTCTGACCACAATGGCACTAGAATAGATCAGTATCAGAGAATGAAGGACTTTGATGTCAATCTTTCAAAACATATAAGCTGTAAGTAGATGACAAGGAGACTGATTTGTTGTAGAAGTGAGAAAGAAGACAGAGTCTAAGGTCAGAGTGAGCATGTAATAAATATTGAGATGATAGGTGACAAAGTTACAGTGGAAGATTCATGAGAGCAAGGTTCTCAAACTGCAGGTGCATCAGATGTGTCCCATAGCCTGTTCATTATCCACAGTACTGTTTTACCCTGCCTTGAAATTCTGTCACTTTTGGGGAGGGGTGTTCTATAGTGTTGGTGTGTGGCCTGGGCATCTGCATTTCTAGCAGACATCCAGCTGGATCTGAAGTGATGGTCCCCTGGCTTAATAAAGTAAATGAGGATCTGCTGATGGGATAGCAAGGCCTATCTTTCAGCATTTCTTACAGTTCTGGATGAGGTCTTTGGATGTAAGGTGGGGAGACTAGAGTCTAGCTAGGGGGATCTGTTCCACAGCTCTTGAGTAAGCCTGAGAAGTGATATAGTGAGGGAACACAATCAGGTATATAAGGTAGAACTGTTTTACAATGGTAGGGGGGAACGAAAAGAGTTTACCTTCTTTAAATGGCTAAGACATTGCAGAGAAATTTTCCTGTGTAATCCACTGAAATGTTTTAGAAAGGTAAGCTCTTCCATCCACCCTCTATGGCCCAACTGTTGTACCTCATAGATATCCAAAGAAGCCTAAGACCAGAGACTGGTCTAGACTAGGGATTTAAGTTTGGACCTTGAACCCTGAATGGAAATGGGAGCCAGTGAACCAACTTCTCAAAACTAGAGAATTTTGTGTGGACACATTGTGATATGTCAACTTCATTGGATTAAGGAGTGCCTAGCAGGTTAGTAGAGCACTCTGCTGGCTGTGTCTGTGTTGGTCATGGAGGCATTGCTGTGGGTACTATATATGGTTCCTTGTCTGTTCTTTTCTGGTACTACTTTCCTGCTCTGCTTCCTGACTCTGTGAACTGAGGAGCTCTGTTCTGCCATGCCCTTCCACTGTGGTTTTCCTGCCTTGGAGCCAGCTGACTGTGAGCTGAATCCCCTCAAACCATTAGCTAAATTAAACCTTCCTCCTTTAAGTTGTGAGTGTTGGATATTGTGTTCCAGTGTCAGGACATCTGACTAATACACTCATGTTTTATGTGAGGATAGAGTCCATAGTCTTTAGTACATTTTCAGAATTACTCTTGACTGGGATTTACGATAAGATGATTTAGTACTTGGCTGATAGCTGGCTTGCTTTCTCTCTCTTCTCCCTTTTTAGAAATCCTGAAAAAGTTCCCCTTTGTGACCAAAATGTAGCCAAAAGAACAGAGAAGACCCAGTCCATAAGATGGACTCAGGGAGAAGCCCCTCCATTTGTTTATGTGTGGGTGGGTGCATCATCATTAATAACCAGGGGAGAGGGAACGGAAGCTGTCTGAAGAATGTGATGAATTTTTCTGTTCCTTATGGAGCCATTTCAGTGGTCTCAGCTGAAATACAAAGAGAGGGCTATTTTAACAGCAAGGAGTTGAATTACTATCAAGTTTGGAGCTGAAGAAAAAAGGCTGATGTGTGAAACAGGACCATGTGTGAATGGATTTCTCAAGTGTTTCATTAAAGATTCGTCAGAATGGTTAGCCCTCTAACTATGCTATAGTTTCTGGTTTCTGATTTCTTTGTGGAATTAAAAATGCTCTTAGGAAGAGGAGCTAAACAAGTCTTTTGTTTGGATTTCTATATATTGATTAATGGACCCAGCAGAGCATCCTGCTGTGAATTTGGTCTACTGATGGTAACCATCACAATGAGCAAAGCTTTTCTGAACTGGCACTTTCCATGCAGCATGTAGGCTGCTATATTGGGTGTGACAATTTTTAAAAAGCCACAGAGCTAGAATGAAAATGGCCATTTCTAAATGGCCTATTGATTTGCAAAATCCTTTTTGTGTCAAATTGAATGGTCTCATATTTGAGTTGAGGAAAAGGATGCAGGCCATTTTCAATTTATTATCGTGTCTTCAAGGAGTAGGTTGACATTTCATTGGTGATGCTTGCCTCCTGTTGAAAGGTCTGCTTACATCTTTTACCTTGATTGTATATGTAAAGATCTGGTTCATCTGCTCACACCATAAAAGATGTCTACAGCTCCTCTTGCTGTGTGAGTCACAGTCAATGACTGTGGATCTACAAGGCCTAATTATGACTCAAGCTCACCCATAAACTTGGGGCCCACCTCCCCACCAACGCTCTCTACTGGGCCATTTACAGAAGATGACACCAGGAATTGCTAGGTGGCTGCATGTGCAGGGCTGATAGGGCCTCTATTCATTTCCTTCATCACTGTCTTTAATCTTGAGCCCTTCAGGAGAGTTGCAGAAGGTAATAAACCATGTCTGGCTGTACCTGGTAGCATGTCTTTTTGTCTGCTGATATGGACTATCAGGATGACTCTTGCAAATGTGAGCTCTGGATTGACATGATGCTTTGTCTCCATATCTGAGCTGACTTGATATGTACAGATCCTGATTTGATTTTTTAACAAGTTGAAGCAGCTCTTGCTTCCAAGAAGAATAATCATGATAAATACTGAAGGTAGGTGAAATATGTATTACTTGCCAGGTATCTTCCTGAACAGGAAGTATCAAGGAAGACAGTAAGTTTAAGATCACAAATGTTTTTTGCTGCAGAAAAACAATACGATTCATTTTGACAGAGAGTCAAAATTTTCAGGCAGCCTGCAGACTGGAGTGGGCAGCTGCCACTTTTTAAACTTGTTTTTAACCTATATTTTACCTCATCATGGTAGTGCCTCCCTTTTCTCTTCTTGAAATGGCACAAATCTTAGTGAAAGGTGAGGAGGAGGTACTGGAAATAGATACAATCAGAAATGGACCAATGAATCTTCTAGTCTGAGCCTTCTCTTTAACCTCTCATTTTGAACACTGAGCATTTGCTTTGTGCTGGACAGGAAACCAAGGATATTAGAGTTGAAGGTTGTGTACCTCACTGACTTGATGTCAGTTTTGATGATAAGCAGGATGATGGCAATAAGAAAAACTTTGACCCCAGTTCTGTGTGTGAAGCAGAACTTTCTAGTGTGTCCTGGCTAATAGTATACACATCGGGTAGATGCCATATTTAATGGGTTTTCACAATGTAATATTATGCTGTGTAAAATCCCTCTTAGCATTGTGTTCAGCAAATTGAACTCAAATGTGCCCAAGTACCTTTTATCTCTTGTACAGCAAATTATATCTGTCAGAAATATTTTTTGAGCAGTCTGAGTATAGGGGTCTAAAAAACAGCATTCAGTGGAACCCTTTTGTACTAAAATTGAGACACCTCATACCTTAGGAAAACATAGGAAAGCATGTTATTTAAAAATAATTTTGAGTATTTTCAAACTTTCCCCTGTTTTTCTCCGCATTTTCCCCCCTAGCCACCGCCAGCCGTGGCATAGAGGAAACAAACAAAATAAATCTTTTTCCCCTGTGTTTCCTACTCCTGAATTATAGCCTACCTGAGCAGCCTGGTGCCTTTTAGGTTTTCCTGCAGAGGTATAGGATAGGCTTAAAGGTGAATATAGAAAACCTTATCATGTAGATAACCCTGAAAATGGGGTGAAAGTGTTTATATTTGAGAACTGTGCAGGGATTTCTGGGAATGAAGTAGCTTTTTTTAGAAATAAGTAGCCCCTGAGCTACTGGGCGAGGGGAAACTTTGTTCCAAACACACATAACACTGACGCACTAGTCTGCTTGTAGATAGAACGGGTTGACCTTCACCTAGTCAGCAAATGGGTGCTGTGGTTTGGGGGAATGTTTGTCAGTGGGGCCTTCTTGTCTCTTTGTTTAGAGTAACTTCATCAGGCTGTTATCATGTGCCTCCACCAAGGAGTATGTGGTTTCAAAAATCTTCCTATCAATCTGTCTTCAGAGGGCAGAAGAATGTACTTTTACATTTGCATCCCTCCAAATGCCTTTGTTGAGGGATTCAATTAGTATTATTGGATCTACTTTTCAAATTTAATGAACATATTTAAAACAAAATTATTTCCTTATTTGAAACTAGAGCTTGAGACTTTTAGTGTAGTGACTTAGGTACTCCTCCCTTAGTTGAAAGAATAGAGTCAGAATAACCTTTTTTATTCCCTGGTGTTGAGCCCTGAACCTGAAATCCAGCTCACCTTTGTGACTGCTTTTTTCTGGGTTTGAAGTTTTAAGCTTGGAATTCGAGAGTCTCCCTGGAAGTACTTCTCGAATCCATGGAAGTGTACTACCAAATCCATATAGTGCTTCCAAATCCATGGACAACATGAAGAGACTAGGGTGTCTCTGCTTAGCTGGAAATGGAAATTTAAAAAGTTTGCCAAAGATCTCATGCTTACAAGTAACATAATGTAGAGTGTAGACATTCAAAAAAAGAAAGAGAACCAGGTGGTTGTCCCAGTGTCTCTGGGAGATTGTGAGGAGAATAGGGTTATAATCCAAGCACATGACTTACAGTGCCCGGTTGATCACAGAGGTAGACAGATTCCACTGGCAAGTTTAATAAGCAGTATTACTTTCTTCATTGTTCACTCAAAACTTGCCCAAGGTGCTTGTGAAACAAAGGTTTTGATACTCAACAGGTGTGTATGTAGCACATGTCTGGTGACAGGCTGATTCCCACCCTGGTGACAGTTCTGATCCCCAGAACCCTAACTTGGCAAGACAGCCTAGAACGAGACCTAGCCTGTGCTCTCTAGGCACATTGTATTAGAAAACTAAATGTGTTCTTTGTGAAGTGTACTGAGTGACTCTTAGAAAAACAGGACAGTTTATTGACAGCCCAAGGGCTTCTGTGATCCTCATGAGCATTAGGACACTCTAGGAGCATCCTGTACAGGTGCCACCTGTACCATGATGAATCACATTGTTTCCTGTTGGTCATTCCCCTGATCTGTTTTCTTGGCTTAGTGTTGTTGTCTCAGTTCCTCCCTGCAGTTGCTGTGACCATCTACCTGACTCAGGAGGGGTCTGCATGTGTCCACAGCTCAGAGTTACTGCAGTGGAGGACTTGGAACTTGCCTCCTGATCAGCCAGGGATGAGCACGTTCACACAAGTCCCTGCTGTGAGCAGGGTGCCAGAGTAGTAGGCGGCTGTCCCTGAGGTGCTCCACCTGGTTCAGGCACTGTGGCTGCAGGGAGGATTTCTCTGGCCCACACGCAGCCCGGGTAGGTAGCTTAGATGCAGAGATACTGTCACACCCTTGCCAGGGATTGCATTGCACTCTTCCTACTGCTCTGGAAGCTCACTTCTTACCCACTAATGGATTGAGAGACATGGTTACAATTCTACGGGTCAACACTCTCCTCTTCTTCAATAGTATAGCATAAAAGAAGCCTCATCCTCAGGAGATATGGCTAGTAACTAAAACTTTCTGTACTGGATGCTAACTAGGTGGCAAGCACCTCTTCTCAACATTCTGTGTCTTAAGTCAGTGAATCATCAGGGGAACCCCACGAACCAGATATACTACTATTAGCTGCAGTTTACGGGTGGGGAAGACAGAGACACTCAGTTCAGTAACTTGCTCAGTTACCATCTCTGGGCTGGCGGAAGCAGGAATAACGCACATGGCTGTGTGCAAGGCCCTCCTCTTAAGCAAACACACTTCTCAGCGCCAACCGCAAGGGAGGTCAGGGTGGTTAATGTGGATTCTGATGATTGTTTCAGGTGGTTGAGTTTAATTTTTTGTGAGTTTTCTGAATCTATAGACAAGATACTCAAAGAAAGTGACTTTCCTAGCTCAGTGTGTTGTGCAGATCTCAGTATTCTGGGACTTCTCACTTTCCCTCTGCTTCCAACTCCCCTGAACTTGGGTGCCAGGTTCTCTTGGGTCCATTTCCCTTTTCTTGGAACAGGTTTTCCTTGATATCTCCACCTACCTATCTTCTCTTCCTTCTTCCTTTTTCTTAAATAAGATTAGCCTACTTCCTCTTAGAGGTAGGCTATGTGTTCCTAAAAGCCCCAGCCAATTCATACTTCCTCCCTGGGAGCTGAAATGTTTCCCTTTTTCTGCAAATCACAAATTGTATTGTTCTGCAGGGAACGTAGCGGCGCATGGATGTGTATTTGTTATATTTTTGATGTGATGCTGCTCTTCTCACTGCTTTACCCAGTTCTTGTTTGAGTCAACATCTTGGCCATGAGGTGAAATAAATGAAATATAAATTCTAGTATCTACCCTAAAATAATAACTTGTTTTTTACTGTAAGCTCATCCTGGGACTCTATTCCATGCAGGGTAACTTCTTTCCCTCATTTGTTTTGATATCTTAAAGTTCTTCAGTTACATCCCACTTATTGATCTTGGCAAATGTGGGTTTTAAAATTGAGAAAATAAATGGTGCTGTTTTTACGGTGCAGTTGGCTGAGTTCTGTCCAACCTCTAAAGGAAAGGAATCACGTCAAGTTGCTGTCTTTTAACATAAAATCAGTTTGCACTTTGCCTTAAAAAAAACAACAACAAAAAAACTTGTTCGGTTCTGTACATTTGCTGTGTGCCGTGTGTAAGGCTTTATCCTGATTGATAAAGTTACAGGCTGTCTTCACCTGCTTTCAAGACTAAAGGAGTCAAAGGAGTTAGTAGGTTTTGACTACTTATTTATAGCATACAGTTAATATAGTTTTATGTTATTTTGAAAACTCAACTTTGCTTCTTGGTTACATCTTTCTATAGACGAGATCCAGCTATTGGGTCCATTAGATAACTTTTTATATAGAGTGGTATCTCTAGACCCCTTGCCCAGGTTAGGATAGTCTGAATGATAAGATTCCTTTGGCATCTTGAAACATCTTGTTGAGAGAGTAATGTGGCCAGGGATTTAGCTCAGTGGTTCTGTCACCTGCCTCGCAAGCACAAGGTCCCAAGTTTGATCCCTGGTACCCCCCCCCAAAAAGACAGTAATATTTCTCCAGTGCATTAAGAGTTTTCTGATTGAATGAAAAAGAACTGTAGATATCTTAGGAATGTCTGAATAGCTATTTTATAATCAGACAAATGAAAAGAAAAACTTTGTGTTTTAGGCACGGAGCTATATGTAATGTGTTTAAAAATTTTAAAGTGATATAAAATTCTGACATCTTTATTTTATAGAATGTCCTTTTACATTAAGGAAGAAATTGCTGAAATACATAAAGTAAGTTTCACCCAATAAATATTTGAAAGAGAAATGTGTTTATGAGACATAACTTTAAATACAAATTCTACCCCTAAAAACTAATATTTCTTTTGGTACTAATTTCAGAAATTTTTAGTTATAGGCATTTAGTTTTGTTAGGTAACCTATAAATATCTGTGCGTGTTGTATATGAGAGCACATTGGTATAGGATTTTAGAGTTTTATTTTCATTTTTAAAATAACTTGAGGATATTAGAGTATAGTATGACAGTAAGTGACCTGTAAGTTATACTTTAAATTTTTTTAAAAAAAACTTTGTTCAGGCTTAATGACCTATCACTTTTATGTTTTGGATGCTCTTTATACTAACATGAGTTTAGAGTGCCTTGCCCTTTTCCCCCTTTCTTGAGATTATATATATATTGCAATAAGAATACCCAGTAGGGTAGAAAATGCAGGCACTTATCTTTTAAAAACACAAGCATTATTCTTTTGTTTAAGCTTTATTACTCAACTTCAGAATATTGCCTCAGATCACGAGAGGAACTTGTATTTCAACTTATTTTTTATTTTCTTTTATCCAAAGATTCTTAGTGCGCCTATGTGGTTTGGCTCTAAGCTGTCTCGGTAACAAAGTGATGGATTGATAACATAAAAGTCTGGATTATTACCAGGGATATTTTGTTCCCTAAGGAGGTTTATATGATGATTCCTTAAAATATTGTATTCTGGCATGTTGAAATATATAAATGTATATATAATTATAAATATATAAATGTATATATAGACAACTTTACAGCTTGCCATCTGTAAAGTTAAAATGCAGACTAATTTCTGAATTTTAATATAGTCTTGTGTTTTGCGATGATTATTTCCTTTGATGTGGGGATACAGTTTAAAACTATTATATCTTTGGACACATGTTTCTTAATTTGTCTTTTTGAAAAGAAAAAAGTAGGTTTTAAGTAAGTCATAACTTACATTCTAGCATTTAGTTTTAAAAATCTGCCTGATGCAGTTAATTTGCTGAACACTTTATTTTTTCAGAGCGACATCACCACATCCTTTATCTCGTTTGTTGTGCACATCCACAGTCTTTGAAATAGGTGTTACTACTGTGTGTGGACATGCGGACAGGATGGAGATTAGGCCCATGAATGCCTGTTACCTGTCCAACTGGCACTTGGGACTCAGGTTCAGGTTCTCTGATCTGGGATCCATAGTCTCCTTTGATCTATGCCCCAGAAAGTTTTTTGGTTTTCTTCCTTGTTTTTCATGTTAAGATAAAGACAAGTCCTTAAACTTGTCTTTACAGAGGCTGCTCTGTAGTTTTCGAGTGGGCCCGTCTTCTTCCTTTCAGAGGCTTTTGCCTGAGCTACTGTTTCTGCATAGAACTCTCTTCTTTCCTCTTTCTCTCTTGCTTCCCTTCCTTCTTCCCCTAGTTAAGGTCTGATTACTCTTCAAGCCACTGTAAAGGGCTTCTTGCCTTATCCTCCTGCTTTCCTACTGTCCTCATAATTTCACTCCCCTCTTCTTGCAGGCACTTTTCCCCAGCAGTTTATTTTTGTGTCAGTCATCTTCCTCATCAAATCAAGCTCTGGTTTAATGGGCCTTTGTCCATTTTCCCACCCTTTGTATTTTCAGCCCCTGGCATAGTGCCTGACACATAAGAGATACCCATATATTTAGATTGATGGATGGATGGATGAATGATGCGAAGACTAATCAGTAATGCAGACTTACTCTTCGTCTTCTTTCTTAGACCATTAGAATCACAGGAGCCCATGCCATTAAAAGTAGCTGGTATGGTACTTGGATAGATTTGGACAAATTAGGAACTCTTTGTTTTGTTTAGTTCCTATTTCAGTCAATTATCCAATACTTACTGACAGTAAGGCAAAATGTGAAGCATGTAGCTGTGCTGCCTTCTTGATTTCTCTGTCTTCGCATTTGACCGTGTTGACAGATTACTTGAGAGTGATTCCGGTAGCTGCTGGAAGCCACAAGGTAGGAGTGCTTAGATAATAAATACCAGCATGAGGGAAATACACAAGATTTTAAACGCAAACTGACTGTCATTGGTAGACTAATAAACAGGCCAGTTTTAAGGTATTTTCCCTTTGGTGTGGAATACTTCATGGTTTTAACCCCTTCTCAATTACTCCAGCCACAGCGTTCTTTTCAAATATAAGATTGAAGCTGAGCACCAATGTTTTCTTTTGTTCATCCTTCAAACTCTCTTTATAGACCCTGCAGGTTGAGGCATGCATACAAACCCACATATTTAAGAAAGTCTGCCTGCTGCAGGGAAGATTTGAGGTAGTATTTATTTTTTCTTATTCTAAGAGTAGTCTTTTTTTAAAGTTTGAGTTATAATTGTTAAGCTTACTGAAAGCTACACCTTTGAATTTAAGCTTGATGCTAAAATCTACTTTGGAATGAATTCTCAGAATATTGTATAAACACATTTAAATGTGATTAAGTGACATACTTGAATGTCAGGCTTGACTTGAAGTTTATGATTTGATTTGATTTGTTTTTTGTAATCTTACCTATTTCCACTTTTATGTTCTTGTTGAAGCTGATAGTTTGAGAAGTTAACACATACTAAGTTTAGTAAGAGATTTTATGATGTTTAAAAGAAAGCTAAACAGTAAATTATTTCTCTTCTTTGGCTTCTTTGGTCTCTCATCACAGTTTTAGAAAAGTTTTATGATTTTATTGATTTTGCCAAATGTCTGAGCAGTTGGTATTTTTATATAAGGTTTATGATGCCATTTCTTACTTGAACAATATTTTTTTTTATCTCTTTAGTAAGTTTTACTGAACCCAAGAACATATAAGCTCCTCTGTGTGGTAGGAAGGGCCTAAAAGGGCTGGGGATTTTTTGTTGTGTTGTTTTGTTTTTTGTTTTCTTTTTTGCAGTGCTGGGGATTGAATTCAGGGTGTCTCAGGCATGCTAGGCAAGTGCTCTATCACTGAGCTACATCCCCAGCCCAAGCTGAGGATTTTGAAGAAGATGTGGTTAACTATAGGAAAAGCACAAGTACATTGAACAGAGCCTGAGAGAGATGTGAGGGTGTGCCAAAGCCATGTCTCCATTCAGGGTGCTTTGTAAAGAAAGCCTATAATTGGTATGCATGAGTAGTCAGAGCAGCTTAAATTGCACGAACCTGTTTGAGAGAAGGATCCAGTCTGTTCTTGGTGGTTCAGAAGATTCTAAGTATAGGATAGAGCTGTGTGTCATTTGCAGAGGTTTGCTAGGGTTCAGGCATGCTTCCTTTCTTGTGGGTGCAGATTGGGTGAGCTGAGGAGCTGGGTAAGGAGCAGGGGATTTGTGATTCTGGCTAGAGACTGGGCAGCCAGGATCGATGCTTAAACCCAGGAGGTGGCTCTTTGTGGTTTTGTGGTAAGCAGTCAATAAACCTTTATTGATAGGTATGTTGTCTGTGTATAGGTTTTGGTCTTCAGTTACACTTCAGACATACATAGAGGAAATTCTTGCAAAGTTAAGGCAACAACGAAGAATTTCTGAATTTTACCTCCTGCGATTGGCTTGGGGTTCTTTGACTGTTTTTGATACCTAGGTAGGTGCTCAGAAATAGTTTATTACATAAATGAATAAGATTTTTAAATAGAGTGAGTCCATGTAAGTCAACATTGGCTTTTGAAGCATTTTAATAAATCAAGATTTTGGAAACCAGTTTCTTTCACTGTGACTGTGTAATAGGAAACTAAGTGGTATACATTAGCAAAGGACTTCACTGAAAGTCTTTTTTACCAGACGTTATCTTGAAAGTCACATGTAATTTCCAGATTATTTTGTGGATTGCTCATGGAGAACTGACTTAGTTTTGAACTACTTTGCATGACTTAATTGAATTATGGAATAAATTTAGTCACAGTAATTTAATGACCAAGTCGTATACTTGGTTCTGCGCTAAGAGCTTGTCCAGTGGGATCTTCCCAAAGCGTCATGGTGAAAGCCATATTTCTGCCATATTTGTCACAAGGACCAACAGGGACTAGGTGGGATACGATGGCATAAATGAGAAGGATCAAGGAGGGAGTGAAACTTCAGGTGGAGTTGAAAGATTGAATGAGAGGAGACAAAGAAAGAATTGCTGGAGAGAATCCAGTCACGTGGAGATGGAGCTAAGTGTAGGCCTGAGGTGAGGGTGACCACTTTGTCTGTTAATAAAAGGAGAAACACAGTGAGGTCCTAGGACTAGGCAGAGGAGTTGAGATTTAATACAGCAAGTCCTAGAAAGTCACTGAATATTTCCAAAGAGGGAAGTAGAAGAATGAAACTGGCTGAAAGAAGCTTGATTCACTGTGTTCACGGTCATGGCGTTAGCCTAGCTTGCTGTTCATGGAGTCCTGTGCCAGACATGGTTGTGTCTACCTAATTTACTAGCATAAACAGGATGATGAGAAATGATTCAACGATTGAGCCTAAGTTTTAAGTTTTTGTCTTACTTTTTAAAAAAATTCTTTTATTGGTACATTTTAGGTATACAATACGTTTACATTTATCATGGGGTGCTTGTACCTGTACATGATGTATCTGGGTTCTTACTTTTTTCCCCATTGCCTGTGCGCTCTTCACCCCCTCCACCCTTCCCTATTTCCATTTTTTTCTTTTCTCATAGTTTTTCCTTTTCCTTTTTCCCTTTCCCCTTCCCCTCCCACCAGCCATACATCTTTGTACCTTTTCCTATTTCAGATTATCAATTATTCATTTTAATCATTTTAATCCTTATTTACACTTTCAGTTTCTCACACTAGAGAAAATATGTGGTATTTACACATGTGTGTCCTATTTATTTCACTTAAGAGTATGGCCTCAATATGCATCCAGTTAGCTATAAATGTCTCTAGTTTCTTGTTCTTTATGGCTGAGTAGTACTCCATTTTATTTTAAAAACCACATCTTCTTTATCTATTTTCCAGTTGATGAGCACTTGGGCTGTTTCAAAGCTTTTGCTATTACAAACTGTGCCGCTATAAACATGGGTGCACATATATCGCTGTGGTATGATGCTTTTAACTCTTTGGGGAAGATACTCAGCAGGGGAATAGCTGGGTCAAATGGGACCTCTAGCCCTAGTTCTTTGAGGTATCTCCATACTGATTTCCACAGTGGTTGCACCAGTCTGCACTCCCACCAACAATGGGGAAGGATTCCTTTTTCTCCACACCCCCGCCAGCATTTGTTATTGGTTGATTTCTTGATAGCAGCCATTCTTTCTGGAGTCAGGTGGAATCTCAGTATTGTTTTCATCTGCATCTCTCGAATCACCAGTGATATTGAACATTTTTTCATATATTTATTTGCTGTGTTTACTTCCTTGTCTGAGAAATGTCTGTTCATTTCAGATGCCCATTTTTGAATGAGTCTTTGAATTTGGGGGGTCTGGTTTTTTTCAATCCTTTATATATTCTAGATATATAAAGATACCTTTGTCTGAGGTACAGCTGCTAAAAATTTCTTCCCACATTGTATGTTGTCTGTTAGCTCTGTTGGTGGTTTCTTTTGCAGTGCAGAAGCTTTTTAATAAGATGAGATCCCAGTTGTTGATTCTTTGTGCCAGTTCCCGTGCTACTGAGGTTTTGTTCGTAAAGTCTTTTCCTATGCCAGTGTCTTCAAGAGTTCTACTTAACTTATCTTCCAGCAAGTTTAGTGTTTCTGTCTTAATATTTAGATCTTTAATCCACTTTGATCTTAGTTTAGTGCATGGTGATAGGTATGGGTCTAGTTTTAATCTTTGGAAGGTTGAAATCCAGTTTTTCCAACACCATTTATTAAATAGGCTATCTTTTCTCCAATGAGGGTGGTTGGCTCCTTTGTCAAAGATGAGGTGGCTGAGTATGTCTGGAGTTGTTTCTGCATCTTCTAATCTATTCCACTGATCCTCGGGTCTGTTTCTTTGCCAGTACCATGCTGTTTTTATCTGTCTTACTTTTTATAACCCTTTTGAATTACAGAGTATAAGTAAGTATTGTAATTCCTGGACTGCAGAATGGGAGAGAGATGAAACTTAAAGAGTTCTTCAGTAGATATCAATCAAGTAGGAATCAGTCCAGGAATAGCACGTCAACTGTTCATTCCAGGTACTATCGGACATCCTAACAGGGAATGAATTGTAAATACTTTAAAAAATAAAACATAGGCCTAATGTTGATTTTTGAGTTGATACTCATTCTTAAAGATGACATAATGTAAAAAGTTTATTCCCCCCAGATTCAGTTGGTTTTTAACAGCCTTATTTAATTCACGCACTATGTAATTAATCCATTTAAAAATTGTCCAATTCTGTGGTTTTTAGGATTTTTGGAGTTTTACAACCATCATCATAATCTTATTTTCAAACTTGAAAAAAGTCAAACCTGTTTCTGTGACCAAGCACCTCCTCCTCTGTGATCTCTGCCTTCTCCCACCTGCCCTCTCTTCCTGTGTAATCTAATATCTGATTCCATAATCCAATTGGTATCATTCAAACTAGTATTTTACAGTATGTTGCTATGGATTTTGACATCAGTAGACCAGCTTATTAGCACTGTGACCTTGAGAATATTTCTTAACTTTGTAAAGTTTGTCTCTCTTTTGTAAAACATTAATAATCACTTGCACTTCCCAGCTGGCAAAGATTAAAGGATATTTATGTAACAGTGTTTTGTTAAGTGTTATATGAGTTAATTGTTCCACAGGTAAGTAACTGAATTATTTTTATTAAATGGTCTCATATTCATCCTTTATAATAGAATACATAAAAATGTCTGGTTAGGAGAGGACAGGTAGTGTTTTGAAGTCCATGGTTTTAATGATTTTAGGTTTTGACTTTTAATATGGAAAAAGTTCCTCTGGATGCACATATACTTGATTTTACAAAAAACAAAAAACCAGAAGGCGCATAGATCCCTTAAAACTATCCATACAGCCTCTTTGTGCTAGGTGAAGAACCTCTTGGTTTAAAGAAAGAGAAAACAGTTCTCCAAAGCTGGGCCAGGCAGCCCCACACATTGGCAGGAAACGCAGGCAGGTGACAGAGGTTGTGTTTTTTTGCCCTCCAGTTTTCACTACGTTGTGTTACTCATCAAAGTGTTCCAGGTCTGTGCTTTTCTCAAGCATGGCAGATTTTCTTCTAGCTGTGAAACTATGTCTCTTAATTATGAAGAGAAGATAGGAAAACTGGTAGTCCTGTAAGACAGAGCTGATGAAAGGAGGACTAAGCAACCAGAGCACCTTATATTAGAGCAGTCCCCTTGAGCCTGCACACTGTAGAGCCCTTGGATAAACAAGAACCATGTTCCCAGAGGACCTGGGGGAAGTGGGAATTCATGGCAGCCTGACTGTACAGGATGTGAGGCATGGCCTTGACTTGTTCTCAAGATAGCTGTTAGAGGCCACTTGATACCACTCTTGTTTATGTCATGGTTGTCAGGTGGCCCAGCAGTGTAACATCCCTTGATAGATTTAACAAAGATGTCCTTAGCATTTCTAAAAAGGAGGCTTCTTCTGTACCAGGCCTGTTCTCTCAGTTACTTCCTTTAATTTGAGATGTACCCTTGTGGAACATATCTGAGTACCAGTGGTGGAAACATGCAGCTAAGAACAAGGAAAGCTAATGCTAGTTAACAGCACAGTGGCCATTAACCCCATCGGGTGAGAGGACACCTGCCACAGGACCTTTGAATAACAATAACAGCGCTTTATCAGATAGGTCTTTTGAGAATATTGTCTCCCAGTCTGGCTTGTCTTCTCATCCTTTTTCACAGAGTAGAAAGTTTTTAATTTTAATGAAGTCTGGCTTATCAGGTATTTCTTGCATGGATCATACATTTTGGTGCTGTATCTCAAAAGTTAATGTCATACCCAGGTCATTTAGATTTTCTCCCATGTTAATCTTTTGGAGATTTTATAGACTGACCTTTTCCATGTAGGTACATGATCTACTGTATTTTGAATTAGGTTTTGTAAAGGATATAAGGCCTGTGTCTCGATTTTTTTTTTTTTTTGCACATGATGTCCAGTTGTTCCAGTACCATTTGTTGAAAAGACAGTAACTTTCTGATTGTATTATTTTTGTTTCTTTGTCAAAATTCAGTTGAAGAGGGGCTGGGGATTTAGCTCAATGGTTTTGCCGCCTGCTACGCAAGCACAAGGACCCGAGTTTGATCCCCCATACCAAAAAAAAAAAAACTTGGTTGAAGATGTTTACGTAAGCCTATTTCTGGATACTGCCTTTTAGTGACGTAAAGACGAAAAAAGATGGCCTCTTGCACTGCCTCTCATGCTCACCTTTGCACGGTTTCAGAAGGCCATCATGAACTTGGGAATCAGGGTGGCAGGGAACTGGCATGGAGGACACCTTGTGTGGCTCCTGGTCCCTACGAGAGTATCAGAGTCAAATGAGAGCCTCTTATTAGCAGAGTAACTGAGTTCTTCCCTCATTTTCTCTTCTTCTGTAGGCCCCTCATTCCTAACACTCGTTCTACACTTCGATACCAGAACCAGTGATTCCACTGAAATAAAACTGCTAATCTTTACCTTCAGTTCTTCCAGTGAAACCTAAGATAAAATTACAGTTGTTCTCTCGCAGAGTTGTTATGCTTAAATTACTACATCTCTCTCTCTGTGTATCCACAGGATAACTTGGATTCTACATTTCCTTTTTGGGTGATGCTTCAGCTGTGCAGGCCAAACTTAATTTAGGGACAGATTGATGGCTGGGAGAGGGGATGACAGGTTCCCAGTGGAGTTTTGGTCTTTTTTTTTCTTGCTGTTTCTATCTGGCAGTATCACCTAACTCACTTGGTGGTTTCAGACTTTGCACACCCACCACCCTGATACTTTTCTCTAGTTCTGTGCCACCCCTTTTTTCCTCTAATTACTGTCTAGTTGATCCAGCCACTCAGTGGACATTTCCCCTTGGCACCCTGTTGTTACTCAGACCCCAGTAACAAACTGACAGTTTCACTCCAAGTTTAGCTTCTCCATTGCTGTTTTTATAAATTGTGTCAGTGAGATGTCTTTGTTGCCAAGTCTTGTTGAAAGTTCTAGTTCTGAACTTTTATGAATCTCTCGTCCATATTCCATCATCTTACTCCAGTTCAACCTTCCCGAGAATCTTCTATCTAGTTTTTCCTAGCGCTTCTTAACCCACTTGTCTAACAATCTTCTCCACAATTTTCAAAAACTTGCAATTTCCCGTTTGATAGAGTGGGCCTTGTAGGCTGACATAAAGAGTTGTGAATTTTTCGGTGTCTGCCCAGCTTTCTCGCCTTTATTCTTGTACGTCCTTTCATTCCCTTTGTTATCTGAGTGCCTCCTCCTTCCTTTTCCTATAACTCACTTGGACTTTCCTGCTTCTGCTTCTTTCTTAGTCTTCTAAGGTAGTGGTCTTGAAACCTTCAGCATGCGTCAGGCTTACCCAGAGGGCTAGGCCACATTTGATCGAATAGGTCTGAGAATTAATATTTCTAACAAGCATCCAGGGGATGCTGATGCTCCTGACCCCAGAACCTCACCTTGAAAGACACTGTTTTGGGCAAGTCTCAAAGCTGGGGTGGAAATACTATAGACCATATTTCATATATATTGGTTGAAAGATTCATCTGATTCATAAGGAAGCTGCTATAGTTTGGATCTGAAATGTTCCCCAAAGCCCCGTGTGTTAAAAGGTTTGGTCTTCAGCTTGGCACCATTGGAGAGAGGTGATGGAGGTGGGGCCTTGTGGAAGGAAGTTAGGTCATTGGGGATGTTCCCTTGAAGGGGAAATTGGGACCCTGGCTCCTCCTCTTCTTCTCTATTTTCTTCCCACATGATGAGCAGCTTGCCCTGCTATGTGTTTCCTGACGTGATGTGCTGTGTAGCCACAGCCCTGAAATAATGGGATCAACTGGGCATGGACTGATATCGGCAAAAAACTGTGAGCTGAAATAAATTTCTCCTTTTTAAAAGTTGATTTATCTCAAGTATTTGTTACAGTAACAGAAAGCTGACCACCACAGGCCATCAGTCATTCAGATCCGTGCACTGGATGTTACATTCAGCAGTGCTAAAATTGTTCTGAACTTAAAATACACATTGACTCCTACTCTGTGCCAGCTGAGGAGCTCTTTATCCATAAAAGCATGGTTGAACCAAGAATTATACTTCTGTGTGGGTCCTACAAGTTGGAAGAGGATGTTTGCCATATTTAGCTGTGAGCCACCCATGGCTATGCTCTGTTATTATAGACCAACAGACTCTACAACCAGTTAACCTCCCAATTACAAGCTACAGGCCTGCATGCTGGAGGCAGTTTTGTTGAGCTGTGCCAGCATCTTGGTTGTACCTTCTGTTTCCAGACCCAGGCATAGCCTTGTAGCTTGGTGGAGTGGTAATGATACAGCTTTGCAAGAAGCAGATGTCCCAAATTGTATTAATGGGAAGGTTTTATATTTTAGCCTTACTGTTAAATGGTAGAGGTCGTTTTTTGTCATTCAAAATGGATGTGTCAGCCACCTGTACGTGGATGGGAGAGAGAAGAGGGAGGGTAGGAGGTGTGGCCATGAGCACACAGACGATAGGCCTGGGCAGAAGCATTAGGGGTCTTCTAGTCCATTTAACTTTGCAAAGAGATGTCTGAAGGTGAATGCAGTTTCAGTAGGGAATGTGGGACTCTTTTTCACATGGTAATCGGCACCTAAAAGATTTTTCACTTTTCCTTATGATTACATTCTCCTGGTCTAGACTACAGACTCTTGACGTTTGATTTCTGACCTAAAATAATACTGTTCAAAGAAATGCCTCAAGATTTCAGGTATTGTTCTGTCTTTCATCCTGTTTTAATGCCTCTCGTTGGCAAGGGATGTGCTCTACTGTGCTGGTGCTCTGGCAAAGCATCTCACCCACTGCTTGGGAAACTGAACTTCCGTCTCATTTAGAAACTAACTTAATTATCTGCAGTGGCACTTTAATCTTTGCAATTTCTTCATTTTGCTTCATAAACTTTGAACAGTGTGTCTCATTATTCTTTTCTGCCAAAAGTATTTTTCTTTAAAAATTGCACATTTAAAAAAATTGTACTTGATGCATTCCTGTAATCTCTGCACTTGGGATGCTGAGGTGGGGCATTGCTGTAAATTCAAGGCCAGCTTGAGCTACATAGTGGGTTCATGGCCAACCTGAACTACACAGTGAGACCCTGTCTCCAAAAACCAAAAAAAAAAAAAAAAAATTGTTCATCGGGGAGAGGAAAGTAACGCTGGGGAAAGTCATAGTATGTTAAGCAGTAAAGGCATGAAATGTATCAAGTATTTTACTTACAGTTTATTATCCTCAAATGCAAATAAGTTTGAATACACTTGAACTCTTACTTCTGAAGCTTGTTTTAGAAATGGAATATCTGTTTAGTTTTGATCAGATTGAGAGGCTCTGTTTACCATTTTCAATTTCATCAATTTTTTAAAAAATTAAAGTGTTTTCTAATTTTTTCTCAAGGTGGAAGTTTTATTAGCAGTGATCAGGTCTGATCTCTCCTCTTCTAAGTGAACACAAGAAAGTCTTGACAGATCATACTGATCCCTGAAACCATGCTGAACCTGACTTCTGTGATACTTAAGGTAGTCCAGGGTCTTAGAGGATCATTGTACTGAAAAGAACCTTCATTGTTTCTCTGTGCTGTAGAAATGAATTTAGGTCAAGTCTTAACTTAGTAGGGCTTTGGGTAAGTAGTATACAGCATCTCTAAATACTAATACTACATGGATACGTGGTCTTGTACTAGGGTAGAGACTAGGCAGAAAGTGTGGGGTAGGGACAGAGGATTGGGAATCCAGGACCTGGCAGCCGCAGTGGATTCGGTAAGCGCTGTGTTGAGCACGCAGCTTTAGGATTGTGTTCAGGTTTCCCTGACATCAGCCAGGTGTGCATCACACTCAGATTGAGAAACACTATTTCCTCTGTAAGCTCTGGAAACGTATTATTAGAAAGGCTGCACAGGTAACCACAATGACGAAATCAAATGGAAATTTGAATGTAATGGTATTTTCATGCTCAGGGCTAGGCAGTGATCAATGACCAGGGAGTTTCAGAATTAGAATTCTGCAGCCCGTTGACAGAGCTGAGTAGTTATCCCACAGGATGGGTGCACTGTCAGTCAAAAATACCCTGGGCGTCCCACCCACAAGACCGGGGCTGCAGCCTGCCTCCTCCCCTACCACTTAGCCTCTTACCAGCTGTGTGATCTTGGGCACGACTTGAAACTTGGAGTCCTTTTCCTATCTGTGAAATGTTGATGATGATCACTACCTGGTTTACTTCACCTAAACACAGTGAGCATCCACTGGGGTGATGGGGATTGTGCATCAGAGACAGGAAGCCACAAGCTGAGGTGTCTGCTGGCTTCTCTTGATGTGTGTTGGCTGAGTTTATTCTGGGCCTCTTAGATGTTTCTCTTTTAAAAATTGGAACTTGTAATTTAAAAGCACATGTGTGGGTCTGGATGTGGTGGCACGTGGCCGTTCATCCCAGCACCCTGGATACCACCAGTTTCAGGGCAATCTGGGCTACACAGTGCGATCTTGTCTCAAAAGAAAAAATGCACTGGACTTTGGTACATTTATGAATTTAAATACTCAAACTCTTCCATGGCTTTTAAATATTTCCTGATTATTTTAGACTGTCCTGATGCTATGGAGTTATAAAACCATTAATGGTGTAGTTCTGGAAGTAAACACTACAGCTTACTCGTCAAAATGATAAGGAATAATATGCAGGGGTTTTCAGACTTTTTACTCACAACACATGTGGGAAAATAATGAAATGTAAACATCACGGTTTTTTAGTGGGCATATTTTATTTATGTAAAGAAGCCCTAATAACTATTATACTAACTAGTCTTATGTCACCTATAACTAATAAGCATATATAATACTAAAAATAGTTTTGCTGAAATTGGTAGTCTTTTAAAAAAATTATTTTGACTTTGCTATTTGAGAAGCACTGGCCCTATTCTCATACTAGAATCTCATTGTAAGCATTCATATTAGACAAAGGCACATTTATGAGTATGTGGTTTTTTGTGTGTGGAAACTTATTAATAAGCCTTCATGGCTTTACAAATATAATCAAACCCCAGTTTCAAGGATTCTGGTAGCAAAACGATAGGGAAAAATTCTCATTTCTTAAAACAGTTTGAAAAGAAAAATAACAACTTATTTTAGAAATCTCAAATAGCTATATATGCTACTAACTTGAAGAATTCATAAGAATAATTTAGTTGACATAGATATTTTTTCTTGAACTAATTCTTACCATTAAAGCCTCATGACTATATTTTGAGAGGTGGAATAGATGTAACATTTTTTTGAGCACCTACTGTGGACCAGGTAGTTAGCTTCCCTATGTGCAGGCAGATCTTATACCACCAGGGAAGGTGGTTCTGTTGTCCTCACTTTGTATGTGAGAAAACTCCTGTCATTTGAACCCAACTCTGCTGTGCTCTGAGGTCCACATTTTTCCCCCACAGCTTCTTTAAGAAGGCTCAAATACTGGCTGTTTACCTCCCATATGGCAGGTGCGATGGTTCATATCTAGATGGCCCCCAAGAGCCTCATGCAGAAGAGGCGGTCACTAGGGCTTGTTAACTTGGAAGGGCAGCTCCCTTCCTGGCTCTTCCTTTCTCCCTCTGCTTTCAGTCTACCATGCCATGGACAGCTCTCCCCCATTATGCTCCTGTGCCATGCTGTCCTGCCTTAGGGCCAGCAGGCTGTGGACTGAAACATGAGCCAAAAGGAAGCTCTCCCCCTTTTAGTTGCAGATGCTGGATATTTTGTCCCAGCAATAAGAAACACAACTAAGATAGCAGAAAAGCTTATTCTTGTGTTTTAGTGTCAATAAACTTAAAAAATTGCCTCTGTTTTCATTGCTTTGTTATAAAGCTGTATGAGATATGAGTCAGGTAAAGCCCATCTCCAGGAAAGCCTGTGGTCTCTGCCTCTCCCTCAGAAGTTTTTAATTACCTTTGGCACATCTGGTAGTGAAAGAATACATCTTGTGGGGGTGGAAAATGAGATGTAAACTACAATGAATAAATTGTTGGCCAACCTAAAGAGTTGGTTTAAACAGAAGGGAGAACAGCTTGAATGAATTTGTTTTTCATTATGTACCTTTAAGGCATAGCCTGTCAGAGACACTAAACAATTGTCCGGTTGCTTGAACAGTCATACAAGTGCCTGGCGGAAGGGCCCCAGAGAACTCTGTGTGTTAGCCAGACGGGCAGAGTAGTTGGATGAGTCAGAGAGGCACAGACCAGCCTAGAGGAGAACCTGGAGGCAGAACTCTTGTGTGGAACACTTGGCTGAGAGGCTGAAGTAAATGCCACAGAGACAGAGTCCAGCCATCCTTCCTTGTGTCTTTGAGTTTGTAGAATGTAAAGTGATGAGACCCTGCAAAGGGAGTGAGGGTCTGCTGAAGCCAGGAGCTGGTTAGCGTGGCCCACTTCTGGGCCGATAGCTCAGGGTGCTATTTCAGAAATACTGTGATGGGATTTTACTCCAAAGAGAAACTAGTGGGAAATGCATTTAGTCAATAAGGCTTTGTTTGCTTTGGGCTAGGGACATAGGTAAATGGGAAGCACTCCATGTTTTGGGGGTAGGCAGACCTAAGTCAGAGTGATGCGAGCAGTGGTATGAAGAGTAGTGAGAGGTCATTGGATGTCACAGAAAGGTGAGAAGTTTCCATAGCTATTGGTTGCATAATGATAGAATGTTCTTTCATGCTCACTTACCCTCCTCCTCCTTCTTTTCCTCTTCTTTCTCCTCATCTTCTTCTTCCCCTTCTTCCTCTTCCTCTTCTCCTCCTCCTGTTTCCCTTCCTCTTTACCCTCCCTGTTCCTCATCTCCTTCCCCTGTTCCTCATCTCCTTCCCCTCCTTCTCTTCCTCTTCCTTCTCTTCCCCTTCTGCTTCCACCTCCACCTCTCAGTCTAGATATCCTTTCCTCCACGAAATGCCTTCTCTTCTCCACCAGACTGGGTTAGGTTTCCTTGCAGTGGAGTTCCTGAGTACAGCAGTATCTACAGTATCTACAGTGTAATTGGCTCCTGTGACAGCAGGCACCGGCTGCACAGTGCCTTTCCCATAGTTGACACCCATGTATTTGTTAGAGGAATTAAAGTAAAGCTCCAAAAGTTGGTGTCCAGTTGTGGAGGACCCTGTAATAATACTGGATGATAGTTACTAGGTGCTTACTAAGTGTTAGGTGCTATAAAAGTACCTGGGATATAGTAACTCATTTTTTCCCAACAGCCCATATAGCAGTCATGTGCTACTGTTCCATTTTATAGGTGAGGCATTGAGACATGGGAGCCGGGTGTCTTAGAGGTAGCTCGCTCTGCTCTGTGCTCCCACTCACCCTGCAGGAAGTTCAGGTAGACAGTAAGCAGGGGTGTTGTGAAGAAACATGAGAAGGATTTATTAGAGGTAGATACAGGACAACACACTGAAGAACAGAGTGCGGGTGCTCTGAGAAATAAGGGACAGTACAGTAGGGAACTAGGGATCTTTTATGTGCTTTGGGTGTTGGGAGTGATAATCTATAATCTTAGTCTTGTCTAGTGGTTAGGACAGGATGGCCCACCTGTAGTGAGATAGTGGTCCATTCATGTGGGAAATCTCAAAAAAGGTGTCCATTCAGGTGAAAGAGGACCATTTGCAAATAAAACGGGGATGGAGAAACACCTTTGTAGGTTTGCTGTTTTGGGAGAAGAACAGGAAAAAAAAAAACGAGGCTCGTATCTTGAAGGTGAAATTTTTCTTAAAAGTGCAATTTTAAAATCTCGATTTCCTTGTCTCCTTTCTACCTAATTTTATTTCTTCTATCCTGTCTCATCCCCACCCCACCCCCACTTTGGTCCCTTATTCTTTTTTTTTTTTTTGGTACCAGGGATTGAACTCAGGTCCTTGCACTTGCAAGGCAGGTGCTGGAACCACTGAGCTAAATCCCCAGCCCCTGGTCCCTTATTGTTAAGCAGGTGCAGCAGGCAGACAGTTGGTCTTCAGTAACTGCTTCAGGCCGAGAAAGGGTACTGATCCTGCCTAGCCAGGGACCTAAAGTCATGTCCTGACTGAGGCAAAGGAGACGTGGGAATATTGGGCTCTGTCTGTTGAAGAACCATCATCTTTTGGTAATCTGAAAAAGAAGGCAAAGACATAAGAGACCTGGCCCACAACAACAATGAATCATCCAACAGAAAAGAATTCCAAGGCACAGCGTCATAGCCGGAAAAATGAGAAGTTTTTTTTTAATCAGATTGTTCTAGAGAATCAGCCTGCTAGCTAGCCATACAGGCTGATGGCAGCGCTGGACATTGCATCGAGTTGTGCACATAGATCACGTGACGCAGGGCACACATTTGCAGAGTTGTCAGGACTGTGGACACAGTGTTCTGTTTTGGTAAGGGCACAGGTTCTACCTCGTGCCACTGTTAGAATCTAAGGCCATTCGCTTTTGTAGAATGGCTTTCCTGATGATGATTTTTACTTCTGAATTTAACGATGAAATACCGTTTGTGTATAGTTATTAAGAGACTCACCCTAACCCAGGATTGAACCTAGGGCCTTGCACCTAATGAAAGACGTGTGCCCTCTGCAGATGGACTGTGCAATGTGGGAGTCTCCCCTGGAATGGTACCAAGTTGCTCCTGGAATAGCAGTGGTAAAACGTAGGTTACTAATTCAGCAAGTGCACAGGCAGGGCGCTTATTAAGCTCCAGGTACTGTTCAAAGTACTTTACAAGAATTAATTGATTTAATGCTTTTGACAGCTCTGTTAGAGGCACTGCTACTGTCCTCTCTGTTTGATATATGAGGACCCTGAGCTTCAGAGAGGTCCCATAGTTAGTAGGTGGCAGAGCCAGGGCAGCCTGGGGTCAGGTTTTCCCCTTTGTCCCAAGCTGCTGCTTCATCCTCCTGTACAAAGGGAACGTCGCTGGCATCTCCAGGCATGTTTCTATTCAGATAGTACAGGGTCGCTGTGATATTTTGGAGACAGATCCTTCCAATTCCAAAACATTTAGTTTAAAATATTTGTCTAAAGATATTTATATCATAATGTTTAATATGTGCTAAGCTTAGAGCAGGAAAATAAACACAAAACCAACACAGAGCTTGCCCTTGGGAACGTGAATTCTACTGAGGGGAGATAGAAAAGCATGTAGACTTACAAAGCAAAAAAAATAATTTCAGATGGAGAAAGGCAGATGAGAAAAAGAAACACTGTAGCAAAAGAGAATATGCTGTCCACTCTGATAACCACTGAGCATGTGCAGTGTGGCCAGCCCACACTGCAGAAAGCTGTGAGGGTGAAATACACGCTGGAATTTGAAATCTTAGGATAAACAAGTGTATAAAGTACCAATAATTTTTGCATTGCTTGTATTAAAATTTATATATATATAAATACAAGTGTTGCCTGAAAAGCTCCAAAATCTGAAACTTTTTGAGTACCAGTATGATGCTGCACTAGTGGAAAATTCCACACCATGACACTGTTTCATGCATAAAATTAGTAAAAATGTCCAAACTTATCTTTAGGCTATGTGTACAAAGTATATGGAAGACATAAATGATTTTTTGTTTAAGCTCTTGTTCTATCCCCAAGACATCTCATTATCCCAAATCAGAAAACAATCCAAAATCCGAAACACTTCTGATCTCAAACATTTTGGGGAAAGGATATTCAATCTGCATTAAAATGAATCCTAAATGAAGTTAAGTAGTCACAAAAGAACAAAAATTCTGTTATTATATAAGGTACTGGGAGTAGTCAAATTCATAGCAGCAGAAATTGGAAGGTGGCTGCCAGGGGCTGGGGTGGAGAATGGGAGTCATTATTTAAGGGGTACAGAGTTCCAGTTTATAGTGATGAAAAAGGCCTGGGAGGGTAGATAGTGGTGATGTTGCACAACGGTGTGAATGTTCTTGAGGCTGCTGAAGCTTACATTTAAAACTGGCTAAAGTGGTAAATTTTGTTAGGTATATTTTACTTTATAAAGCCAAGAAATGAATTTCACTTTTATTTTTAAAGGATGCCACTAGATAATTTAAAATTACACATGTGGCTTGAGTCATTTGTCACGGGTAAAACCTGATTGTGAGATGCCTCTTTCAAGGGGGTCTTCTTTGCATCCTGGGCTTGGGCAGGTGGGGTGAAATAAGGAGAGAAGGGGCAGGGCTGTGGTGACGAGTTTGTGTGTTCCTGCTTGGCATTACACCGGAGAATAGAAACGAAGCAATAAGAAATGCACATTTTTGGGGCCGGGGACTTATCTCAGTGCCACTGTGCCTGCCTCGGAAGCACAAGGTCCTGAGTTCCATCCCAGTACCAGAAAAAAAAATGCTCACTTCCATGCACACTAAACCATATGAAATTCTGACATTTCTGACTTTTTCCAAGTGTTTGTTCTTTAGTGGGCATCTCAGAGGGCAACACCCATCCTATTGACTTGCAGAGTACCATGCCAGACAAAAATCTGTGTTGAGAAGGAAGACAACTTCGCTGTCACAAACAAGGAATCCTGTTGGCAGACCTTGAACATTTCCAATTTCATAAAGCTCTGTCTTGTCAGCTTGGTGGGTTTTGGAACCCAGAGGGAGAGATAATAGTGTCATTAGCACCTTTGGATTGTGACTCTGTCATGTCACAGGGGCGATTGTTACAATTGCACAGGTAGACTTTTCCTTCTGGAAAGGTCTTGGCTCAGGACAAATAAACGGAAGGGTTGGCTTTCTCACTAGGGGAGGGTTATTAGGAAGGTAATTTGGGGTTTGTTTATCTTTCTATTAAAGGCCATCCATGCTGGCTCAGGTGGTATCCTGGTGGTGGCTGCCACCTTGTTCTGTTCCCAAATCCACCTCGGTGGCCTCGTTGTGTGTCATTACTGGTTTTCCCAGGACAGTGAGAGGAGACCCCATAGGAGGGGCTGCAGAAAGAATGGCTTTTGACTCCAGAGCCCCTGGTAGAAAATGTTGGTTCATATGAAAGGGGAAGATGGTTAATACCTAAAATCTTCCATTTCATAAAAACATTTTCTGGGCTTTGAAACATCTCTGCCTACTTGCTGGGGACCACTGAGTCCAGCCAGCAATAATGATTCCTGCCTTCTGGGCTGCTCTTTATGTCCTTTTTGCACCCCCTGATCATAAGTTTCTGGTAGCATCTCGGGTGCTTGGAGGTTGGGAGGTATTTACAGGTCCTTCAGCTGTGTTGAGGTTTCAGATTGATTGGACACTTTGTGCTGCCCTGGGACGACTCTGTATTGCCCCATAGCCTAGGTGCTGTGTAAGCTAATTTGCTAAAAACAACAAAGGTTTGTTCTGCCCCGTATTACATAATTATTGATATCTGAGCCACCTCCCAGAAATTGATGGCTAGAACTCATCCTACAGTTTCTAGCAGATTTTTCAGTTCTGTGCACATCCTGGTCCATTTCTGTAGGATCATTGTTGTGTCATCTGCTTACTGCCAAATGGTCAACTCATGTGGGCCATTAACAACATGAACTTTAAACTTTCTAACCTCAAGAAACTTACCTCAGTAGGTTTATTTGAAGGTGGGGTTAGGTTTGGGCTTAGCTTGCAAGTTTTTTCTTCATTTACCTTGAGCATCCTTTTGTTTTGTTCATGACAGGACAAATGGGTCATTGTGACTACCTGGCTTGATTACAATAGACAGAAAATCTGACTGACTTCCCCTGAGGTGGCTTGAGTTGAAGAACGGGTGCTTTTTAAATATGGCACCTTATATATCTCAGACAGCAAATAAATCCTTCTATGCAAATAGTACTTAGTAAATATATTTGCAGTTTACATTAACTGTTTCACACATTTATTTCTTTCACCTTCACATGAAATTTGAGAGATTGGCATTATTTTCTCATTTGATAGGTAGAATAACTCAAGAGTTACAGTCCTTGCTGCGCAAGCGCACGGACCCAAGTTCGATCCCTGGTACCAAAAAAAAAAAAAAAAAAAGAGTTACAGTCCAGATGAATTGACTTTATTTTATTTTTTATGTAATTATTATTATTATTATGTACTGGGATTAAACTCAGGATCTTACACTTGCAAGGCAGGCACAGTGCCACTGAGCTAAATTCCCAGCCCCAGATGAGTTGACTTTAGGTTGAATTCTCTTCTCCACACCTCCCTACTACCATGTTTCCTTATCTTTAGCAAGTGGCCAAAAGAATTATAAAAGTCTAATCACCCAGCCTAGGCGGGGAAAATGATTCTCTTATCAAGTACCATTTCTAATTCTTACCTTAGTAACTCATGGCATTTCCAGGATCTTCATTCTTCCAACCACACATAGTGGGTGCTTACTGAATGACTGAAGTAACTCTTGGCTTAAGTAGATTCCACATGGCCAGATTCTGTAGATAGCTGACAGGATCTTCCCAGGTCTCTATCAGGGTTGGTGGTGGTGGTAGTGATGGAGGGAGGTAGGTAGGTAAGTAAGTAGGCTTGAAAGGCTGGACACAGCCTGTCAGTGGTGGTGAACCTATGGCATGTGTGCTGCAGCAGGCTGTTTGTATCATTGAAAGCTCTAAAAGATTCGCCATCACTGGCCTAGATCTTCAGAGGAAGACCCTCAGTTAATAGCAGAGTCACCAGGACACCTTGGAAGAGAAACGGTGATCATTGTCATCATAAGTTGGCAGCTTTATCAGTAGCCGAACTTCTGTACCGTGTGGTTCCTTTGAATTCAGGCATATGCAGCAATAGCAGCAGCATCTGGCCACATGAATCCCTGGGACAAACCATAACACCATCCCCTTTCTGTTTAAAAGAGCCCTTTCTCTTTCGGACTCTTATCACTGGAGCTCATAGCCACCTTTGCTTCTAGACAGTTATTGCCCCCCTCCACCTATGCAGTCTTCTGGGGCCTAATTTTTTTTGGCGGGGCGGGTGGGATACTGAGTATCAAGCTCGGGACCTTGCACTTGCGAGGCAGGTGGCGGAACCGCTAAGCTAAATCTCCGGCCCCTTTGTGGCCTAATTTGTTTGAACCGATGTAACTACAAGCTGGCATAATTTCTGGTGATGCTCAGTTCACTCTTCTGCCTCATATGAAAATAGTGTATGGTGTGTTACTGATGAACTTTTTGCTATATGACTGGCATAATTTTTAGGATGCTCAGTTCACTCTTCCAGGTCTTATGAAAATAACATGTTCTGGTCTTGTTTTTGATGAACTCTTCTCTGATGATCAGCTTTGGTGTCACATGAAATTTTTTTTCACCTGAACTGCTCCAAACCCCAAAGTAGGAATCCTATGGTATGGACCATTTGCCATTGGTTTCTTTCATTTAGCAAGATACATACCATACTTCCTCTGTATCTCTTGGTGGCTTCCTAGCTTATTTCTTTTTTATCACTGAATAGTAATTTATTGTTTGAATGTACCATAGTTGGCCTATCAATCCACAAAATCAACTGTTTTCTTTTTAAATAAATACATAATGGGACATTTGTTGAATAGCCATTGAACCACCGACTCACGATAGAATCCTAAATTTTTCTGCCAGGTGCATAGTGCCAAAGCAGAGTTGTGATAAAAAAGGCAAACAGGTTGTTAGGCACTTCTGCTGGTGTGCACTTACTGTTAAGGCAGAGAGGATCGAACCAGAGTAAGTCCACTACACATAGATGGCCTTGAGGTGTACAGGCTTTCAACAACAGTTTAATCGCATCGCCAGTAACATCCATATGTGACTGAAAAGAAATTGATTAAAAGTAAATGAAATTTTAAAAATGAAGTGCTCAGTTGGAGTAGCTACATTTGCTCCATAGGTCTGGGTAGCTGGTGGCTTCCATTGTGGACAACACAGCTGTAGACCATTTCTTTCATTGCAGAAAAATTTACTGGACAGCCCTGATTCAAATAAAAGCATTCCAGTAAGAGGATGGGATTGAAATTAGTTGACCAGGCTGATTTCTGGTTTCTCTTTAATGCTTTAGCTCTTTTGTGCCACAGCAATTTTACAATGGAAGAGATGAAGGCCAGAGATTTGTTTGCTGGTGAAAAAAAAAGTTGCTTAAAATGACTTGCTGGGGATAAAAAGGCTGCCCGGGCCAGTGAAGCTGTGAAATGCTCCCTGTGTGACAGCCCCGGGAGGTATGGCTTGACAACGGTTCAGGCCCTTGATCAGCTAGTGTTAGGGAGTTTTATAGAACTCTTAGCTCTTGCTAATTTAGTTTGGTTTAAAAGCAAAGGCTTTCTCTAATTTGAGGGGATGGGATAGGTATGGGGAGAGAGTTAAACTTCTCATCGAAAAAATCTGCAAATTGTACACCCGTCCCTTCGGTAAACTCCTGTGGTCTGTCCGTGCATAACAGGAATGTGAAACCTGAATGAATATCAGATATTTGCCACAGAAATTGTAGCTCACTCTCTTGAAATTACTGTTATTTTGGGAGCAAAGCAAATAGCAGTTAAGAATTTTTTTCCCTTCTTCTTCCTCTGCCAGTTCTTTGGATTTGGCCAGATCTAATTTCATTCACATGGTAGGGGCTGTACTGAATGGATGCTCACAAACTATTATGGGCTGTCAGTCTACTTAGATTTCAGTTCTGTGCTCATTTTTTTTGTATGGCATTTTAATAAAGTCTTCATTTTTGTCCTTTTAAACAGAAGTACTGATAACAAATATTACATGAAATTGTGCTTTTCCTCAGTGTCTAATCTGGAAGTTGGCTGTTGACATTGGTGAAGGTTTTTATATGATTTTTAAATGAAAATGCTAAATTGCTTTATCTGTGCATTGTAGCTTTAAATATTGACTTTTCTTCTTTTGAAATGCTTGCGTTTCTAAGAGGCCTAGTGTGAAAAGGCGAACTTGACAGAATAATATATCTACCATAATTCCTGTGAAAGGACTTGGCGTAGTCTGGTATTTGGAAGTTCAGTCAGAATGTGACCACTCAGAGTCATGAATGTCTGTAAACACAGGCTGAAAATTGATAGTTTTCTCTGAGAATAGGCACAGAGAAAAAAGTTTATTATCTTGCAAATTAAGAATTGGAAATGTCAGATGTCAAATGAAGACAGATTTTCCCTCAATCTGTTAAGCCAGTGTCACCTGCTAAACAACTCTTACAAGAGTTGCCGAGGTTTAATCAGTATTTAATAATTATTGAATTTGTTCAACTGACTTCAAAAAATTTTGTCCCTTGAATGAAAAAAACAGGGTAAACAGATGGGTTTCATATGTCAGCTATGGTTTTAACGCAGTTCTAAAGATATATATATATATATATATATATATTTTTTTTTTTTTTTTTTTTTTTTTTTTTTTAAATTTGGATACTGTTTCATGTTAGCAAAATCTAGAGACATCGATTATGGTTTTTAACATGGGATTGTTTTCTTAAAAGCTGTGAAAGGGAAAAGAATCAATATTAAGGCTTCCAAATGGCAGCTTTTCAGAGTCCCCCAGCACGATTGATTACAGCTTCTATGTTAAAGGATTTAAAAAGAATAATCTGTATTAAAAACATCATTCTTTGGTATGAGCTTGAGCAGTTCCAAATGGGTTTCCATGGGGGCTGCCCTGCAATGTGACATGGGAAGGGCCTGTGGGCATCACCAGTGGCAGGGCAGCGAGGCAGGGGAACAGCGCTTAGGTGAGGAGTTGCTAGCCTGCATGCCAGAGGGGTTGCCCTGGCAGCTGCAGCCATTCAGCTGCATTCTTCAGCTTCCGAAGCAGGAGGGGTGAGAAGCAAGTCATTTTTCTACATGTGTCCCGTGAGGTTAAGCTGCAGGAAGGGAGAATCAGAAGGATGTCTTTGTTCCGGAGTGTTGACCAAAGCCGGGTATGTCCAGTCAGAGTTAGGGCTAATAGTAACGATGGTTTTCCAGCCTCCACATCCTCAACTGTTGCCTTGAGGGGGTGGGGAGTGGCCGCATCTTCATTTATCATCTTATGCATGAACGCTGTGACCTTGCTAGTCTTTGGCTGCACGCTGATCAGTACCGATTAAATAATAAACTCCACTCTGTGGGCAGAGGCTCTGTCTGTGGGCAAGTGTGCCTGCAGCAGTTAAATCTATTAGACACTAGGCCCGTCCTCCCAAGGCATGTGACAAGAGATCATTAATGTGGAGGAGACTCCTAGAGTTTGGTTCTCAGTGAATCTCTGCATTGTCTGAGAAATTGTAACAAGTAGAGCAGAGGCTTTCATTCCATAAAAGGTGTTTGTGTGTGTGTGTGGGGTGGGGTTTACAGACCTGTCCACTGGTTGCTTCACAGAAGGCCTTTGTAGGAACAGGGTGGGCCATTACTTTAGGAATGATGAAGATCCTCGAGGGAGTGCGAATTTTTCAAGCATGGTGTTGAGTTATTTCTTTCTTTATTTTTATTTATTTATTTTGGTACCGGGGATGAACTCGGGTCCTTGCACTTTCGAGGCAGGTGGCAGAACCACTGAGCTAAATCCTCAGCCCTGGTGTTGAGTTTTGTGTGATAAATTTTATTCTACACCCTTGGGTGCTGAATCAGTGTAGAACCCTTTGATACGTCTTGCTACCAAACTGGTGGAATCAGCTTATAAAATGTTCTTGTTCCTGGACTTCCACAGAGAAGAAAAAAACACGTTCCTTGAGCTAATCTGATAAGTTTTTCATTCCTAATGGTTTTCTTTTTAAAAAATCTCTCATGTTTTTAGAAAACTGAACATTACATCTGTTACGAAATGTGTTTATGAATGTGTGTTCCAACCAAGACTTGTCATTTTACTAGTGAATTACCATGCGTCAGCCTCTGGAAGCAAAAAGTAATTAAATATGCCTTTAAAAATAAAACTACTTTTTAAAAAATGATTCTGAGTAAATGATTCTGTTATTAGCAGGTGTCAGAATGTATTCATACACAGTATTTTTGAAGGCACTGGCCACATGTCAGTTTGTACGCCAATAAAGTATGCATTGTCAGTGGGAAAACTATCATTGTCCACACTTTTCCTGTCCTCCTCATTCAACAAGACCACAAATTTACTATCTTCAGATGAAATGGTCACAGACACCCCTTGAACCCAGCAACAGGAGTGCTTCCTAAAACTCGTTAGCTTTGCAAGGCCCAGCTTGTGTGGCTATCAGTGCACTGCGTGCAGCGGGTCCGTTTGGCTAGAAGCTCATGCCCTTGCTCCAAGCCCCATGGTGCATGTTGGGGAGGCTCCATTTCCTGGGGAATTTCATGCAGGGTCTCTTATGATGCATTTCATAATAGACTCTTAATAGCTTTCAATCTCTTCTGGTTCCTCTATCAAGGAATCATTTCTTTAAAAGCTGCTGGACCCTCTTTGTTTATTTTACTGGTTAAAAAGATTGATCAAGAACAGTTCGTTTATATAATGAAAAGAAATACAGGCCCTGGGGCCATGAGTCTTCGGCAGAAATGGTGTTTTTCCAGTAGATTACCAGGAATGTGAATAATCCTTAGGACACACAGTGCAGCCTCCACAGTGAGTTGGCACTAGATATTAACAGCCAACCGTTCAAAACAGCTTTTTTTTTTTTAAATGCCAGCTTTGAAATCAGTGGTCTCTGCTGTAGCTTTGCTGCCTTTGTTTAGATTTTTGGGGACAGTGTTAGCATACTCTTCTCCAAATGGAGCCAGCTGCAAATGTCACCTTCATCTTGTTCAGTGCTCCTGGATCAGGGAGTCCCTGAGTCAGTGCAGACGCATTCTTGGGACCAGCAGGAGTTGCTCCCTTGTTGAGCTCTTCGTTGTGTTGCAGAATGGATGCTGAGAGCCATTAGCACTGTGGGATATCTGCCCTCTAGCTGGCATTTCAGCTGTGCAGTTATGTCAGGGACAGTGCTGAGGTGTGGGCATTGGCCTCTGTTGGCGTGGACTAACCCTCATCTTGACTTGGATTGACTTTCTCTGCTTGAAATAACTAGGTATGAGGAGATGGGTAGTTAGACACAGGAAACTTTACAACCTGGAATCTTATGATCAAATATCCATTTTATCAGACTCCATGCCTTTGTGAACTTTGTGGCTAGGAGTGGTGTGTGCTCTATTCTTGTGCTTCTGAGGTAGCTTTCTGAAGTATAGTATTTTCTTTCAGTACTCACCACTTCCTTACATACCCATGCACTTCCGTGGTGCTTTCTGGAGAGGTTTTAAATATAAAAGCATATGTGTTGTGTAAATATTGCATTGTGTCTTGTGTGAGAAATTGAAAGTGTAAAAAGGAACAAACTGTATAATAGCTATTGTGAAATAGGAAGAAATTGTTCAAAAGGAAAGGATATTAGGGAGGGGGGAAGGAAGAGAAAGAAAAAATCAGAAAAGAAGAAAAAATGGAAACAGATTTTGCAAATGAGGAGAAGAAGGGTTGAACAGAGGAGAGGGGAAAAAGAAATAAAGATATATCATGGAGAGGTTCAAATCCCCTATGATGAATGTGATTGTTATATATCTAAAATGTACCAATAAAATTAATTTAAAAAGCACATGTGCAGTATCAACTGCTAAATAGTAGTAGTAGTAGATTTGCTTTCAGAAGTTTCTTTGTACTGTTGATATGTGGAAGCTAGCCCTGGCCTAAGATGCCTGACTCATCTGTCTTGTTTCCTTTATGTGCATGTATGTGTGAAATATATATGGCAAAAACGTAACAGTGCTACCAGTTAGGGAAGGAGCCAGCATAAAACCCATCACTTTAACCAGTTAACTTCTTTTCTAAAATTTTCCTTTGTCCTTCAATTCTTGATCAGAGGTATATGAAATTTTAATATACTTGTGATGTCAGAAAATACTTTATAACATGTTTTAAAAATGTATTATCATAAATATTTTTCCTTATTGCTCTAGGGGGCGCATGATTTTTAGTGGCTATTTGGAGAAAATTAATATGTCATGCATAATAATACATGGTACATGGCTACCCCCTATACTTGGTGATTTTGCTTTCATGCAGTGGTAAACACCACAGCTTTTCTTTTTAAAATATTTCCTTATGATTATTCCTAAAAGAGTAAAGTCTATTCCAATGGTGTAAGACTTTTTGTAGATGCTTAAAACACATTGCCAGTATGATTTCCAAAGGGCCTGTGGCTCTTTCTGTAAGTTGGCATATTTTAAGTTGTCAGGGCTTTTCTTTGCAGGCCACTTTAGAAGTAGAGTGTCATGTTGCGTCAGCTTTCCCAGCACTGGGACAAAATTTCTAACACCTACCGCTTGAAGGAGGACAGGTTTATTTTGGCTCATGGTTTTAGTGGGCTTAGTCCATGACTAGCTAGCTCCAGAGCAGAAGCAACATGGTAGAAAGGCAGGGTGAAGGAAATCTGCTCACATCATGGTGGCTAGGAAACAGAGAGAGGAGGCAGGAGCTGGGGACAAGAATATCCCCTTACCAGTCACACCCCCATCACCTGCCCCTTTTGACAAGGCCCCACCTGTAAAATGTGAGACTTTGGGGGGACATTTTAGATTTAAACTCTAATACATGTGTTCCTGTTGACATTCAAATATAGTTATAGCTTAGTTCACTGAAACCTGGCTCAGTTGGCAATTCATCCATCAATACTGGGAGCCTCAGAGCCGCAGAGCCTGAGAGCCTAGTTGTTTCCCTAGCATCAGCTGCAGCCTGGAAGAGTGTGGCCTGTCCTTTAGACCAAGGTCATTCCCATTTTCCTGTCCCATGGGCTTCCTGTGGTGTCCTCTCAGCCTCCATATAGGGTGGAGAATGTATGGGGCCACTTAGAATTGGAGCAGTTGAAAACCCTTAGAGTGAATTATTAAAATCTAAACCAGAGCCTGTTGGCTTCCTGTACTTGCCTTGGAATCTATTCCATGATGGTAGTTTCTAACAAAACACTTCTGAGTAAGAAATAAATTCCAAATATCTTTCTCCCCCTTCTCTTGCCAAACTCCAGCCAGGAAACAGCATCTCAATTACCTCAGTTAGAATTTATTAGTACTGACCTTCTCTAGCACTTGGGCCTTTTCAGGTTCAGCTCACAGGGCTTCTATTTTTACCCTAGTCTAAACTGTGGTCATATGGATAGCAAAATAAATACTGGAATATTGTAGCTTGGGAGGGGGAGAGGCAACAATGCTTATAATAACATAGCTCTAAACCTCTTGCCTCCCTTTTGATATTCCAAAAAAGGAAAAAAAGTACAACATGTACCACATCTGTAAGTAATGAACATTTTCCTTTTGTGTGTCATGCATATTCAACATAATCCCACTCAAAATCCCAAGACGTTTCAATATACATTGCCTTGTAGATCCCTGTTTTTGTTGCCAACAAATTTAATTCACCGCAAAGGTTGCTTCCCTTCTCTCTCTGGATCAGGAATCTGAACCCATTGCCACAAACAGAAGTAGAAATTGGCAGTGTGTTCTGCTTATAGTTTTGTTTTTTCCCTCTGGTTGTCATTTTCCTTGTTGCTGAGGAGGAAAACTGTTGTTTGTTTAGTAGGAGCAATAAGTAAATTAGGAAGGGTATTTTAATTTTGACTGCTTAATATTTGCATTCCTGGAGATCAAACCTAGGGCCTTGCACCTGTTGGGGAAATCCTCTACCACTGAGCTACAACCTTGGCCCTGGAAGGGTATTTAAAGAAAAAACTTTGAATTTATTAGTTTAATAACAATGTTATAATTTTCAAAATACAGAAGTTACAAAAAGATACCAAGTAAGATTTCTCTCCATATGGGATATTTTGCTTTTAAGTAGTTGTCTACATAATTATCTGAGATTACAAAGCATGAGATGTATCAAGAATTTGGGTGCAAAGTTTAGATTCTTTCCATTTGGTTTATTCAGTTAAGGGTTCCCCAACCATGAGATGGTGGCTTGTGAAGTTTGAGGAGCATGGATCAAAGGGTTTGTAGAGATGCACTGGAAACGTGGCTACTGGCAGAGGAGTTTAATTCACAGTGACTGCGTGTCTTTGGGTCGGCTTATTATTATCGAGTTCTAGGTTAAGAAATGAGACTGGCAAGACACTCTGTTTTGTGTGTGGTAACGCTTGAGGGTGGGAGAAAGTTCATCTTGCAGTTAAATAGTATATAAGATCTTTCTGGATCATTGGCTCTGAGATGCTCTTAAAATTTTACCCAACAGCCTACTCACTGAGCCAGGTACTGTTTTGTAAAATCAATAAGCACACACTGTAGGAAGAAAAAAAGAGCTTTGTGTTGTAGCCTGAGATAACCAGCGTACATACAGTGAGGAACCTTTTCTGCAAATGGTATCGATTAAATCACATCATACATAGGAGTTTAGATGAGCAGCCAGATAATCCTCTGGAAGGATGATTTTTTTTTTTTTGAGGGAAAAGCAGGAAGATAATATGATGATCATTGCACTGAACATTTTCTGAAAGAGGAATTTTGTTTGAGCTTTGTTGGATTAGGAAACCTAATTTAATTAATGATTGTGAAAGATACTTGAAACAGTTTTGAAAGGTCTTTCTTAAAAGGTGTCCTTTCCCCCTAGCACTGTTTCCTGAACCCAGGGCCTTCCCACCCAGCAGAGTTCAGCAGGACTCCTTATTGCAGCTCTTCTCAGGGCCTTTGAGTTTAGCATGTGTGAATCAGAAGGGAGACAGACGTGGCGCACTAGGGTAGACTTCCCACCCCTGAGCTGTGTGAGCTCAGCCCAGCTCAACTCCTTGGTTTGCAGTGGGGATTGCTGATGATTAGATGAGCCAGTGCTTATGAAATACTAAGTGTGAAATGCCCAGCACCTCATAAACACTTAAGCCTTAGCTGCAACTAATCCCTTTGAACCTGAGGTTGAATGGTCTGATGTCATTCGTGTTGTACAACTTTCCAGTACAGCAGAAAGAGCTCAGAATTAGGAGTCAAGAGCTTTGGACTCCAGTTTGGTCACCAACAAGACCAAAAGACTTTGAGTTACTTTGCCACCATGATGGCCTCTTTGTTCCTTTTTGAGACATACAGATAATCTTGGTACCTAGGATGTCCAGTCAAGCCCTGAAATTATGTATTTCTTTGGGCTGTAGCTAAGCCCAAAGGATTGGCAAGTTTAGCTTCAGGACAGATGTGTCATCTCCGAGTGACTGTGTGGGACAGAAAAATGTTTAGCTATTATTATTTCCTTTATGGATGGGTACTAGGTAGTAATAGCATAGTCTACTAAGTCACCTATGGAAAGATAAGCCAAAGTTACAGTCTGCTTGGTGCTTTTGATCACTATAAAAGTTAACGTACATCTGAGTCTAAATCAGGGCTGGATACTCCTTTATCCTGAAAGTCAGTGGCATTATTTGGTGTTTGTTTTCTCTGATGCGATACAGAAATGTAAATATTGCTAGGCCATGTGAGTATTTTATTTTTATGTTAAAAGACTAGTTTTCTGCCAGTTTGGGTGTGGGGAATCAAATAGCTGGCTTTCAACCTTCTGGTTTTATTGTTAACTCAAGTTTAAACCTTAAAGTAAACTTGATGCCTGCTGCTTTGACCTTTAATTATTTTGAACCATTGTATGGGTTGCACTAGTTTAAAGCATTTGGAGGACATTTACTTAATAGATAGCAGTGTATCTTTTAAGGAAGATCACAGATTTCTAAGTAACATTTTTATATGGTGGTTTGAACATGGTGTTGTTTAGTGTAGATTTTACCTACATGAGAAAAATCAAACAAGTAGACTTGTTCAGTTGCCTTCCCACAAATTATCTTTACTGAGAAACTAGATAGGTTTGTGATGCTTCTCATAGAAACCAGTACTTCTGCATTTGATCTTTTGTGCACAGACTCAATAGTTTTTCTTCTTATTTTTATTATAAACAAACACCATGTTGGGCTTAATCCTTGTATTAAGATCTAATTTTTAATCATGTACTGAAGGCCTAGTTCAACTCTTGCTTGGCCTATTTTTAAAGGAGTTGATGTTCTCTAAGGTTTTGGGGTTTTTTTGGTACCGGGTATTGAACTCGGGACCTGGTGCTTGCAAGGCAGGTGCCAGAACCACTGAGCTAAATCCTGGCCCTCACCAGGTTTTCTTGTAGTGTCTTGTATTGAATCTGGTGTTTGGGTGGAGGAAGTAGCAGCAGCTGACCTAGGAACACAAGTGAGGCCATGTAGTAAAAGAGCATCTTCCAAACTGAGAAATTTCCATGTCATCCTAAAGAACTAGTGAAGGACGTTTTGGAAGGGGCACGATGTGGTTATGTTTAAGGACAGTTCTTCTCCAGAGAAGGACTTTAAAGGTAAGGAATTGGGCATTGGCCAGGTGAGGAGGTCTTAGTATGGTCCAGGCCCAACACGATAAGGGTACTGAAATTGTGGGGCTAGAGAAGAAGGGGTGGAGTTAGAGAAATATGTATCTCGCCTTCCATCTAGGCACTGTGGGGATCCTCCTGGGAATTTTGTCTTTGAAGGCCCGGAAGCGGGGAACTTCCATTTCTGTCTGCAGTAGCTTCTCCCCTCTGTGGAACCTTGTTGCTTTCCAGGACTTCCCTCTGCTCTCCTGTATTCATGTCTTGCATCAGTTAAGGGAGAAAAGCCTGAAAGACCAGCTTTGTTTTCCTTCCAGCTTGTACTCCGAACCCTGTTAGCCAATAGTATTGGCACCACCTCACAGCCATGGTCAGTCCCAAATTAAACAACCCTGTTATGAAAGCCTATAGTCGGCCCACAGGTTTGTGCCTCTGCACATTTCCTTCCAGTTGCTTTTGTCCCCTCGCTTTGTCCTGTTAGCAAGTGAGTGTGTGTAGAGTATATATCATCCTTGGGTCCTCTGCCCAGTGAGACCAGTATGTGTGGCTGGTGTAAAAGAATACTTTTGAGTCACCTTTTTTCATGACGTCGAAGAGATGCACCTCTATTTGTTCAAAGGGAACTTTGGTGCAAATTTAATTTCTTTCTTTAAACCCAGAGTTTCTCTTATCAGCACAGAGTAGAGTCTTCATAGAGTTTGTCCTGTTTGGAAACTTTCGTGTTGCGCTTTGTTTTGTTTTGTGGAAGATGTGGAGGTATTCTTTGAGTATTACGTGCTAGAAAGTGCGGAGGGCCCTCTCATACTGGGTTCTTGGTGACTCTGAAATCACAGTAGGAGATAATTTTTTTTTGGTTTGATGTCACAATTATTAATACTACACTGAATGACAGAAAAACAGTGTTCTTGCTGCTCTCAAAGATGTGAAACATCCTATCAGCCCTGGGAGCAGTCTGGTGCCCTGCATGGACTGTGTGTGTGGGGGGAGACCCCACTTCTCTCAGTCCTCCCAGACCTCCACCCCGAGCCCAGCAGTAACACAGGCCTCACAGCTGCCTCCTCAGGAGCCAGTTTGGTGTCAGGCTGCCCAGTAGTGCGGTTGTGTGAGGTGGCTTAGAGTCTCTGAAAGGCATTTTTGGCCTACCTGTTTGGTAGCGTGACAGATGTGTTAATCCAGACAACTGGATCATCTAATGAATAGAAATTTAATTTACACAGGAGGATTAAGTTTCTCATTGTTAACCTTTGCCGTGTCAGATTTCTTTGACAGAGCCAAGAAGAAAGGAAGAATTATCCAATGTTAAGGAAAGGGAAACCAGTTTCTAAAATGTAGAAGGAATCTTTCTCTTCCTTTTAAGAGTCTGGGTTACTTAAGTAGATACTGTGCAGACCTTTAGGGGGATGATCTCCTAGTTTAAAATTGAGAGATTTTAACTGTAGGAATTCTGGAGGTCTTAGGATGTGTGCCAACTCTGAAACCTGAACCAAAGGTTAGTTAAGCCAATTTGGTTGAAGTAGTCTCAGTTGACAAATATTTATCATGTACCCATGCACTTTGAGAGGGACAGAGAACAAGTCCACACAGGTTATTCAAGACCAGCATCAACAAATTGTTCTCAACAAGGGGCAAGATAAATACATGTGATGCAATTAGATATAATGGTGAAATGTGTGTCTTAAATTGCTCATGTTACAAAATCTGAAATAGAGTTTATAACTAGGGGATCTATAAGTGCTGGAAAAGTCAAATAGTATTTGACAGCGTCAAAAAGAAGGTCCTCTGGTGAAGTTAACAGGACAAGATTTGATAGAGGCAAGGCTGTGACAGTGGATTTTAGGTGGGGATAGATGGTTCAACCCGATCATTGTTTACTGATCTCCTACTATAAGCCAGGCACAGTGATTTGATGGGGGGTGGGTCAAATTGAAAATGAATGAGATTGGTTTCCACGGAAGACTGATTTTCACACCTTTGTTGGACGCCAAATCTCTGGATGCTTAAGTCCCTTATATAACATGACCTAGTGTTTTCATGTAACCTACACAGTCCTCTTAAATCATCTTTGGATTACTTACAATACCTAATACAATGTAAATGCTACATGAGCAGTTGTCATCACTCCCTAAACAATACAGGATAACAAGAAAAAATCTGCACATGCTCAGTACTGGCTTTTAAAAAAAAATATTATCAGTTGGGGCTGGGGATTTAGCTTAGTGGTTCTACTGCCTATCTCGCAAGCGCAAGGTCCCGAGTTTGATTCCTGGTACCAGTATATATATATATATATTTAGTCCATGGTTTGAATGCATGGATGTGGAGCCCACAGACATAGATAAGGAGAGCTGGCTGTATAGTCGATTCTCTCCAGAGAGCTGACAGTCAAATGGGACTGAGTTGTTTATAAGAGCCATGGAACCTCAGAGCTCCAAATATGGTTTGCAAGCTTTGGGAATTATGGTCTGGAATGGTGTAGCCTTGGAAACAGTATCATGCTAGGCAGCTTCTGGGAGAAAGGCTCCAGATCGCTCTTGGCTCAGGGTGGCTTGGCCACCCAATGCCTGGAAGCTGGGTTGCTGGAACAGGGGTCCCTAAGAGTTTGGGCCTCAGAATAGGCTGTTGTGACCATGGAAACAAAGGGATTCCCATACTTTCCTGTCTGTGGAGAAGGTAGGCTCGGATTTACATGGCTCCAGCATCTCGAGCCTACTGCTGAAACTTGAGAGAAGAAAGCACTGCTGTTCCTTCTCTAGACTGGACCTACCCGTCTTCCCAGGAAGGCTCAGCCACAGCGACTGCTGAAACCAAGTTTTATTTTAAGTGGAAATCTCATGAAAAACCAACATAAGCAAGGGAAACATTTTGTATAATTCCTGTTAGGAACAAACATCCAATTTGATCTTTAAAAATAGGACGATAATGACGGCTGCCTGTTTCCAAACACCAACTATGCTTAGAAGCTGCCAGTCTGAGATACTGCTGGTAAAATATCAATTTACTGAAACCATTTTTAAAAAATACCTCTGCTCGAATTCATGCAAGTTACTCCTTTGGCAGGATTAGGTTGATTTTAATACTGCACTCTTACTGAAGAGCTAAGAAGCTGTGGAACTGGTATACTTAGTGACTGATCCTTCTCATATTAAGCCTGTGATTTGCTATTACCAAGTGCCAGTAATTTTTTTTAAAAGCACTCTTGTGGTTTTATCTGTATTTGTCATTAAGGCTCTGCTAAGCCACTGAGCCCTAGAAGTGGGCTGGCAACAGGCTCTGGGCTTTGACAGGTGAGCCGCACAGACCTTGCTCCATGTGGGGAGCCCTGCCTGGCATTGTCAGGCTCTGGGCTGTGGCAGAAATCCCTGGGCGACTGGGGTGCTCTCATCCGTGGTGCTAAAGCTGAGCATGGCTGGGCCTTTGAGCCTTTGGTGCTCCTTGATAGGCCCCCAGGTGGTTCTTTAGCCTAAGTGCCATAGTACCTTTATATGTATCCCCAAGAAAGTATTAAGCATTTTGGGTGTTTTTGTAGCTCTTGCAGTAAAGGAACCTCATTTGTGACAAAAGAACTGCCTAAGATGTCTGACAACTAGCAGAGGGACAGCTGAAACTCAGTTAAGTTTAGTGGAGTAGCACAAAATAAACCCAAGGTGCTTAGGTCTCTGCGCTGTCTTCATTGTGCTGTGTTAGGCTGCACAAGCCTCCCGCCAGCCCATTAATCTGTGGTTAGCCCTTGATTTAATCCAAGTTGTCTGGGTGTCCTGAGTAAGAGGATGGCTAGACGTGGATTCAGAGGAGCAGAGGAGGGAGGTCTGGTCACTGCAGTGTCAATCTGAACAGGAAGACAAAGCACACTTCTTAATGTCCCACCATCCTGAATCCCTTGTCTTTCCCTCCTCAGAGAGCAGAGCTGACATCTGATAAAGACATGTACCTTGACAACAGTTCCATTGAAGATGCATCGGGCGTGTACCCCATTGATGATGACGACTATGCTTCTGCCTCTGGCTCGGGTAAGGCTGGCTCTTTGTGAACACAGGCTGCCATAATCCATGTGCGGACATATAAGCATTGTACCATAATCTAGGAGACAGGCAGGATGCTTGACACTTAAAAGCCTGGTCTTTGGTGTGAAAGTGCCCGGGTATGAATTACAGCTCTGCCACTTACGCTGTGAGACCCTGAGAAGCTCTTTAACTTTGCTCAGCCTCAATTTCCTCATTTATAAACTAGAAAGTAATAATCTTTCAACAGCTGTTGTGTGGATTAAAGAAGTGGGCACATTAGCTTTAACTTTTGTTAAGACTTCCCAAATGATGCCATGGAAACCACTCTTAAAGAAACCTTTCAAACACTAGTTTCAGAAAACTGCCTGCCCTTTGTTAAAGATTACAGATGAGACCAAGAAGCTGTATCCTTTCTTATTCCTAGTGTATTACTCTAAAGTAGGAGGGAAAATGCAGCAGCCAAGTAAAAGCAGGGCAGGGTGACTCAACTTCCTTGGGTTATTAGGTATCTATTATCTCTGTAATGGTACATAAGAAACCACCCCAAATTTCAGTGGATTAGAGCAACAGGCATTCATTCATTCCACTGTTGTGCAGGAGGGCAGTTGAGACCTGGTCCTTGTATGACCACATCTCCGTATGCCAGTGGTCAGCAGAAGGCTGGGTGTGCAGCATGGCTGGTCTTGGCTTGGCTCTGTCCTGTCTCTGTGGCAGCTGGGCAGACTTGGCTGTGGCCATCCTGTGGCTGGCCAGCCGTTTGCTCACAGAGAGAGACAGTGCTCCCAAGGCAGCATGTAGACAGGCGCAAAGCCTCCTGGGACCTGGGCTTAGAATTTGCCACATGATACCTTCGGCCAGATTTTATTGCTCAAAACAAGAGAGGAGGACAGTCCAGACCCCGCCTCGTAATGGAAGGAGCTGTGGTTGGTTACACGGCAGAGCATGTGAAACCAAGGAGGAATAAAGGAGCCTGGCCAGTTTCTAGTCTGCCTTACTGGGTAAGTGTTTCACCTGTGCCAAAAATGGTCCCCAAGAAACTGAGAATAAAAGAGCTTGTGTATGTGTTTAATTAATGGACCATTCAGGAGTTTGTGGTCAGCAGCATATAAGAAAAGTCTTATCCAGATCTTTCTTGTTCGGGGTTTTTATTGTAGGTTCAAAAGATAGTAAAAGCTTTGCTGAATGTAGATGTGTGACAGGCAGATTGGTCCAGAACAAATTAAAATTGATCCAGTCATATATGAGAATATTTTAAGTTGGAAAATGACAAGTCTGAGAAAGACAAGAGAAGGGGTAGCTGACCTAGTAATAATGAGCTTACAATGCAACCCTAATGTAAAAATAGCCTGAGTTATTCTTGAGAGTGTGATATATATCACACACGCAGAATGAGTGTGAAAAGAGTTGTTCTCCATAGCCCACAACTCTATTAATATCTTCCACTCATGGTACTTTTATTTAGCATCTCAGAAGTGCTTTGTAACTGTCATTTTCAGAATGTCCCGGGAGATAGACAGGGACACTCTTTTGCCTCCATTTCCCAGATCTTAGGGTCAGAGTTGTTAGGGATCTCTAGAGGTCGTGTAAGTCATTTTACCAAGTCCTACCAAGGTTTAATTTACGTTTGAAGAAAGCAGGTGAACTATCCTGCACACGTGCTCTCTGCACTCATCCAGGTCAAAGGCTGGATGGGCGGGGGTGGGGGGTGTCGTTTGAAATCCCAAACCCACTCATCATGTAGATCAAGATGAGGTTTAAACGTAGTCTAGATTGCTTCACCCACAGCTCTAGCTTTCGGCAAATGGTTGCTGTGGAAAAGTTGGAAGACTATTGTTTGGTTTTGGTTTTTTTTTTTTTGGAAACCACTCTGTGCTCTTCTGCCTGTGGGTATTGCTTTTCAGCGTCAAGGTGGTAGTGGTTGTGACTAAGCTTTGTGACGCACTTACTATGTGTCTCTGACCCATGCAGCGTCCATGTAAGGTTAGATCCTGTTATTATTTCCGTTTTCCATATGAGGAAATCAAAGGCACAGAGCAAGGAAGGAGCTTGCCTCAGGCCACACTGTCAGAAAGTAATGGAGCTGGGACGGGGACCATGGAGTGGAGCTTCAGAGTGTGTTCTCTTACAGGGCTTTGCTGCTTTGCTCCTTGCCCTCACACACGCCATTCTAGAAGTAAGCAGTCTTTCCCCTGTGGCACCCAGTCCCATCTGGAAGCGTCAAGGCTCCCCTGGGTTTTGGTCTTGTGCCATCTAGGCTACCTCCGGTCAGGCTATCAGTAGCAGGGCAAGTAGCCTGGAAGAGATGGTCTAAAGGCCCAAGGGTGCTTCCCCAACAGAGAAGCAACCCATGTTACATATGTGGATTCAGACTGGGGATTAGCCAAGACGAGAACATTCCTAGGCATTTGCTGTGTGCCACAGCTAATGCCACGTTCATAGAACACAGATGTTCCCATCCCTGAGAGACCAAGAGTCCAATGGGGGAAAGGTAGGGATAAGCAATCATGCTTGTAACACTATGCGATGGGCGTCATGAGACAGGAAAGTGCTCCCTGACAAAGATTCAAGAGTTAAAAAACAGATTTTTGGTTACAGGTGGGAGATTGAGCAGAGTGCTGTTTAGAACCCAACTAAACTGACACTAAAGGAATTGGGCATAAACTCACAAGGACAAACAGAGACAAGAAAGGACACAAAAGGCATCAAGTTTTGCAAGCTGGGAAGCAGGTGGGCTGATAGTAACAGCCTTGGCAGACCTGAGATGCCTAAGTTAGCCAGCAGTGGGGAGACCTGAGATTCACCCCAGCCAACACAGCAGCATGCCTTTGGGCGTGAGTGCCTGTTGTAGTCAGGAACAGGAGAACTTTTTTTTTTTTTGGTATGGGGATCGAACTTAGGACGTTGCACTTGCAAAGCAGATGGTAGAACCACTGAGCTAAATCCCTGGCCCAAGAAGAGAATTTCTAAAAAAAGATTCAAAGAGGAAAATATAGCCTGAGTGGATTTATAATAACTAAAGATTGAATTAATAATCACAATATTTCATCATAAAAGGCCCAATACAAAATGACTTCAGTGATGAATTTTACCAGATGTTCAAAGACTTAACATTAATTCTTCACAAATTCTTCTAAATAATAAGAGAAAGCTGTCTATTTATTTATATATCGGTGGTGCTGGGGATTGAATTCAGGGCCTTTAAACTGAGCTACTAAGCCCCAGCCCCTTTAAAGTTTTGAGACAGGATTCACTAAGTAATGTCTTTGTCACTTTTCTTGTCTTTGAGACAAAATACCCTACACAGCCACAACTTAAAGGAGGAAGGTTTATGTTGGCTCATAGTTTTTAGAGGATTCAGTTCATAGTTGGCTGCCTCTAAGGCAGGAAGGATATAGTAGTGGAAGGATCTGGTGCAGGAAAACTGCTAACGTCATGGTGGCCAGGCAGCAGAGAGAGAAAGGAGAAGTCAGGAGGGAGATACCCCCAGGCTACATCTCTAGTAACGGGTCTCCAACCAGGCTCCACCTCTTCACAGCCAAGTCAGCTGTGAGCACATCAATGGATGAATGCACTGAAGACTATAGCACTTCATAATCCAATCACCTTCCAAAGCCCTCACCTCTGAACACATGAGGCTTTGGGGGGACACTCTAGATCTAAGCTATTTACAGTCTGTAAGTTGCTCAGGCTGGGTTAGAACTTGACGTCTGCCTTCCTTGGCCTCCCACAGTGCTGGGATTGTAGGTATTTGCTACCACACCCAGCTGAGAGGAGAGATTTCTTTTTTAAAGTATTGTGTGAAGCCAGTACTACTGTGATACTGTTATCCTGCTCTAATTTTGTTTGAAGACAGAATGCCTGTAGGTCCGGGGGGCGGGGGGACTGGCCAAATTTGTTGGATCTAATACGGATACCAGAGTGGCAGCCAGACAACCTCCCACATCATATAATCTACTTGCATGCTAAATGATAAACTCTCCAGCACCGTGACAGTTGACAACCATTGGAAAGAAACTGAAAGGAGCAGAAAAGGATGGCACCTGCATTCCCCAAAAGACATGAATATTCCTCCCCTTTATTAGCCCATCCATTCCCTCATTTCTTTTGTACTTTATAACCTTCTCATCACCAATATTTTTAAGAAGTTGGTATGTGAGTTTTATCTTCCATTTGTCTCATTCTTGGCCAAAAGTAAAAATCTGTCACTGCTCCAAATTTTTTTTTCAAAGAGATAAGATGTTTTAACAGTGAAACAAGAACAGGATCCTATAAAATAGAAACATTCTGCACACATGAGTAAGTTCTTAGGTGGACAGTCCTGTCAAAAAATAACTTATTGGAAGATGAAAAGAGAAAGAGGATACTTTTCACTCATCCAATAAGCATTTATTAGCCACCAGGTGTACAGGGATCCAGGCACTATTCTAGAAACACTTTAGTAAATAAAATTTAATAATGCCTTCTCTGGGATGAGATAATTCTACTTACTGTATTCCTTTATGTATTTCTGTGTCTCTAAATTTCATTCATGAAAATATATTCTTTAAAAAGAAAGGAGAACCCTCATAATGTAGTCATCTCCAAATCATGGGCCACTTTGTAATACCTGTTACATTAGAGCAGGATGCAGTGGGCGGTGCAAGCATAGAGATGGAAACAGCTTCAGCAATGGAGAGCCTGTGGAAGGCTTCAGAGAGAGGATGATGTCCATGCTGGGTGCATTAGTAAATACAAACACAATCTGAGGTGGGATATTTCAGACCGAGCCCAGAGTTGGAGCTGAGAGTTAGGAAGACATCATCAAGGGGGCTCCTTGGCTTCTGGTTTGGGTGAGAGTTTTAGAGTTTTTATTAAGTATAACTTAATAAAAACTAGCCGAGGCACATACTGCATCTGTGTCCAACTTTAGAAGTACCCATTGGAGGGGATTTTCTACTCTTCAGATCTCTTCTCTCGCAACCTTATCCCTATTCCTCTTTAGTGACTCATATTTGGAACTCGTGTGAAACAGGTGGTATTGAAAGCCCTTAATTGAAAATTTTCATTTCTCATCAACATTCTTTTCTTCATAAGACAATGATTCATTGTAGTAACAAATCAAACATATCATGTGTAAAACTAATGGATAGTCAAGCTGATGCAAAAGAGTAGTGTATTTCTGGAACTGTCATTATTAAAGACTTATTTTCATATAACATATCGAGAATGTTCCCAGGTAATGTATTACATCTGTGATTGATGCACAGTTATACACCCCATAGTGACATTTTGGTTCACAATGGACTGAATACATGATAGTGGTCCTATGAGATAACAAAGAGCTGAAAAATTCCTGTTGCCTAGTGACACCATAGCTGTCATAATGTCATAGTGCAACACATGACTCCTGTGTTTTTGATGATACTAGTGTAAAGAAGCCTACTGTGCTGTTAGATGTATAAAATTACAGCACGTACAATTATGTACAATTGTGATACTTGACGATAATGAAAACTATGTTACTGGTTTATGTATTTACTGTACTATATTTTATCATTTTAGAGTGTATTCCTTCTGCTTATTGAAAAATGTTTACTGTAAATTAAACTGCTGTAATGCCCACAGTAGCCTCATACAGCCTGTGTTACTGCATCTATTAACTGCATCATTTTCTCTTATTCTTGATTTAGTTTTATATTGTGTTGTTCATCTTAGCCTTGGGAGCAATAGGCTATCCCATATATGCTTTATATGTAGACACCATATAGTCAAGGTGTGTAGAAGGCTATGCCATCTCAGTTTATGTAAGTCCATATTGTTGACATGACAAAGGGATCAGTCAATGGTTTTTGCATAACCCTGTTGTTAGTGACACATGGCTTCATGTGCACTTTTAAGAGTAAGTTATTATTTTCCTCATTTTACAAGTGAAGAAAATAAGACACAAATAGTACTTGCCCAAGATTACAGAACTAACAAATTCTAGAACCAGAAGTAGATTGGTTTGGTTTGTTTTTTTAAATGTCAAACTTTGTATTTATCCCAATATTTCCTGCCAATTCTTCCTTATAAAAATGAATATATATGTCCTGAAGTTAAAGGAAACAGTTGCTATATTAAGAAAGGAACTGTGCCATTACATTCTTTTTAGCATGCTACCTCTTGTTTTCAGAACTTATTTATTATATGAATATGATTTTGTGGAAAATACTTATATTGTTTGGTTTAAGGAATTTAGAGGTATTCATCATTCATTCTTTTCTAAGGAAACAGATTAGTTTGAGTTACAGGGTTTGAGCTTATTCTAAGTTACTAAAAATTTGACAAATGATTAACTTAAAAGCAATATTATGTTTGAAGGTCAGAAATCCTCAAATGCTCTTTTGGTAAAAACACCCCTCTGCAAAAAGAAGTGCCAAGATAGGAATACCAGATCAGAGCCTGTAATGTCCCAGACACTGTATTAAACTCTTCATAGCAAAACAGATCCACGTCTAGAACGCAATAGTTATGTGAATAAATGAATAATTATAAATTTATGATAAATGAAGTTAGGGTAAAAAGATGCTAAAAGGCTGCTTAACAAAGAGCTCTGAGATAATAGGGAAGGCTTGTCCTGCCTAAGGTCTTGTCTTAGTTACTTTCTCATTACTGGGACAAAATACCCAATACCCACAAGTTAAAGGAAGAAAGATTTATTTTAGCTCACACTTCGTAGAGGTTTCAGTCTGTAGTTGGCTTGCATGTCATGGCAGGCAGAAAGAAGTGAGACTCCTCTCTTCTTTCCCTTTTTATTCCATCCAGGCTACAAGCCTCTTGGTTGGTGCCATCCACACCCAGGGTGGGGTCTTGCCTCTTCAGTAAGTCCATCATCCACACTGAGAACAACGCTAAAGCATTCAGTGGACTAATCCAATACTATACACCCATGATCCAGTCTCTCCCAAAAGCCCCTCCTATGAATGCATAAGGCTTTGGGGTGGGGGCATCTAGATATAAACTGTAACAGGTCTGGAGCTGAATTAGTAATTATTAACTAGGTGAGGGCTTCTTGTAGAAAGGTCAGGGCACCATGGCTAGCATACAGGGGACAGTAGTGGCGGTGATGCTTTGGGAAGCTGGAAAAGGTAGGCCAGGACTAGACCATACGTGGCTGGGTAGAGGCATCTTATATTCATCCCAGGAGTCCTAAGTGCCTATTATGAAGAAAGGAGGTACCAGGGTTCGTGGCAAGATCATAGTGACTTAGGGCGGTGTCCTGAAACTATAGAAAGCTATCAGAGCTAAGAGACACTGAGAAGATAAAATCAGTGGGATAGGGTGATGGATTCCATATGGAGGTAAGGAGGAGAAAGTCAGAAATCTGGAATGAAGATACAGAGGATTATAGCCACTGCAGGTTAACATGGGGAGTGGGTACTGGGTGCATGCAGAGAAGGTGGAGAGTCTGTTTTGGACTTGTTACAGGTATATGATATCTTTCAGTCATTCAAGTGAAAATGTGAAGCAGTCCATTGGATATATGGGTCTGAATTTAAGAGGGGGTGGCAAAAGCTAGTGATGTAAATTGAGGTATCATCTGTGTTTATTGATTGATTGAAGCCAATGGGTATGAATGAGGGAGAAAGTATAGAATAAGAAAAAGCCTATAGTTGCACCATAACAAATTTGTATTATTTGGCATTCCAGGAGAAGATGATAAATCTACAAATGAGATTTAAAATAGCCAGAGAAGTAAGGGACAACCAGGAAGTTGTAGAAGCCCAATGAAACAGGTCGTATCAAAGATACTGCCATTGACAGTATCTAGTGGTGGTACTAGGAATACATTAGCTTTCTCTTACTGTACCAAAATACCTGAGGTAATCATTTTAAAAGAGGAAATGTTTATTTAGCATCATTCTTTGGGAGGATTCAGCCCATGGATGGTTTGCTCCTTGCTTTTGGGACTGTGGTAAACCAGCACATCATATTGGGAGTTTGTGGCAGAGTTGGCCAGGAAATGGAAGACAGAAAGGGGCCAGGTTCCCAATCCCCTTCAAGTACATGCCTGCAGTGACTGGGCTTAGACTAGGCCCCACCTCTTAAAGATTTCATCACCTCTCAACTGCAGCATGAACTGGAGACCAAACCTTTAACACATGGGCCTTTGGAAGACACTCATGCAAGCCATCATTAGAGTTGATTAGATGAGTAATCTTTGGAAAAATGCCACTGGATATGGCAACGTGGAGGACACTGGTGACCTGAACAGGAAGTATTGATTGTGCAGTGACAGGGAAGATCCACCTGAAAGGAGGGGAGCACAGAGTGGAGAGGATGATGATGACAGGAACCAGATCATCCACATCACTCTTGGGAAAGTTGGCTCTAACAAGGGCAGAGAGGGCAGGAGCTCAACATGAGATTAGGAGCTAGCTGTGGGAGAGTTTTTGTTCTTTGTATTTTGTTTTATGTTTTTAAAACAGGAAAAAGTTATTTCAGAGTAGACAGGAAAAATTTCAGGCAGAAGAGATTGAACATGCGAGGTAAAGATATTATAGAAAAAATTGCCAAGCTACCTGCAGAGCTCTTAAAATCGCTTCATCACAGTGAAGACTACGGGAAGGTTTATGCTGTAAATTCTTAAGGCCTGATATTTTAAAGACCATGGCTTGGCAGTATCAGCCTTGGACATTATTGCCTTGTAATGTAAACTGTGTGTCATTATTCACACGCTTAGCTCATTTTTACTTATTTTCTAGGAGCTGATGAGGACATAGAGAGTCCAGAGCTGACAACATCTCGACCACTGCTTCCAAAGATACCATTTACTAGTGTTACTCCCAAAGTGGAAACCACAACACTGAAGACACACAACAAGATGCCTGCTCAGACGAAGGTGTGTTTGGTTTTGCTTGCATTATCACATTATTGTAAATGCTCTTCTTTTTTCTCACTGTACAGAACAGACCTTTCAAGAAGCCCTACATCAGATTATTTAAGGAGAAATGGCCTCTTGTGATAGTGTAAATAGTTCTTTCTTACTCCTCCTTAGGGTCATTTATCTCAACTACTACTTTTATCACCCAGACCTAATTTATGTATGAATGTTTTTCACATGGGACTCTTTCTTAAGGAACTTCTCAAGCTCAGTTAAGAAGTAAAACCTTAGCTGAAAACAATGTGAATGATTTGTACAGAAAGAATAAAAATTTGAGAGTACCTGAAAAAAAGAAGTAAAACCTTGTTTATTTGACTTAAATCAAGATAAAATTTTTTATTTCATAGAGAATGTTTTGAGTTAAAACCATTGTGAACTTTACATACGCTGTGACAGGGTATGGGCTGAGACTCCAGATATTGTCTTGAAATGGTCTGAGTCTCCATGCCCTTGCAGGCCTGCCATCGGTGTTATGTAAACTTGGACCTCTTTCTGCTATGATAATGAAGCTGGGTACATCTGTATTTATTCTTTTTTGAGAGCTGGCGCCTTAAGAATGAGACTATTGGCTTTAGAACAGAACAAAGTTGCTAGCTAATGAAAACTATGAGCTCATGATTTTGGCCTTAGAGCATTATATTGCAATTAGTTGAGTATCTACTAATAGGAAAACTGTTTAAGTTGGAAAAGGCATACTTAAAGCTTAGAGCAGGCCTCAGGTTTCAAACTCTAGATCCAGTCAAATTTCTTGGGTTATTAAGAGGATTGAATGTGAGTATGTGTAGCATGGCGTCTAGACCAAGAAAGCATTTTGGAAATGTTGATTGAATTTGGTGGAGCCGAAGGGACCAACCCAGTCTCCCACATGAGCATGTGTAGTAATAGCTACAGTGGTAAACTTTGCAGGTACTTCAGGGGTAGCATGGTGCTTATGAAAACTGAAAAAAACTGAAGAACCCTCTTTGGAGCTTACCCATCTGTTGATTAGAAATAAGATGCTTCTAAGCTTTCACAACAAACAGGCCATGGAAAGCTATCTCATAAAAGTAGTGACATGACTTCTCTGGAGCGAGAAGCGCCCTCTGCAGGAAGGAGCACAAGTGGGCTTTTCCTGCCCTTAGAGTACTCTTCCTCTTTCTCTGTTGTCCCAGTGCATGTGACCAGCATGGGGAATAGCATAGCTGGATGGCTCCCTGCAGATGTGGAACAGCAGAGGTCAGCCCTCTCTGGATTAATATGCTCCCTATAGGCTTAGGAAGGGTCAGTTGCTAGTACTGGCTAACTGACTTCAGCAACCAGGCATTAGGAAGGCGGGAGAAGGTCCATGAGGACTGAGGCAGACATACCTAGCATGTTCTAGCTCGTGCATGGTAGCTGCTCCATCATTCTTTAAGTTGAATGAATACAAGAAAGGTAAAGTAGGTACATTGATGGTTAGGACAGCTGAACATCGCAAGAGTAGATGTTCATAAAAAAAAAAAAAAAAAGAGTAGATGTTCATTATCCACTATGACCTTTACCACATTTGTACTTGACTCCTTCCCAAGACCGAATCTCTTGAAGTCGTCAGTGACTATTAAGCTTCACTAATCTGAGACAAGAAATTCTCCTGGGTCGGTTTTGGCTTTCAGTGGTAGCGTTGTATCCTAAGCAAAAGCTAATCTGACATACATTTCTGATCTATTGACAAAAAACAGATTGAAAGTTGATTTCAGTTTGACTTGAATAAATGATTACATCAGATTGAGATACACAATATAGACATTTGGCGGATGAGTTTAGGGATTAAAGTTCCTAGAACATTTTTAATATATTTATATTCTTACTATTATTTATATTCAGTGTAACAATAAAAATTCATCTAATCATGGGAGATGTATTCACTATGTCAGATGCTCATCTAGCCACGAATAATGGCAATATTGATTGTGAGTAACAAACAATAATGATTTAGTCTTCTATTTTGTGGTTACGTGGTGCAGCTGTATTAAACATTGCCTCTAGGATACCATTAGTGCAGATTTTGCTTTCAAATGGGTCTCAGAGTGGCATTAATGCCACTGTAATATATATTGTATCCAGTTTGTTTTAAATTTATGTGGCTAAAAAGTACAAAAAGCAGTTATCTGTTTATGTAGAGAATCTCTTGTAAACTTCTGCTCCATTCCATTTCCATGGTATCTAAATAGCTAAGCATGGATGTGACAGATCTTTCATTGGGTTCATTTAATTATCTCTGCTGCCTGTCTCATAATTTCATTTTGCACATAAATGCAAGAGGTACAGCAATTAGATCAATTCTACACTGTGGAATGATTTCTTCAGGCCTGTGTTTCTACACAATAAAACTTCTAAATAAAAAAAAACGAATGTGCCAACCAGTGCACCTTGAGGCTAGGCTAATAGACCATACCTCTAAGTACGCATGGCCCCAGTTCTGTGGAGACCTCCCATTCCCACACACCCTGACCCTGGAATGCATACTTTATTTTTTTGCTTCCTACTGGACCTGAAGCTAGATCAGAGAGAACGGAGCAAGTCAACTCTGTTAAATGACTTTAGGAACTCAAAAAGCCCATGTGATTTATCATTATAATGGGATAAAGATGATCTGGCTTAAACTTGGTGTCTAATGTTATAGTAGCTACTTTATCCATCTATTTAATCCATTACAATATCCAACATATTTAATTCTCTCTGAGACACAAATCTGACTAGTTATTTGAGTTTTTCTCTTCTCCTTCCTAACCTCTAGCAGAAAAACAGGGCTGATGAGCAATGAAAGGTTCCTAGATTAGGACTCGATAATCCATTCTCTGATTGGTTGAAATATTTGACCTTTGTAGCAGATAACCAGTTGATGACAAGTTTTCCATAGGAGAAAATGGAGAAAACTCAGGCAAAAGATTGTCATTGAGGTTCTTTCTTCTGCTTTTCTTTGGTACAAGAAGGCCTGGGAGAACCATTCCTATTGTATTCTGTCAGAGCAATACAGAAAACAGTGGAATTTGGATTCTTGTTGAGCAACAGTGAACTGATAATTTCTTTGTGGTGTTGCATTTTGTAAGTCATGGCAAGTTAAAGTTGAGGCAGTAGAGGTTTTCCTTGTGGTTTGGAAGGGAAAGAGAGTGACTGTCACAGATCATCACATACCATCTTCAGGGGAAGCCTGGTGTGTTCTGGTCCTGAGACAGAGACCCATTGATCTTACATAGCATGAAGTTCAAATGGCCCCTCTTCTAGCTGTGGTCCTTCCTAAAAATGAGAGTGGCTTTAAAGCAGCCCGAGAAGGTGAGGTTTTTTTTTAGGTACTTTAACCCTGTAGATTTAAGTAGCAGGCCACCATTTTAGATAAATCCCAATTTTCAGAAAACAATCATTTGACAATCCCATGCATGTTAGACTCATGTTAAATCCTGATGAAGATGATTAGTGCTTGTAGGAAGAATAGCAGAGTTAAAAAATATTCATTGTGTATCTTTATAGCCGAATGGAATTGACAATGTTCTTAATCCGTAATACTAACCAGTGGGAACTTCATCCTGATAAAGAATATATATGCATTTGAACTAAATTTCTCTAAACCAGGAGTTGTCGGACCATAGAATCATCCAGGAAACTTTAAACAACAATAAAAGTCAGGACAAGCTTCCCCACCACAGACTAATGGAAGCAGCGACTGTAGTCACAGAAAAACTGCTATGACCAAAGAATGGATGTTAACTACCCATTTTAGCTAGCAAGAGGCCATAGAGATGGCCTGTCAGGGTTTTCTGGAATGTTAAGAAGTGGGCTGGGGGAAGACTGAAAGATACCTAAGATATGCAGTTCTGAGGATGTTGAGGAGCTTAAATAGAATGTGCTACATACCTACACAGAGGTGTGGAAATTGGAAACTAAGGAAGGAACTTAATTTGAGAGATTGAGAGGCAAATTGATCAGACTGTGAATAGGAAAATACAAGATGAAATGTGCTAAAATACAGTAATACCTCAGTTCACGAATTCTTCTGTTTGCAAACAGTTTGTTACACAAACAAAAGCGTGAGGCAAATATTTGCTTCTATTCACAAACTCCACCTCAAGTTACAAACACAACCACTGCTGTTTTCCCCCACACAAACACAAACACAGCCATCTTTCCCCAAATCATAAAACAAATTCAGTTCATAAACCAAGATGCCACTGTATTAAGTTTTGGGGACCCCCTCCCCAAGATATGGTACCATTAGTGAAAACAGAAGAGAGGACCAATCTGGTTTGGTAGTAAATTACTTTTGTAGAACTGACAAGTAGACTTCAAGGAGATATAGTGTAAGCATTGGTGTTTTATAGGCTGACTAGAAATGAGGGTAGTGAGAATTGGTACTCTGTCCTTATTTTCATCAACATAGCGTGTCCAAGAACCTGGGGATGTCCTTCATTAGATGAGGAACCTGAGGTCTAGAGACCTGGAGTGACTTGGTCAGAGTCCCACATGGACTACTTGGAGAACCCAGTCATCTGAAGTCCTATTCCAGGGTTCACTGAGGGGGCAAGATAAAGAAGACAATATTACAGAGCAAGACTGTGGGCTTACTCCTCATGGAGTGGGAGCAGGGAGAGCCCCATTAGACCTGACAAGATCCCTGAAAGGAAGTTGTCATCAGAGTGCCCTTGGAAGCAAAGAGATAAAGGAATAAGGAGAATTTTGGTCAGTGATTCTGTTGGGTTAGAGCAGCTGGAGGGAGGTGGTAGCCTGAAGTCACAGAGTGGTAAGATAATAGAGATTTTAGGAAATGTCAGTGAAAACAATTAACCATGTCATTAAAGATATGAATTCACTAGTTTTCTATCCTGCCTGTTTGCATGATGGGTGTTAAGGAGAACCGTGCAGGACATGAGCCTACCGTGGGCCTTATTCATTGAGATAAATATCATGCAAAATATTATTTTAATTATATCCTAAACTCATTGTTAAGAAAAGAGAGAATTGTGAAATGTACTCATTTATTATTTCTACCTTCAGCACATTTTTAAAAATTGATGTAATGGTTTTGTTTTTTTCCCATACCAGTCACCTGAAGAAATTGATAAAGGGGAAGTTCACCTCTCTGACACAGAAAAGAAAATGAACCCAGCTGAAGAGAATAAAAACGTGTACACTGAGAAACACTCAGACAATCTGTTTAAACGCACAGAAGTTCTAGCAGGTGAATAGTGGGCTGGTGATCAGGTGGGAGGGGCTTAAATAGGCCTGGTTTGGCTATGTGGTATTTCCAGTGCAGCAAAGCTTGCTGAATATCACCTTCCGACTAGAAGCAGTCTTGACAACCCTTCAGCCCAGTGTGGGAAGCTAGAAGGTAGCTTTGTCTTTATTTTCAGCTAGCTCCTTCAGCCTAGCCCTTAACTGGCCATCAGCTAGAGGCCAAAGGTGTAGAGGAGCCTGGAAGAGTAAAGATCTGAATTAGTCCAGAATAGCTGGGCTTGAGGGACTTACTGGCAGGGTAGGAAGATCAGCCCTGCTCCAAATCATCCCTGATTTCAAAACAAACTTAAGAGGAAGTGGTCTTTGTGGGGAGGGCAGTTGGCACAGATACTACTCTAAGTATTAAGAATGTTGTCTCTGATTACTACTTTTGATGAAGTACAGGTTACGGTTTGATCTACCCTAGTCTGAGAATCTAAAATGCTCCCTAATTCTAGAATTTTTTTTTTTTTTTTGGTAGTACTGGGGATTGACCCAGGGCAGTCATACATGCTATGCAACTCATCAATGAGCAACATCCCCAACTTTTTTTTATTTTTTATTTTGAGCTAGGATTTCCCTAAATGGCCCACAATGGCCCAGACCTTTCAGTCCTCCTGCATCAGCCTCCTGAGTAACAGAGATTCCAGGCATGTGCCACCATACCTAGCTCAAAATTTTTTGATTGCCAACATGATGCCACAGTGGAAAATTCCACAACTGACCTTACATGGGTCAGTCAAAATGCAGGCACACAACAAACTTTGATTAAAAATATTACATATAAGATTTCCTTCAGGTTGTGCATATAAGGTGTGTAAAAACATAAATAAATTTCATTTTTGGACTTAGGTCCTGTCTCCAAAATATCTCATTATGTATATGCAGATATTCCAAACTCCGAAAATGTCCATACTCCAAAACACTTCCGGCCCCAAGCATTTTGAATAAGGGATGCTCAACCTGTACCAACATTTGATTCAAAGAGGAAGCTTCGCAAGGATAATGAAGAATTAATCCTTGAAAATAATAGTCTCAAATTCAAGACTAGAAAGAAATTTGCGTACTTCATATTTACTGTAAAAAAATTTAGCCAACTATATAATGTTTTGTGTTTTCATTGAAAAGTAATTAGAAGATTAGAATATGAAATTTGAGTATTGAAAAGATGAAAGCATTTAAAGTATGGAATAAGCTGGATTTTTCTTATTGAGGCTTTTGAGTGATATTAATACTAATCAAAGGAAGTATTACTGTACTTTCCAGAGGAATATCAGATTTGCATAATTACCTCGATTGAATCCAGTTGTTTTTTTTTTAATTGGGTTTTCGAATTAAGCCTTCCACAAAAGTGTAAATAGATCGGGTTTGACCAAGCTAATTTCTGCAAGCCTTGAGTCTTGTCTTAAGTAGTCTTCCTTTTGTTGCACTTTAGCTGTCATCGCTGGCGGAGTTATTGGCTTCCTCTTTGCGATTTTCCTCATCCTGCTGTTGGTGTACCGCATGAGAAAGAAGGATGAAGGGAGCTACGACCTTGGGGAGCGCAAACCATCCAGCGCTGCTTACCAGAAGGCACCTACTAAGGAGTTTTACGCATAAGACTCCCACTTAGTGTCTCTATTTATGAGATCACTGAACTTTGCAAAATAAAGCTTTTGCATAGAATAATGAAGACCTTTGTTTTTTGTTTTTTGGGGTTTTTTTCATTAAAGAGCCATCCTGGCACTTTAATGCTAAAATCGCATTGTATTTAAAACTTTTCATGTATTTCTTTAGAAAGGCATAAAATTAAAATTTAACATCTGCAGTGTTCTGTGAATAGCAGTGGCAAAATATTATGTTATAAAAACCCTTGATGTTCATGGAATTGGTTTAAACTTTTTATGCAAAACTACGATTGTTTTTGTCCTATGGTTCAAAGATGAAAGGTATGTCATCGTGTTAGCATGTCTCAGATGGACCTACCAAGTTGGTCTTACTTTGTTAATTTATCTGTTGTCCCCCCTGCTCTGCCCTCCCGTCTTGTCCCCTTAAAAACCAAACTGAACCCCATGCCTTTTTGTAGCTGTCATGGTGCAATTTGTCTTTGGATGATTCAGATAATGGTAATTTAGTGTATATGTGATTTTCAAATATGTGAACTTTAACCTCCACTTTGTAAATTTTTAAATGTCAGACTATCCATTTTACACTTGCTTTATTTTTCATTACCTGTAGCTTCAGGCAGATGTATTACAGCAAATCTGTGTAAAATTGGATTATTACTACAAAATGTTTAGTCCTATCTGTCTGATCAGATCTTCTTTTGAGAGGATTTGATGTAAGTTACTGACAAGCCTCAGCAAACCCAAAGATGCTAACAGTATTTTGAAAAGTTGCTGCAGATTCCTTTGGCCACTGTATTTGTTAATTTCTTGCAATTTGAAGGTACAAGGAGGGATTTGAAGAAAACAATCAGTTTTCGTTTTTAAAAATGCATTTAAGTTGTAAACATCCTTTTAAGCCTTTGAAGTGCCTATGATTCTATGTAACTCGTCGCAGACTGGTGTTATTGAGTATATATAACAGTTTTAAAAAGTTGGTATTTTATAAGCACAGACAATTCTAATGGTAACTTTTGTAGTCTTATGAATAGACACAAATTGTAATTTGGGAACATAAAAACTACTGAATAAATCATGTGGCCTAATAATTGAAAATGTCACTGTTATAGATTTTGTACATTTTCGATCAAATGTACATCTCCCCTTTGCTAACAACCGTCTGCTCTCAAGAATGCCGGGGGTTTGATTCTGAGTATTCCACAGTGTCTGTAAATCAAGACCAAAGAGCCCATCCGTGGGGCTGTTTGTTACCAGATTCACTTCTGAATTGGCCAGAGCAACCTGAGTGTATTGTCCTGCGTGTCTCTTGGTACAGATATTGGAAGGTTGCCAGGGAATTTCAAAGTTCGCAACCTTTGTAGGATAGCTGATGGCAGTATTGAGACAGGTGCCTGCTTTTGCAAATAACTTCTGAGACTATAAAGTCCAAAGAACTAAAGAGGGTTTTCCGGAAGTAGCTATCTCAGGCTTAGTCTTGTAAATTGATTTATCTTTCAAAGTGTGCTGTGTGTTAAAATGAGGGTCTTGCTGCTTCGGATGAAAATAGCTGGACAGAGTGATGCATGGGGAGGAGGTGAGGGTACCCTGGCTGGGTACTTCCTGTACTGAACATTTCCGTTTTATATTAATTTTGTTTTGAACTGTGAGCCGTAGAAGTAGGAAAAAGATAGCAAAAACAGCAACTTTTTCAACATACAAGATTTTAAGAAAGTTAGAATGCTTCATTTAGAAAACATTCCCTGGAATTACCACCGAACTCACTTTTAAAGAAAAGTTTTAAAGCAACGCTGAAACAGTGTTTACTTAAATCCTTAACGGCCTTAATTGTCAGATTTCCCACCCCACCACTTACAGACTCAATTCACTTTATTTAGGGTAATTAAAAGGAACAGATAGGCCCTTCTAATGCCCCACAGTAGTCCTCATTACAGAGGTTAAGAATGTAGTGGGTTTACCTCTAACTGTGCAAAACAGAGGGAAATTCTATTCCTAGAACGACTTGCTTGGAATATCCGTGCCAGGAAAAGAAATTTTCTGGCAAATATTTTGTCACTGCTGTAAAGCAAAATATTTGTTAAAGTGCCGAAATAAAGTCTGTCATGCCGAAAGTAAATCATTGTATAGACTGACATCCAGTTTTCTTCAACAGTACGTTTTCCGCTTAGTTTATTTCTTTTTGAATTTTTAAGATGCAGAAAATACTGCTATAGAGTGTTAGTAATCATTACTGAGTTCAGGAAAATTTTGGTAAAATATAATTATCAGAACCAATGTGAAAATTTCCTGTTTCCTTAAGCACATGTAAATGATTTCCCTCGTGTGAAGATGGCTTTGTGTCAAGACTTGGAGTATTCAAGCTGTCCCACTTCTAGCATGGGGGGAAATGGCATAAGTGCATACTTAAATTTTTTTCTCAAGAGTTTTAGCTGCAGGTGTGTAGTCCCTGAACTTCAGCATTAGGACCTGGTTAGTATGATTGAATTTTGGTGGAACAAGATTATAGAAACTTAACTTCAGCTAATGTCAGTAGTTGGTCATTTCACTTCAAGTTTTCAGTGGTTTGATAATTTGGTAACATACTTTTTTTTTTTTTACATTAGATGAGATGCTCTTGATTGTTGAGGATGAAAACTAAGTTAGTAGTACACAATAACCTTACATGGCCTCAAGAAACCAGTATGTCCTACAAAGGGTATTGGTTGCTACAAGAACAGGCACAAAAATAACAGTTTTTAGGAGCTTTTTTTCTTCAATACTTTAAACATTTTGAAACCTCAAGGAAAATTTTTAAGTGAGGAACAAATCTATACAACCTAAAACTATCACACAGTTAACTTAATAAGCAGGATCTTCTTTATAGCTGTATTGCCCTTATATAATGAGGGAGAAATGTATTTTAAAATAACTAGGTTTAAAAGGCCAGTGACTTCAAACAACACAGTCTCTAATGGGAGGTTCTGAGTTAGCTCCAAGCAGGCAACAGTGAGATCCTGAGAGGTTTCTGATTAAAAGGAATCAAGCCAGACACCATGGGGAGTGGTCTGCATTGAGTGTCAGGAAGGCTCTTTCCAGTGGTAATACTTCCTGACAGCTGGGCAATGTGAGATTCAGACCATTTCTAGAATGAGATTTACCTTGCATAGAAAACTTTTTAAAAGGGAGCATAATACCTGTCTACCTCTTAGTGGTAATATCAGTATCAAAATGAATTTTGTCATCCCATCTGCTAACACTGGGTAACTTAGAACTCTAAAGTTTTGTTTCTTTTAGTTCTGCTCCTACATATGGTCTTCAGCCAGGGTTTCCTGATCAAAAAATCCTGGCAGCTTTGCAAGAAGTTTGGTTCCTTGTGAATTAACTGGAAGGGGTAACCCAAGGTACTGACTCAGCCCACAAATAGCAGATTGAAGTTTTTTACTTCAATGCTTGTATATGCTGAGCGTAAGATAGGTTCATTCCAATTTCATTGTCAAAATAGTATTCGAGTAACAAATGCTCATATGTGCAAGTCACCAGAAGTTCAGTCAACAAATATTTGCCTACTGATTGCACAGGACATTAGAAGAAGCTAGGGGTGTATGAATAACTTATGTGGACAGACCCAGCTCACGTGGAGCTGCCATGGGATGGGGGTGGGGTGGCCTTGTGCATAGTGGAAACAACAGATGAAACTAAAACGTAGAGATCATCAATTGGTGGAAATTTCCACATACATGTAATACAGGCTGTGGGTCTGAAGGACTAAGAGTAGGGTTAGGCATGCTGCTGTAAGTCTTTCAGCAAGCAGCAGAGACTTTCTTGCTCAAGCCAGAAGCTAGAGCCTGGTAGAGCGTTGTGCTCTGAATAACTTTGTCCTCAATGTGGGGCTCAGCCTTTTGGAGTAGCGTTATCTGGGCACTGCCAGTTACTAAGGTAGAAGGGAAAGGGCTGAAGCACACAAGGGCTCTTAAAGCTGCTTCCCAATAGTGACATATCACTGCCACCTCCATCTCATTTGCCAGAGCAAGTCATGGTCACACCTGAGGTCCAGGGCTCAGAGAGGGGCAGTCCTACGCTGTACCCACAGAAGAGAGATGTGAGCAGCCATCATGAAAACTTGGCCTGGTTAGGACAGCTGTTAGGGTAAGGCTTCGGTGATTAGCCAGTTGGGCCAATGTCAGGACAAACCCAGGCTGTGGGAAGGCCCTAAGGAGGGAATGACCTTGGGATGGAGGAACAGAAGACCAGTGGCTGGGAGGAAGGAGACAGTGATAGGTGGAAGAGGAAGGCAGAGTGTAAACATGAGGGCCTTCCGAATGGTCATCCCTCTTCCACTCTTCCACTTCATTCCCCACAGGAAGCTAGGCTGATCCCATTAAGATCTAAATTGGTTTTGTCACTCCCTTAAATCATTCCTAAAGACATAATGAAGCCTCTGCTGTCCACCTTGCTCTCAAGGTCCACAGGAACCACCCCTTGGATGTGCATTATAAGGAGACACGGTGGGGATAGCAAGGCCAGTTGGGTCATTATAGTCAACCTAGTGGACACAATTGTGGCCTGACCTAAGTAGTCTCATTGAGATGGAGAGGACTCTAAAAGAACTGTTCAGAGAAGCATAGCCAACCAGGCTTGCTAAAAGTTAGGAAGGAATAAGGGAGTAAAGAAAATCAAACATGACAAACACTGAGCACTGAGCAAATCATCTGAAAGGAGTTGGTCAGGGGTGAATCCAGAGTTCTTTTTGGGCCATGTTAAGTTGGGACTGTTAGTCAAGTGGCCGTGTCAGGTAAATGAATAAAATGGAAGGACCTGGAGACCAAGTTTAAATTGAAATACTAATTTAAGAGGAGTGCCCGTCATGTGATTGTTGCACTCTCATTATTTCCAATCTTCCCTACTCTTCTCTTGTGTGGGGGGTGGGGGCAGGAAGTAGGGAGAGTGGAGTGCCTAAGGTTGGAGCATGCAAACTACATTCCCAAGCTTCCTTGGCAACTGACCTCTGGGAAAGTTTGGTCAATGGAAAGCATTGGCAGACAGCAGTTAAGAAGAGAAGAAAAGCTAGTGCTTTCCATTCTCTCTGCGTTCTCTCTCTCTCTCTCTCTCTCTCTCTCTCTTTTTCTGGTAGTATTGGGGATTGAACCCACTGAACCCATGACCTTTGCACAGAGCTACATCCCCAGTACAATTTTTAATTGTTTTTGGAGACAAGGTCTTGCTAAGTTGCCCAGGCTGAACTCAAACTTATGTTCCTCGTGCCTCAGCCTCCCAGCATCTTTTCTGTGATTTGAATTCCCACTAGGCAGGCCTTCCTCCATGGTCCCAGCTCCCATAACTCCAAAACTCTCATAACCCTGCTCACCCCTCCCGCAAACACACTGTCTCTCTAGCCCAAGGAGAGTTGCAACTTCATGTTGCTGTTCTCTGGATAATCTCTCGTTTGCCCTCACAGCCTTCCCACCATCTTTGAAACGGACTGCAGTGTTAAATTCTCTATTGCATTACCCAGCATGGGTTCTAGTTCCCTTCTTGGACCCCTGACTGATGACACAGGAGTGAGCAGAATGTAGATGGTATTAAAAGCCATGAGGATGAGATTATTTGGAGAGGTAAGTAGATAGCGAAGGAGGCAAGCCTTAGATCTGCAGTCTAGCAATGTCTGTCTTTTTTAGGTGAACCAGTATCAGACTCACTCATTAGCCCTGGATTGCCATTTTGGTTTGTGCTTAGCAGAGAGCACAATCTTTGATTGCAAGGTGGGGGAATCCTAATGCACCATAAAGAGCACATTTTCGAGCACATTAATAAGTGTGTTACAGTATCTATTTCTACCTGGTCACTAATAACAAAATATGAACTTTTAAAAATAGAATAAAGCAATTGGGCAGAGAAGTAGGAAATATCTGTATTATCAGTGTTTAATATACAAACAGTATCAGCAAACCAAACAATAAGTATTTTCCCAATTGTAGCATGGTCCTGGGCCATTGAAAGCAAAATTTCTGCCTCCTTAATTACATTCTGGTTAGGTAAATGCCGGAGTAAGCTTATAATTCCTTTTGTGAGACCAATTGCAGGGAAAAGCAGTGGACATGATTAAAAATATAGATGCTTTGGTTCTGCATCAGGCCCAGAACCTGGAGATTGTGAAAAGTTTTCTAATAATCTCACATCTTAGTTCTTTTACTTTTTAAGTTATCTGTTACTCTTTCTCACTTAGCTCACTTTTTCATGTGCAAAATAAAGTTGCTGCCCACCACATTGGCTTGTGGGAACCCAATGAGTCAATGAGGTGATACTCTGAACCCCGGATCTGGCAACTGGGTCATCCTTAATAAAAGATTATTTATTCATTCTTCTGCCAAATGCTTCCTGGGTATTATTTACTAGGGATGATTCTAGGCTCTAGGAAGAGACCGACCACAAACAAATACATAATGAAATTCAATGAGAAGGTGACAATGGAAGAGAGAAAATGGTGAGGGATTGTACCATGATGGGAGGTGGAGAGGAGCTTGAGGATTTGGGGGAATCTGCAGAGCATTCCAGGCAGAAGAACAGTGAGGTTCATAGCCTTGAGTGTGGCTGTGACCAGGAGCAAGTGCATTAGAAATTAACATGGTGTGCAGCTTGCAAAGTATCACAGGTCAGAGGATGGGTGTACAGCCCTGTACCATGGCAGTGGCTTTGGAAAGCCACTACAGGATTTTGATCCAGGGAGGGCAGATCAGCTTCAAACTGGTTCTCAGACCTCAGCAGGCAGGAGAATCACCAAGAGGACTTGTTACAACATAGCTACCTGGTCGGGGGTGGGGGCTCTTTCCCTGGAGGTTCTGATTCAGCAGGTGAGTAGAATGAGGATTTGCACTTTCAATTAAGTTCTTCAAGTGCAGTTTCTGCTCCTAGTCTAGAGACCCCATGCTGTGAACCACCACTTCACAGGGTTTACTTTGATTCTGGTGTTGAGAATGACTGACCTGGGGCAGTGGATTTGGGCAAAAACAAAGCAAGGAGATTAGTATCACTACTGCAGTCTACAAGGAGAGAGACAATGACGGGTGCCAGTAGATGGATTCTTCAGCGCCAGGGTACCTTCCAAGTCCAGAGACCCAGGGAATGACTTGTTGACAGTACAATTGTGATAACTAGTAACACACTGCCACTCTTTGTGGCTAGTCCAATTTGTGAAGATACAGCAAACAGGAGGTATAGCCATATCGTCTTTCAGATGGCCACAAGTTTCAGAATCTTCCCTTCTTCTCAAGATATCAGGAAAGGGCCAGGGATTTAGCTCAGTTGTTTTGCCGCCTGCCTCAAAAGCGCAAGGTTCTGAGTTCGATCACCAGTACCAAAATAAAGATATCAGGAAAGGCTGTCATTCATTCCCCCAGCTGACTCACTCCTTTCTAGTCATTCCTGTAACCTTCAGCACAGCCCTTTCTCCTGCCTTGTGTTTCAGTTCTAAGGGTACAGTGGTCCCCTCATCCTCAGTCTCACTTTCCACTTTCAGTTACCCATGGGCAATTGTGGTCTGAAAGTATGAAATGGGAAATTCCAGAAATTAATAATTCGTAGGCCTTAACTTTTAAAAAATTTTATTGTTAAAAAAAATTATTGTTATAATTGTTTTATTATTTGTTATTGTTTATCGCTTAGTGTGCTTGATTTAGAAGTTAAACCCTATCATAGATATGTAGGTATGTATGTATGTACAGGGACAAAACCCAGTGTATACAGGGTTTGATACTATCCATGGCTTCAGGCCTCTGCTGAGAGTCTGAGAATGTGTCCCCTATGGAAAAGAAGGACCTAGATCAGGGATAACACATTTTGCTACCACCCTCCAGCTCCGACTGCTACCATCTCCCTAGTATGTGGCTCCGTTCCTAGCATTGAAAACATCATCAGCTCTCAGTCACTAGCCTCTTAGTCAGTTCCTCTATGAAGTTTGGTAGGAACTCATGTGTCTGGGACCTGCAGTCAGGCAAAACAAAACAAACAATCTATATCACATCAAATCTAAACAAAATTCTAGTAAGTAGGTGTCCAGAGATATTTGTTCAAAACTTGGGTTTCAATTTCACCTACTTAAAACATAGAAAGTTCTCTGATGGGTTGATGATTTCCTTCCAGATACACTTTAGCATTTTGCAGATAAATATTTAGCATTTATACAGGGAGTTGATTAGTGTTTTCTTCCTTTGTTCTTTCAATATTTCCGTTATTGTGCCGCATAATCACCATGCTGGATCCAGGCTGTCCCCAAGATCAAAAACTACCCTTTTTATGACCCCCTCTCCCGTTTATGTGAAGGAGGCTGGGCTGTAAATGTGGTATGAAAAAAATTCTTATATGCCATCTTGATTGCTAACATCTGTTCACATTTCCATTCATAAATTTAAAATTCAGGCTTCTGTAGCCATCTGTTTTCTCCCAACACTCTGAAAAGAAGAAAAGCTCAAGGCAGATGTGCAGGTGAGAGAAGAACTGCCTGGCTTGGTAGACTTTGGAGAGTTTTACTGTGCTTTTTTCTCCTCTCTCAAGATAGAAGGACTTTTCTTTTTTTTAGGTACTAGGAATCGAACTTGGGACCTTTCACTTGCGAGACAGGCAGCGGTAACACTGAGCTAAATCCCTGGCCCTGGATTTTTCTTCATGGTAAGATTTCAACCCTCTAGTCTCAGTGGTAATAGGAAATTAAGAAATGGCCCTTCTTTCTTCCCTACCCTTCCAAGTTTTCTCTCTCTCTCTCTCTCTCTCACAAACACACACACACACACACACACACACACACAGGAGTGTCCATTTTATGAACTCTGAAATCTTTCTGCTGTCTTGCTTAAAGGGCCTGTTAATCTCAACAGACATTGGTGAACTAGAACTCACTTCTTGACTACATCATGGGCAATTTTCCAGCTTGCTGAGTGGCTGGGCCTCTCATTGGGAATTTCTCCATGGATGACTTTGGCATGGTTAGTAGATATGATTTGGCAGCTGCAGGACCCAGATGCCAAGTTAGGCAATGGCCCTTTTTTATTTTCTCTTGGCAATGTCATCTATGTCCAAGGGACCAGATTTCTTCTAAAGCTGCTTGGCTTTGTTGCAACAGTGCTGTTACAGCAACCGTGAATGCCTTCAAAAGCTGACATGACATTTTAGTGGCCTGCTGGGCTCCAGTACTCTCTCAAAGGCAACCTCACTTGGACTCTCTTTGAGCTTCAAATAATGTTTTTTCTTCTATTTTACATTGAGAAACAAGCTCTCAGCAAACCACAGGCAAAGTCTGTTTGTCATCCTGATATGCCCTCTGAAAACCTCAGCAGTATTAGTGGAAATCCACCCATCCCAAGCCTTAGTTTAACAGTCCAGCACGTAAGCTGGTGGTTTGCGGGATTGTCTTGCTGAGTTATGCATGCTCATTTTCATTCTGCTCTGACATTGCTTTTATATATAACTCATGACTGATGCTCTGGGCCTCACTGTGTGACTTAGAATGAATCATTTAACCATTCTGAGTCCAACTTCTTGAAATTCCTATGAAACGGATGATGTCAATACCTCCCTTATGCTTGCTGGCCCTGATTTTAATGGGTTCCCCCCAAAGTTCATGTGGCAGAAGTTGAACCTCCAAATTCATATGTTAATGGTATTTGAAGGAGGAGCCTTCAGGAGGTAATTAAGATTAAATGAGATCACCAGGGTGGGGCTCCTATGATGGCATTAGTGGCTTTATAAGTAGAAAGACCCAAGCTAGCATCTGTCTTGCCCTGTTATATGACAAGAAGGCTTTCTTCCCACCTGGACTTCCCCACTCTAGAACTCTGAGATAAATAAACTTTATAAGGCCTATGGTATTCAGTTACAACAAGAACAAATGTACTAATGTGAGACCTAACTAACTCCATTTTAAAGTTTGACTCCATCTTAAAATAAGACAGTGAAGTGGCCTTGACATAAATTCCACTTCACTAAAGTCAACTATTCCCCTAGTCTCCTTTGTGCCCATAAAATAATGATAAAATGTTCTTGCTGTGAGACAACAGATAAAAAAAAGAGACACAGCTCCTAACTCAATCCTCTGTCTGCCCAAAAAACAGATGCTCCCGGGCCCATTATCTATAGAACATTCTGTCAATGTGCTGATTGTTCCTTTTTCCCATAAACTCTACATGTAGCCACCCCTCAACCCCGCCCCCAATGTACACCCCGTGCTTGCTAAATATCAACCAATCATGTAACTGCTAAATAAAACATCCCCAAACCTTGCGGTAGCCACAATAAAACCCTGCTGGTTTAAAATTCGGGGCTCTCAATCCTGATCCGCTGCGTCGGTGACGGTTGAGTGCCCCTGCTCGAGCTTAAATAAATGACCCTCGTGTGTTTACATCAAAATCGGCTCCTTGATGGTCTTTAGAAACTTCGCGATCTGGACACAACACTAAGACTTGCTAGTGTGTGCATCACTGAGGTGATATTTACACTGGGTGAGAAGAATGTGGGAAGCATTGTGGACAAAGCAACACTTGACTTCTAAATTACCTATCTTTCTGAACAGCTATTGTCACCCTTCACCCATTGGAGTTGTCAGAGTTGCCTCAGCCATTAATTGCATCAGGCCCTCCCACCCTGTCACTGAAGCCCCACCCTAATTCTTGGAATCCCTGACCTGTCCCCTCCCTCCCTTCTCTGGACTCCTTAGTGCTCAAGATGGAGAATACAGAGACAGGTTCCAAGCCGTAACTTACAGCTCCTGGTCAGGGTTTAAACGTTTCTGGAGCAGAAATGACAGACACTTGGTTTGCAGGTGTCTGTTATGGTAGACTTTGTTAATTGATTCTTTGTTAATTGATGTACTGTCCTGCTAAGGCCAGTCTCAGAATTATGCAGTCAGGGCCTGATGTCAGCCTGAGAAATTGATTGGAGTTGAGTTGGAAGATGAAACTTACTTACCAATGCCAGCCTAGAGAGACACTATTCTTGAGGCCATAGTTGTTCTGAGTCAGCCATGCTGTGAGTTAAAAAGGTTTGCTATTTAAATAGGTTAGCCTAAAGAACCAAACCTGATTTGCATTACTGTTCTCAGGGGAGATGCATTTGGAACTTCAAATATTAACTTAACAAGTGGGTTTGAGAACAATTGGTATGCATAGAGTTCACCTATGCTTGGTTAGGTGACGGTAGAGTGGTAACCTGGTTTGATGTTTAGAATGTGGGCTGCCTGGTTCTAAACTTAGCCCTGACTTATTGGCTATGTAGCTATAGGCAGGTTAATTAACCTCTTTATGGTTCACTTCTTTCATCTATAAAATGGACAGAGTCATAGTGTTACCCTTCTCATACAGTTATTATAGTGACTAAAAATTTATTATTTGTAAAGCACTTAGAGCAATGCCTGGCATACAGAAAGCATGCGTAAGAATTCGTGGATTAAAAGAAACACCAGCCGGGTGTGGTGGTGCAATTCTGTAATCCTAGTACTTGGTTGGCTGAGGTAGGAAGATTGCTTTGAGTTCAAGACCAGCCTGGATTACATAGCAAGACCCTGTCTCAAAAAAGAAAAAGAAAAGAAAAAAGAAACACCAAATTCTAAACTGGTACTAGGTGGCCATATCTGTTTCCTTCATCATCTTCATGAAATCATAAACACAGATGATTGTTGATCACAAATCTTGTATTTGCAGAAGGGATATCCAGGTGCTATCTATTAATCGTTTATTCCACACTTTGTAGATATATTAACTCATTTCATTCTCCTAGTAACTTTCTGAGGCAGAGTATTAGTCTCCATTTTACAGACGACATAACAAAGGGATTTCTGTATGATATTGAAATTTACCAGTGCAGCCATACAAACCCCTCAGGCACCTCTCAGACACATGCAGTGGAGTGTGTAACCCTATGCAGGGGCAGGAGAAGTTTCCAAGTCTTTGCCCGGTGTCTTCAGTAACACTGACTTGTCCCCAGTGCTAAAAATGTGTATTACTAAAGGTAGTGAATACTGACCTCAAGGACCCTCTTTCCCTGATTCTGTTACTTAAATTTTACTCTAAAAATAATGTTTTGCTAATACCAAAACTTCGCTTGGTGGCAAAGTGCTTGCCTACCATGTGAGAGGCCCTGGGTTCAATGCCCAATATGGGGTCAGGGCATAATATAAAACATCCCACCAGTCAGTGAGTGCCAGTGCCACGATTGCTATTTATATTTATCATTCCAGAACATTGTTTATATTTCTCCTTTTTCTCCTATAAAACAGGATTATATAATGCATACTTCTGTTCTATTACCTGCCTTTTTTAAAAGTCAATGATCTCTACTTTCCCATTTCAACATATTTTCATCTTATCTAATAATAAACTGCAAATATATTATCCAATTGTCTCCAAAATGTGCTTTAGCTCTGGTTATGCAAATTTAATTCCCATGTAGGACCACATTAGCATCTACTTGTATGTCTCATAAGCCTCTTTTAAGCCATCCTTTTGTTCGTGACAGATTTGTTGAAGAGACTGGATCAGTTGTCCTGCGTCCTTTCCTTTCCCTCCCTCCCTCCCTTCTTTCCTCTTTCTCCATTTCTCCTTCCCTTCTTTCTTTCTTTTTTTTCTGAAACAATTCCACCAAATTTATAGGAAAGTTGCACACAACTCATAGTGTTTTTAAAGCCTGTGAGTGAAAGTTGCTGATATGATGCCCCATCATTCCCAGATGTTTAAGTATATTTCCTACAAAAAGGGCATTCTCTGTATAACCACAATACAAGCACCAAATCAGGAAATCAGCACAACTGCCCCACTGTCTCTAACACTCAGTTTCTCCAAATGCCCTATTAATGTGCTTTAGAAGGATCCAGTCTAGAATAGTGTGTTGAGTTTTGCTGTCACGTCTCTTTAGTCTCCTTCAATTTGGAACATTCTTAAATCATTCTTTCACTTGCATGATCTTGACATTTGTGGAGATTAAAGCCTACTTATTTTATAGACTATCTTTCAATTTATGTGAATCTGGTATTAATGGTTAGATTTAGGCTATGCATTTTTAGGGATATCAGAACCGATGCTACAATATGTTTTCATTGCATCCCATCAAGTGGCATAAGATTTAGATTTGTCTCATTACCGATGATGTTGACATTGATATTTGATTAAGATGGGATTTGCGAGACATCTGGCCCTTTATCATTGTGTATCTTATGCAGATGTACTTTGAGTCTTTATCAATAATGTGTTTCTTATCATACTTTCAATTTGCTGTTTATGTCAATATGGACTCGTGGATTTCTATTTCACTGAAGGGGTCATTATCTGTTACCATCATTTATTTTCATATTTATTTTAGTCTATATTTAGCCAGTGGGAGTCCTTTCAAGCTGACTTCTTTGTCCTTTTGATGAGACATGTCTCTAAAATGTTTTAGCATTTTCTTACTTTTTATACAAAAGAGCCTTCAGGCTTATTTTGTACTTTTCTTAGCCTAGCTCTGGAATCAGCTGTTTATGTAAGGATCCTTGTTGCCTTTTAGTGGAGCAAAATGTTTAGAAACCAAAATTCTAGTTTCAAAACTCGGTTGGCTCATTGCTATTGGGGTGGCATTGTGTCCTTCTCAGTGCGTGGGGTATATGTCTTCTCAGTACATATGTCTCTGTGTGTATTTTTTTGCAGTACTGGGGACTGGCTTCAGAGCCTTCACACTGAGCTATGTGCTCACCCCTTTTTTACTTTGAGACGATCTTGGCAAATTGCTAAGTGGTCCAGGCTGGACTCAAACTTATGATCCTCCTGCCTTACCCTTACCCAGCTCATGTATTTTTATCTGTCTATCATCTGTCTATCTTGAAAACTATGCCATGTAATCTAACACTACATGGCATAGTTCATTCTAGTTTTCCCCGTTCCACATTTGTGACTCCTCCAAAAGTGAGATACTTGGCTCTCATTGTACTTAATATATTTTCTTATTTAATCAGCCCTCCTGTTGTAACCAGTTGTCCATCTGCCCTCCTTATATACTTATACTCCAATACTTCACACTAGGCAAACCTACCATGTTAGATGCTCTATTCACCCCACTCAAGCCTCATCATCTTGATATAGGGGGAAGAGATGTACCTCCCAAACCTGCTAGATATCCAAAACGTGAGTTCGTATTCTCGAAAATCGAAGAATGAATTCTAGGAACAAGGGAGGTTAAGAGTAGGAGAAATTAATTGAGAGAAAAGAAGCTTCTGTCTAAGAGAGACAGAAGGGGAACTGGAAAGTAGGTTGCCTGTCCAACTCTCTTTTCAAAGGTATTTTATACAACAAAGCCATGTGGTGAGGTGGGTACAAAGTGGGACAAAACTATAAGACCCAATGGAAATTTACAAGGTGGGCATGAGGTGGGGCAAAGCCATGACCAACCAATAAGATTACAAGTACAGTCACCCAGGTAATATTGATTAAATGAGGATCAAATGGGAAAACAAGACTCATACAAGGAATTTTCCATTTAGAATATCAATCACTGGTATCTCTAGGGGAAGTAGTGCCTATTCTTTTTATAATGCTAACAAGTGAATGTGCTTCAGTTGTTCTCCATGTTGGCTTCTTGCTTTGTTGACTCTTGGAGGCCTGGCACCATGAGGACTGGGGCCTTGTGGGATGGCGCTTAGAGAGAGGCCCTGTCTAACTGCCTACAAGATGTCTAATTGACTTACCTATCTACAGTAATCTTATATCAGGCAGCCCCATTCCCGTCACCATCCTCATCAAATAATTAGGGCTCCAACACCCCATGCTAGACCTTTACCCCCAGCCCAACATGACTGGTTTCCTTACCTCTCTTCACCTCTGAGACCATGCTGAGCTGCTCTGCCATGCAGGTATCTCCTCCTTTTGCTTAGGATTCAACATCCCATACCAGCTGCACCCTTATGAGAAGGTACACACTCCTTACCCTGCTCTGGCTTTGACACTTTTCACAGGGCCACCACGCCCTGGAGACTCACCACACCCTGTTCAGTCTTCAACACCTCACTCAAAGCAGCTCACTCACATACATGCCAGATACATCCTTTTTGGACCAGGTCACCTCATACCAGGGTACCACCTGTTATGGACACTAATTTTTCTCTCTCTCAAGTAGCACAACTCTTCTCTGGGCCACCATGGCTTATCACTACCACTACTACCCCCAGTATACACACACACACACACACACACACACACACGCATGCACATGCACACACACACACTTCTTACTTGCTCAGCTCCATCTAAGGACTGTTGCAGAAACTGTTCAGAAAAGAGAAAAGGGAAAGAACAGAAGGATGAGAGGCCATTATTGATTCTTTTATCACCGGCAATATATCACTAGCTTCATCTCCCACCAATGACTGGGACTCCAGATTCATTCCTTGGTGAGTGGCTGAATCAGGAAGCATGTTTTAGGAATTGGGGGGGAGGGGCAGGAAGCTATTCCTATTGTTCTTTTTGAAAGGATTTGGTGAGGAGAGATGCCAGTTTGGTAATAATTAGTAGAGGATGATATTAGTTTTCTAGAGATGTCATAACAAAATTCCATAGAACAGATGGTTTAAAGACAGAAATTTATTTTCTCACAGTTCTAGAGGGTTGAAGTCTGAGATCAAGATGTTGGCAAGGTTGGTTTCTCCTGAGGGTTCTCTCTTTGGCTTATGTTTGGCTATCATCTCCCTTTGTCTTTAAAGGGTCTTTCCTCACTACATATGTGCCCTAATCTCCTCTTCCAGTAAAGACGCCAGTCACTTTGGATTAGGGCCCATCGTAATGATGTTATTTTAGCTTATTTACTTCTTTAAAGAGTATTTGCAAATATAGCCATATTCTGACATAATGGGGATTGAGGCTTTAACATGAAAAATAAAATTGGGAGGGGCATAAAAGGGACATTTCCTGGAGGGCAAAAAGTCTTACATTCTTCTTTGGGTGGTGAGAATCCTTTATGCAACTGTACATTTTTAGGATTTTCTTATTTAGATGACTAAATTCCTTATACAATCTTATTCTTTTTCATCCTTGCCTAGAAATGTTACTAAAACTGGGAAGGATACTGAATTGTTTGGTGAACTATAAAGTCTTGACCTTTGGGGTTTCCTGCATCACATAAAACCAAGGAAATGACATCAAAAGAAAATGAGCATCTGTGAAATTCATATAGAAGTCACTTGAGGAGACAAAAGACTCAGTGGTTCATACTAAGAAGAGATGTCTGACTCAAGAGTTCTGGGGTGGACACAGGGGCCAGAAACCCTTCCTGGAGAAAGAAAAGGATATAGTCTAGGCTTTTTGGAGGGGTACATTCGAGGTGAAATTCAAATGGAAGGCCAGGCTCAATGTACCATGAAGTGTCAATCAAAAGAGATCCAGGTACCAGACCACAGGATAGAAGTAGAGATAAAGAAATGGAGCAAGGAGGATTTAGTGTGGAAAGTACAAAGTGGAACCTGGAGCAATTTTCTGAACCACTGGAATATAACTGTAGGAGCTGTTTTTAGGGTCTCAGCACCATTAGCCCAGGGTGATTAGGGAGTTGTTACAGTTACCAAACCAATTCTGGCATGCTGTACACCAAGACTTTTTTGGAAACAAATGACAGAAATTCTAATTCAAATAAACCTAAATTTAAAAATGAGGAATTTACTTGTGTATATAGTTGCAAAGGAGCAGATCTAGCTTCAGGCACACCTGGATCTTGAGGTTCAAATAATATCAGCACTTTCCATTTTGCAATCTATTAAACTCTACTTTCCTTGGATTGGTACAGTTTTTCACTATGGCTGACTTTTCTGGGGCTTGGAAAAATGTTTACAAATGGAATGAACTTTCACTTTCCTTCACCTGTCCAGAAGAATTCACTCTCGCTTGTCCAGTGTCTGCCTTAAATTTTAAGGAGGAATGTGGTCCAGTTTGAGTCATATACTAATTTGTGAACCTATCACATGGTCAGGGAGAAGGCATACTCTGAGTGGTTGTTCTGGGTCTGGTGTGGGGTATGGCATGGAAATTCTGTATCAGAATCAAGTGGAAAGAGAGAGCAGAGGCTCACTGAAGGGCAGCGCTTTATCAGAAAATGGGAGAATGAATTCACAGTGGGCACAACCATCTGCCCATTACAGGCCCTTACACTCAGACCAGGGAGTGGGTAGATTTCCCATGCCCAGGACTTCATCTGTTCGAATTATTCTCTGTTAGCTCATCCCTAACATGCAGAAGAATGACTTCAAAAGATTAATTCTGAGGTAGGATGTCCTGGAGTTTCTTACTATGGCACTAACCCTCTTCTAAGTCAGGCTGCCTGTACCTGCTAACCCAATGTCTACTCTGACTCACTTTTCCTTGTCATTTTAGTGTCCCCTAAGAGACCAGTGAGCAGGTAGTTTGACTGCAGCATACGTAGTAGGCAAAGTGCATCCAGGCTCAGCCAAGTAAAGAAATGAATCTTCAGATCTCTGAGAGATAGCTCCTGGCTCCTCTCATAGAGGTCCACAGACTGTGTCTGCCTTTGGTTGAAAATCTTATGATTTACTCATGAATGCGTGTATGTGAGGAGGGAGGGGTCAACTTGTTTTGTTGCATTTCCTTCCTCCTTTCCTTCTTTCTTCTTTTCTTCCTCCTTTCATCTTACCTATTCATCTACATCTATCATCTATGACTTTAATAACACCACTCTGAACATTTTTTATAAATATAAACTTTATTCTATGTAATCTGCACATCTCCATAGTTCCCTTTGTATCCCAGTTGAACAGTTGAGGAGAAAGGTTTTCAGTTGAATGTTTGTCCACAAATTAATTACAAAGATTTGAAAAGCTGAAGTAATCCATAGTTAAAACAAGAAAACAATTTAGCTCAGAATAAGTCCAGGTTACCCTGGAGGAAGAAGGACAAGCAGAAAAAGTTACATGTGTGCTCAGTGAAATGTTTGTGCCTGGGTCTTTGAAAGTTGTGATTCAAGACACTCTTTTGGATTATCTTCATGTGATATAAATAAATTGAATTTCATCAAAGTTATTAAGGGTCTTTTATGTGATAAATACTGTAATAAGCTTATTTATGCTTAGGAATTAGGCATAGTTCCTGTTATCATAAAATTTACCGTCTAGTGAATAACAGTCAAATGTGACAGACTGATAATTATATTTGTTTATTCTACCCTTTTCTCCATTAGTAATAGGACATCTAAAAGTTTTATTTGTGCATTTGGCTGCCAGGGCAGAAACCACTCTTTGCAGTATTCATAGTGACTAGGTTTAGTTATGAAATTATGTTCTGGCCAAGCAGAGATAATGCACACAACTTCCAGTACATGTTGACTAAAGAATTGCCTTGTTCCCCTTCTTTTGTTCCCTGTACATGTCCCACATGTACCTAAGTGTGAGGCTATGGTACTGGAGTCCAGCTTCAACCATGGAGTAAGACTCAGGCTCTAGCAGCCTTTCTCAACTAGGGTTCCTAAAAGAGAATTAAACTACAGAAAATTGTGTAAGTGGCCACTCTTGTTACTAGAACCACTCACTATTCCAAGGGCGCTATAAAGCTACACTATTCTACATGCATAGTAGAAAAGTTAATTCATTTCCGTGATGGATTTTTTTAATCACTAAATCTTAATTCCCTCAGGAAAATTCCATTAGGATGGGCTACTTGAGGGATAGAAGTAACTTTGCAGCAAAGTGGGTCTCAAGAAGCTTGAGATTCAACACTTGTGTGATGTTGAGCAAGTTAGTTTCAATCCAAGAAGATAAATAAGAACACTTTGGGACTGACTTTGGCACCATCCTTCCCCTGAGGGAGGCCACCTGGACAGACCAGCAGGTAACAAACTATAGAAATGCCAGGGGGTGCTATTCCCTTGTGCCTCTGCCTAGCTTTGGCCTTGACCCTTCTAAGACAAATACCCCTTTTATCTGTGAACCAAAAAGTTAAGCTGCCAAGGAACGAAGAACATGTGGAAAAGAATGGCCAGACTAAACACATATTAGCAAATGGCTGCCCTTTCTCCTGGGAGACACATCTTTTCTCAAAGACAAATAGCTGTAGTTGTTGGCAGAGTGGTTGTTCATAGATATTTTGAGAGAATGTTGTTTTCTGGGTCCTGTTGAATTTTAGTTTCTCTCCAGCATGATAACTTTGCCACAATATATTGTTACAATTTCATAGCTAAACCATTGATTTCCTTCCTTTAGTTTTTTCTAATCAAGTCATGGAATATTAGATGTAACCTACTATTCAGAGGGCTCCTAACTAGTGTTGGTGCCCAAAGTTCAACGGCCCAATAATGCATGCAATTCCTATAATCACTTATAAGGTGAGGATTTATCAATCTAGACTTTATAGGTGAGAAAAACAATGTCTGTAGAATTCTAAATGACTCATGGAAAGGCCCAGTGTTGCTAAGTGACGGTCCAGCTCTGCAGGTGATGCTCTTTCCATTGCATTATAAGAGAGTAAAAAAGGCCTGAATGTCAATCCCTGGTACCAAAAACAACAAAAAAAGGGCCTGAATAGTAGATTGAATTGTTGGCCCCCATTTTTCATCACTCTTTGTATCCACACTGTAAGTGAGTTTATAGTTTTTCCCACCAAAGATATAATGTATTTATATGTCTGTTGACTTTGGACTCAGCTCCATGACTTTCTTTGATCAATAGAAAGTGGGACCAAAGAGGCCTAATAAACATTGTGCTTTCGTTGTGGTGGGAGGTGCAAGGTGCAATAATTTTCTTTTTACTTGGAAGGGATTCCCCAGCAAGCCCCAGCTAACTGATCCCTAAACGTTTTGCTCAGGCAGTGAGTCCTTTCTTCTCAGTTGGACTCATACCCCACTCCCTGGAGCTCGTATGTCTTACAGCATTGCTACCTCTATGAGCCATTTTTGCTCATCCACTCCATTTACCATTGTGTAATTGATATAATGGACCAATGTAATGTTCTGTGGGATATTTGGCTGACCAGGTCTCATTAGGACAAAAGATGATAGAGTCAAAATAGTCCTAGAGCAACACTACCCATTCCAATGTGACTTTTTTTCTGACCCTCTTTTTTAATGAGGATGGAAGAAAATTTATTTATCATGTTAATGGCAACATACCATGGGCCTGAGGCCCTGATGATCTGTGCTACTGAAGGTATATATATTAGTTAATTTTCTTGTTGTTTTGACCAAATACCCAACATCCACAATTTAAAGGAGAAAATGCTTTATGTAGCTCATGGTTTCAGTCCATTGTCAGCTGGTTCCAAGGCAGGAACATCATGATGGAAGGGCACAGTAGAGCAAAGCTGCTCACTTCATGGGGGCTGAGAAGCAGAGAATGGAAGAGTATCAGAGAGGAATGGGTTGGGGATCAATATAGACTCCAAGGTCATGCCTCCTCTGCCTACCCAGACACACCTGGTAGTGTGCTTTACTAATCCCTTAGGTGGCTCGCTGGCCAATCAAGTTGACATTTAAGCTTCATGGTGACAGTATCATATGGAACGACATCTTCAATTGAGGCTACTACTTGGTTGAGTTTACAATAGAGCACTGTCATCTTTTAACCATATTTAGTTTTTGAGAGGACAAGGCTAGTAAGTTGAATGGCGGCATAATGGGAATCAGTATCCTTGTATCTTAAACATTTTATCTTATTTTATTTTTTATTTTTTCCCAAGGAAGTTTAAGGTTACTGTTTTTAAAATTTTGTTTTGTTTTTGAGACAGGGTCTTGCTACATAGTTCAGGCTGGCCTTGAACTCACTATGTAGCCCAGGCAGGCTTCGAAATCTTAGAAATCCTCTTGCTTCTGCCTCCCAAGTGCTGGGATTACAGGCATGTGCCACCATGCCTGGCCCTAAACATTTTAAAGTGTCATTCTAATCTTATTATTATGATTCTTACATTGTGATAATTGTATCTTTTTCTGACATTTAATCACTGTTACCTGGTCTCCATTATTAACTTTGGATTCTATCATTTCTCTTTGGGAGTTCAATTCAGTAAGAGCACTTTCTACCAACAGCCCTGGCCCACAGAAAACAGTGACTTCTGAGTTTTTCATAAGTGTTTCTCATCAGTGCATCCCTGTTGGTCTGTTATACGGAGGGCTTCTGGACTTTTCCTTGGTCAGTTGGTCAGTTTTCGAGACATAAGACATCTATTTGTATGTCCACTTCTCAGAACTTTTCAGCCCTTCCTATACTATCTACTTGGCAGTGGTAGGATATATTCTTATTTTAGTGTAGGATATCACTTTTTTCAAGTTTCTTGAAGTGACAATTTAGCAGGATAGTAGCAACATCTCCTGAGTTCCTTGCCAGGTGTGAAATCCTGCATGAAGGAAAAGTGTTATTACACAGACTCTCCTTTATTAAACTTTATGTTCTACCCACCTTGATTCTGATCATTAAAGACAGTCTTCTTATAATATTTTCTGAACTTCTGCTATACATATTACCTAGATCTAGTAGCAACTTTGGGTTATAATCTTTTTATCAGATCCAGCATAGCCCAGAGGAGAGTGTTGTCCTGTACATTGCAGAGCTGCTTAGACTGAGCATTTTATCTTCTTTGAAACTAATTATTAAGGAATGTCATCAGCTTTTTCTGTTCTGCTGTGCAGGAGATAAAAACCTCTTTATATGCTACCAAAAAGTGCTGTAGCTTTCACACTTAGATTTTGACCATATATTAATCACTCTCAGCGACTTGATTACATCAGCACAAATATTCAATTCCAATGTCCATCTGATTTGATTTCCTTCATATTTTTTTAATGCATTACACCATCTTTTTGTTCTAAAAAGTAAGAAAGTGTTCAATGAATGAGGCAACCCTGCAACTATGAAAATTCTGGAAGAGGGCCAACAGCTGAGGGCTGATTGTCTGCCAACAGTTGTCCCAGCAGTTGAGGTTGATGCACTGTAGTATAGTAGAGGAAAATGAACAGTTTAGAACTGGAACTACAGCTGCAGGCACCTATGTAGTGCAGCCCATGTCTTTTAAGTATTAATCTAGTTACTATTCTACTGTAACAAGCCACTTCTATGAACCAAAGAGGCAGCTAGACTCTTTGCTGGCTTTGAGGAAAAGCACGCACTATCTCTTCTGTGTCTCAAACCACCAGCCCCTTGTCACAAGACAAGAAGTACAGAATATTGGCCCTGGCAGGATACCCAGAATCCTGGCGTTATTCCAGTAGTTTGAGTATCTTTCAGTATCAGTCAGTGACATTCCTTGTCCTTCCCCACACCCTAAGGTCAAGGGTTCCTATTCTGTACTAGCCCTTCAGGGAGACAAGAATGGTACAATGTGTAGTGACCACTTCTTTCATCACCTTTCTTCTTTCATCATCTTTCATCACATAAGGAACTTCTACCTCCCATTTCTAGGATTCCCTCTCATCTTTAAGCACAGTATCAACTTTATTTGAGGATATATTCCAACTCACTCGTCTGTTTTAGGAAGTTAATTTTTCTCAATGTAAAGTAATAAAAGATGTTTCTAGAAAAATTGGCAATATCATACCAAGAGAAAATAAGAAATAAACACATTCATTCCATTATACAAAGACAACAACTTATCATTTTGGTACATTCTTGTGTTTTTCACAATTTTGTCTCATATAGTTATGATCATTTAAAATATTTTTTCCTACCAGAGACTTCAATATTACAACAGAAGTTTTATTCCACTGTTTCAATTGGTGTGAACCTATCATGTGGGATACTACACACAAACGAGTATATCACTTACTTAATCATGTCTGGGGGTACACAAGCTCCTTGACTTACAGTGAATTTATATCTTAATATACCCATCATAAGTTGACAATACTGTGAGTGAAAAATGTACCTACCTAACCTTTAGAACATCACAGCTTAGCCTAGCCCATCTTAATCATGGTTAGAACACTTCCATTAACCTACACTTGGGCAAAATTATTTAACACAAGACTGTTTTATGATAAAATGTTGACTATCTCATGTAATTTAATGACTATTTGTATATGAAAACTGCTGGCAACACAGTACACTGTGGAGTATCAGTTGTTTGCCCTCAGGATGGTGTGGCTGCTGTGGCCCCGCATCAGGAGAAGGTATCAGACCCCATATTGCTAGCCTGGAAGAAGGTCAACATCATTTTTACTGAATTAGTATTGCTTTCACACCATCATAAATTTGACAACTCTTGATTAAGTCAAACCATTATAAGACAGGAGCCATCTGTACATGATATCTATGATAAATATGTATATTTACAAAATTAAAACACTAAAATATGGTTGAGCATTAGAAGTTTTAAAACTATATGCTGATGTTTTCCATGTCATGAAAATTATTTATAAATCTATTATTTGTTGCATGCTATTTCACTATGTAGATGTACTAAAATTATTATGAACTATTCTTGTAGTACTAATCATCTGATGTATTATCAATGTTTTGCTACATTAAATTAGCCTGATAATTTCCTTAGAATAGATTTTTAGAAATTCATTCATTGGGTCAAGAAGTATGACAAAGCCTGTTGGCTATTCAGTAAACCCATTTCCCTTTCCTCCTGAACACACAAGTAGATTACATTTCCCAGACCCCTTTGCAGGGAAGTATGCTCACATGACTGAGTTCTAGCTAGAGGAATGTGAGCTACTACCAGGTCTCCTCCACTAAGCATTCATGCAGACTTCTCTGACTTGGGTGACATATGTTACCATCTTGGGCTTCTTTATATAAACTAAATGCTTTATTCCAAACATTATCTCCCCCACTGCTGTTCTCCTCTGGGAGTGGAGGAATGAGTGGGATGACTGGCATTCTGGAGTATAACCCATTCCCTTATATTTACCTTTACCTCTTATTCTCACGTGTCTCTGCAAGTCACCTTCACCTTACCCTAATGGCTACTCTGGCCAGCCAGTCTCAGAAATTATTTGGATTTACGATACAGCTGAGTGGCTACTTGAGTGCCTACTTACCATGCTTCATACTCTTCTAGGCACTGGGAATACAGTAGAAAAGATAGGGAAAGGTCAAAATCATGGTTCTTGAAGAACTTCCCAACAGTACGCAATACATGTAAGTATTATCACACAGTAGGTTGGGAAATGACGAGTGCTATGGAAAAAATAACGAGTAGAGGAAGGTGCTGGGGCTGGAGGGAAAGGGCTGGTTGCAGTATTAAAAGGTGGCCAAGGTTGGCCTCAGGGAGATGATGAGACCTGAGCAAAATCTGGAAGCAAATGAGCAAGGAAGGTTTATCAAATAGATGTCTAGGGAATAGGAACAGCCAGCACAGAGCCGCTAAGGCAGCAGTGAATAAGGAATAGCAAGCAAGAAAGTAATATGGCGGGAGAAGAGTAACCATGGGGTCACTGATGGGAGCAAGACCACGCAGTATCCTGTAGGTTCCTATATAGGCATTGGCTCTCACTTTGGATAAAACAGGAAGTCACTGGAGGGTTCTGAACAGAGGAATGGCATGACTGACTTTGACTATAAAAAGGTCTATTCCCATCATCTATCATCTACCCAAAGGATTGTTTATGAAGTTATAAAGCTCTTAGAATAGCACTTGGCAGATCCTAAGTGCTATTGACTATTTGTTCAGTTGATTAAATAGAAATTTTTGGTGATATAACTCTGAATATAGTGATTTACCTGTGGTCTAGGGCATACAGAGTTAAACAAGTAATTATAACATAACATGAAATAAACACAGAAGATAGTGGAGACACAAAGAATGACCTCCACCTCCAGTTTTTAGTATGAAGAAAGTACAGGGCTTAAAGATACTCCAGTCAGAGAGGGCAGTGCTAAGTTATTGTTATTATTGCATTATCAACCCAATCTTGAATGAGAATAACTTTGATGAGCACTAAAGCAATAATATGAAAAAAGGCCCAGAAGTCAATAAGCATTTCATATAAAGAATAGTAAGTCAGTGAAGTATGGTCACCGGTGCTAGTCTATGGACCATTTTTATTGGTCAGTGATGAAATAAATATGGAAACTGAGAGTAAGGCTTTAGAAATTAAAAAAATAATTTTATACGTGCTGCAAACTTGCATACTTTTTTTTTTTTAACAAAAACTAGGGGGTGTAGTTTTTGTCATTTTTTTTCACTTTTGCAAATAAGTTTTAAATTGTATTTTACAAAAATAAGTCATGAAAGGTTGAGATTAATAAAAACTTGTTCTTTACCCCAGATCCTTTGAGGAAAAAGTAATTCAATGTTGCTGGATGTGGTATCTCAGATATCCTCCTGGAAAAGTTGACCAGGGCCGTACTGGGAGGACCTTGAATCCTGGCACTGTGTGTGGTGGGCGACGGGGCTGGTAAAAGTCTGAAGGGATTGTTAACCCAGGGTTATGTGGGTGTAGGTGAATGGATTTTGCACTTAAAAAAAAACTGAGCGTGTAAATTTTCTTTTTCTTTAAATGAAAAGTATGTGTGCTGTCAGGAGAGACTATTTCACAAAAATAACTTTGTACTTGATAAGAGTTTGGTTAAGCAAGAAGTATTGACTTATCAAAACATAAAACGTTGAAAATACGTGAGCACATACCCGGTGACCACAAGTGTGTGAGACTGGCTGAGATTAGCTACCCCGGGTCAGGGCTGAGTCTCCTTTCTCCCTGAGCATTGCCGGACCGTTGATGCCCGAACCAGAGAAAAGACTTTCTGTTCTGGTCTGGGTCCCCTCCTCTGCCGACCTCACCACCGCCTCTCCAGTAATCCACCCGCAGGACAGGAAAATAGCGGGTTAATGGTCACTTCCCGTGGGCGGCGTGACTGCCCGCACGACGTGCAGTTTCCCGAGGGTCCAGAGAAGACAAACCCTTCGCGTTTTCCTCTCAGCCGCCCCTAAGCCCACCCCGCGGCGGGCCTCGTCTCTCTGTCGCCCCCGTCCGAGGAGGAGGAGGACGCCAGGCCCGGGGCGGGGACCGGGGGCGACGCGGTGGCTCAGCCAGCGGCCGGAACCCGGAAGGTGAGGCCGTCTCAGGTCCCCGCCTCTGGCTTCCCGGTCCCGCCTCCGGCTTCCCGGTCCCGCCTCCGCCCTCCGTCAAGCGGCCCAGGCCTCGCCGCGGGGCCCTGTCCCTACTGGGCTGCAAGGCTCCACCACGAGAGCCCTCACCAGGTGCGTCCCCGCGGCGACATTACCACCCACCCCGGACCACTCCATCACAGGGGACCTGGCAGGGGCCGCTGGGAGGCGGATGGCCTGGGTCAGCCCCTTCTGGGTCCCTGAGGGGACGCGCAGGGCGACAGCAGGCGCGACCTTTTCACCCCTCATCCTGGAGTCCTCAGGACCCCCTTGCGGATCCCATTAGCGGCTTTATTGGGGTGCTTTAGAGGCTTTTTTCACTTTTTACTTTGTGCTTTTGCTTTTGTGGTGCTTGTCCCGTGAAGCCAAGACCAAGTGTGACTTGACATATGCTTAGGTGTGAAGTGAGTATCTATGAACTTGAGCCGAATGAATAATGAATGAATGAGGCAGTGGCAGGCACATATGAAAAGGAGCAGAATGCATATAAACATGAGAGAATATACATTGGATTCATGGACATGCATATGAAATGGAAGCAGAGGACACAGATTTACAAATTTTATTTTACAATGGGTTTCCAAAGAGTTGTGCAAGTGTTGTTCTTTGGCAAATGGAGTTGTTCTAATTGTGATATACTTAACAGGATTTCTACTCTATGCTCCAGTTAAAGAAATTATCAGAAACAGACCCTGCTATGTCCACTTTAGGTGGATTTTAGTGTATGTGTTTGCTTAAAACAAAATGTGTCCAGACTTTTCTTGTGTGTGCTTTGTTTTCTTCTACTTCGGACTTTTGAAGAATCATTGTTGCTGTAGTATTATTTCATGTATTTCTGAAAAATCAAGAGTGAATCTCAACTTAGAACCACATGACTAACTTGTTTGTGGACCCAGGCATTTCTCTTGAATTCAGGATTGTGAAGAATCTTGTCTGTTTTCCTGAGACAAGTTGATTTGTGGGTGACTGAAGAGGGCTAAATGGCCCAGAAATGAAAAGAGACATTTACTACTGTGAGCACATAGCACACGCTTGATCACTGCAGGAGTTTGGGGTTTCTAGGCCCATGCTGCAGAAAAGCTGGTTGGCCTTGGACTTGTCACTTGGACTCTTCAGGCTTTAATTTCTTAATCCTCAATGTGAGGGAGCATAGCTGAAGCTCCTTCCTGAGTCAAACTTCTGTGATTCTTTTTTATCAGGGTTAGAAGGTGAAATTGCTGATATTTTCACGGAGTTCTTCTTTCTTTACCTGCTCTCCTTGGGATTCTGTAGAGTCTTGTCCCTTTCTTCTGTGCAAATTACAGCTCATTTGCCTTCCACTCTATATTTGCAACAGAGGGCTTGGGCTGGTGCGGAGAAAGGAGGGAAGATTTTCTTCTGCATTGCTGCAGGGTCCTGGCCCTAGGTCTAATTGTTTCCAGTGCAACTGGAGCAGACAATGCCATGCATTTCTGGGATGTCTAGGGAATTGTGTCACGATTAATTTGCATGCATTTGAGATCAGTTATCATAGATCACAACATTTTGAAAATAAAAGAACCTTGGAGATTTTTAAAGGCACTTAAAAAGTCATTTTACATATATATTAAAATATTTTGTGCATGCTACATTTAACAAACACAAAGTCCAAAGATAGAATTAATTTTACCTACTTCAGTTATTTCTAGTCTATTGGGAGAAGTGGAACAAATATTTTGCTTGGTTTTCATAAAGCCTAACTTTATGAGATTCTTTTCCCAAACAGCCAGTTATGGGGCCACTTGTTTGTCATGGAATGTAACCAAGTTGATATTTATGGAGCTGTGACCATGCACTAGGCACTGTTATAATCTTACCACTTACATTGCCCCATTTAGGTGTCACTATAATCCTAAAATGTAGAACTATTGTAATCCCTGTTTGACTTTCTTAAACAGAAACTGTGCTTGGAAAATGGGAAAGTCAGGACTCAAAACACAAGCAAATGGAGGCGGGGATTCTCCCAGAGACACAATCTCTGTTAGTAAAGCTTGTATGTTGTTGAAGGGTGTAGTCTCTATAGGTTCCTGTATATGTACACATTCTAGGGCATCGAGGGTAAGTGTGTTTAGAATGAGTATGCAATAGTGCAGAGATTAAGACTGAATTATGGAGGAGTTGGCTGTTTTATCATTTTAAATATTATTGAATTCCATTGGGATTCTAGTAGATGGATCTTTTGACCTAGGTATTTATACATCCTAATTTTAAATGTGTTCAGTCTCACCAATTTAGAGAGTATGAAATGGGTAACGTTGAGAGCTGTCATCAGTGAATGGCACTATGAAAGGGCTTTGAACCGTGAGTATTATGCACTGTTGTTTCTTGGACTGGCTTTGTGTCCTTGGTAAGTTGCTGCCTGCCAACCTGTTTCTTTATAAGGACAGCTCGTGGTGCCGACAAAGTACAATGTCTACATCCCTGTAATCCAGGGATAAGAATGCACAGTGGGTTTCCAGGGCCCTTGTAACTAATTGACAAGAGCAAAAGGGGATAAGCCCATAAAATAAGAGGGAAATTGTTTTGTTTCTTTTTTGTCAGCCAGGGTTAGCCTTGTGGAAGGCAGAGACCAGTAGTGGCTCCCTGAAAAGCTGAGTTGATGCCAGTTTGATTTAGCTCAGGACGCTGAAACTTTCTGCCCTGAAGGCTGCTGTGATGGAATAGACCTTCCCATTGCTCACAATATTATGGGGGAAGAAAAGCCAAAAAGGAAAAAAAAAAAACCCCTCAAACATTAATACAATAATTTTTATTGCTTGCCCTGGAGCTAGAGCTTTAAAATGTACTTTCTTCTCCCCCTACCCTCCCCAAACCACTTAGCTTTTAAAAACAACCCATTCCTGTGTTTCCTACAGTCAGATTGTTAGTCCTTTCTTTTTATTCCTGGGTTCCTTTCTTTAATGCAGCAAGTATGGGAGTTGGTGTGATTCTAAGTCTCTTAAATTTTTCTTTAGTTATTATTTTATTCATCAATATTATTTTCAGTAACCATTTCTTAAATTAAATAATAAATACTGGGATGTTGAGTTTGAGGAGGTGAGTGACCCATCACAAGTAATTGTACCACAGGATGCAGTGTGGGAGTAGTGGCCATTCATCCTCTATTATGGCTTATGTTTAGATGTCCTCCCAAAGCCTCATGCAGTCACAGGTGAGGCTTTTTCAGAGGTGGCTGGATCTAGATTGTGTGATGCTGGGATTGATTCATGGGCCAATGCTAGGATCAAGGGCACTAAGATTAAGGGTGTGAGTGCTACCTGGCCTAAGTAGTCTGGATAAGATAAAAGGGACAGAAAGAGCTATGGTCCTTCTTTGTTGCTTTGCTAACTTCTCCTTCTGCCTACCATGAACTGTTTTTTCTCTGCAATGCCTGTCTGCTGTGCCACCCTTCCTTGGAGCCAGCCAATTATGGACCGAAACTTCTACAAACTGTGAGCTAAATAAACCTTTCCCCCTTTAATTTTGAATGTTGGGTATTTTGCCTCAGCATCAAGAGAAAAGTAACTAAGACACTCTCCCAGGATAAAGGTGTGGCTGGAGACTAGAAGACTTACAGAACAGGTGAATTTTCAACTGTGCTTTGAGCTCTAAAGGTCAAGAGGGAGAGAGAAGGACATTCTAAGCTGAGAAAACTACAAGGGCTACTAGGCAAAGTAGGTGAGTGTGGGCCTTGCATTCTTAGGGGCAGATGGAAGTCCTGTGTAGCTATAGAAGACAAGTCTTGTGAGATGGGGTTAGGAAGTAAAGGTCCTCAAATGCCAGTTTTTATACTTTATCACAGCCTGGATAGTCTTTTTTTTTTTTTTTTTTTAGCATTTTAAAGCTGAATTATAAGCCAAGGAATATGTAATTGGATTTTCTTTGGAAAACAGCTCTAGCAATAATGTTTTGGAGGAACTGGAGAGGGAAGGCCCAGGAGATCAGAGGAAAATGAGGACACTGTTGCCATAGTCAACAAATAAAATAGGATAAGGATAAGTGAGATTCAGAAAATAGGGAAGGATTTAATGAGTGGCTGGATATGGGAGACAAAGTTAAAAATATTTCTGAGCTTTTGGGATTGCCTAGCAGGGCAAATGGAGGTGCCATTAATGATAGAATAAATATAAGACAAGAAAGACATTTTGGGAGAAAGATGGTGAGTAGAGGCAACTGGAGAACCTTCAGGTGGAGATGCCCAGGACACAGCTTAGCCTGTAGCTGTGCTGGGATGTCACACAGTGGAGACCTCTGCCAAACATTATAGCCGGTCTTCACTGTATTTCCTATACCACTTCAAAAGAAGAAGAAAAGGCACATGAGACTTGGCTAATTAATGATCATTATGTCGTATTTCATGGGAGTTCTTAGGACTGTGATCCTTATGTAAGTTCCACTGAAGGAAGAAAGTTTGGAGACTCAAACAATGAAGAATTATTATAAACCATCAAGAGAAACTGAAGTAAAGAAACACAGGAGCAGATGAGAGGAACAAAGATAAGGAAATGGCAAAAGTGTAGCAGAGAGTGGTGATTACTGAAGTATAGGTAGAGGTGGAATACAGGGAAGAAAATTGAGCTGACTCTTCCAAATAATTGTACTTCGATAATGGTAATACTATCGCAAGCTTTGATTTTTCATCTTACTCAGTTTTTCAGGAAGAGACAAACAGAGGACTGTTCAGAACTGTGGGTGCTGGGCAGAGAGTTTGATGTTATTTTGCAGAAAAAGTGTTGGGAAACTTGGAACTAAGTAAAGAATAACAGAGGGAGAATAAGATAAAAATGGAAAGAATAATTATTAGGAGGAATTTTCCAGAACGTTTAGCAAATTCTATGATAGTTGTTAACAAAGTAAAAGAGATTGAGATGGCATATCCTCATATAATGATATTAAATTTCCTTGTAATAAAAGGATACATTATCATAAGTCCTTATATTTAAAAAGCAACTTTACATTGAATTATTATAAGCATGCTTAGGAATAGGTATCACCAGGCACTATTAGCTTTCTTTTATACACTAAAAATCTGGTATTAAGGTGACTATGGTTTGCCTTAGATCTTGTGGCTGGCAGTAACTCTCGGCCTTCTGCCTTTTAGTCCTCTGCTCTGTCCATTATATCAGAGCCTTGCTTTGTCTTGGAACCCTTGCCTTTTACAGTATGTCCTCTCTACCTTCACCAAATCACATCAAATAAAAGTAAAAGTAAATCAGATGATATGAGAAGGCCAGTAGAATCAAGATTTTCAGGGAGAGAGGCAGTGATGAAAAGGATTTGTAGTCCTCACTCTGACAGGTTCAGTAGGGATGTTCATGAAGGGTCGTACTTAGAGAATATCTGTGAGAATCAGGTGACACTGAATGCAATAAGGGAGTCTATAATATAAAAATAATCTTATGAATCAATCTTCTATGAGGAAAATAACCCCTTTATAAAGTGAACAGTCATTCCTTGATTTATCACCTGAGTAAATCAAACATTTCAAATAGAGTTTGGTTAAAGTAAGATATATTTATAGCATCTACATGTATTTGATGTGAAGGCTTTCCTGACTTGGATATCAAATATTAAGATGGTGATCTACAGCTGGATCCACAAATTATTAGAGACCATTTAAACTATACTTAACATAATGATTTTCAGTTAAATCCATCTAGCTACCTATGTTGCTAACCAAGAACCCACAGGCAGTGTATTGGATGGGATGAAATTTACCTGGGAAATGGAGAGACAAGTCCAGCATTGATGCTGTCCTCTGTCTGACTGTGGAACCCATGAGAGACAGTCATCAATTAGTGGACCAGAGTAAGGAAACGAGAAACTTTTATGGTCCTTGAGTTCCATGTCAGTATTAAAATGAACACAAGTCTACTTCAAAGTAAAGGGCACTACACTAGACAGAGAATTATTTTGTATTGATAAAAGATAACAGCTATAAGGAAGAGGTAACTGTGACTTTTTATGGATCAAACATTTAAAAATGCAATCTTCAAAATACATAAAACAAATACAAGTATGAAAGCTAGCAAAACAATTTGTAAGGAATGTTAGATCTGTTGCTTTATGTGATAACTCAAGTAGAAAATGACAAATGGAAAATTTAAATGATAAAAGCAATGAAATTGGAGACTAACTTGTAAGAGCAAATAGGGATATTGAATGTTTCAATAATATGATATTTCACTTACAGAATTCTCTTCACAATTTCTATAAAGTAGGTCAAGTGGTCATTAACTCCTTTAACTTTTGTTTTTCTGGGAAAATAGTATTTATTTTCCATTTCTGAAAGTTATCTTTACCAGGTAAAGAATTCTTGGTTGGCAGTTCTTTTCCTTAAGCACTTTGAATGTCCTATCCAATCTCTTTTGGTCTGCAGGGTTTCTGCCTCCACTGGTAGCTATATCGAGAGTCCCTTTTTGGATATGTTTCTTACCTCTTGGTGCTCTTAGATGCTTTTTCTTTGCTTTTAATTCTTAATAGTTTGATATTATATATATGGTGAACTGCCCTTGGATTGATTGAACTGGAAAGCTATGCACTTTTTCATGGATGTTGGCATCTTTTGCCAGATTTGGGACGTTTTCAGCTATTAGTTTTAAAAATATAGCACTGGCCATTTTCCCTCTATCTTTTCTACCTGAAATACCTAGTATGTGAAGATTAGATCAGAGGCAGAACCAATTATGGCATCCCATAATTCCCATAGACTTCCTTCATTTTTTTCAATTTGTTTTGCTTTTATGGCTGGATAATTTGAAGTGCTCTTTCTTTGGCCTCACTGATTTTGTGTTCTGCTTGACTGAAGCTATAATTGTTACACATGATTGAGTATTATATAGTGGTACTTTGGCTCGTGAATGCTTTTGTTTGGAAACAATTTGGTGTGCAAACAGAGGGTTTGGCAAAATTTTGTTTTTGTTTGCAAACTCTGCATCAGGTGACAGACACAACCATGGGCTTCTTTCCCATACAAACACAAACATGTCCATCTTTTCCAAAATCATAGAACAAATCAAGTTCATGAACCAAAGTACCACTGTAAATCTCTTGTAGATCATTAATGCATATATATTGTATCCTAAAATTTACCGTCTGCTGTTGAAAATTTCTATTGAATTTTTAATTCTGTCGTTGTATTCTTCATCTCTGGAATTTCTGTCTTTATTGTTTCATTTCATTTTCTACCTTCTTGTTATATATTATTTTCCAAATTTAATTTAGTTTTATATCCATATAGCTTATACTTTAGTAAGGTTTTTAATAAGAATTATTCTGAATTTTTTGTCTGTCACTTCGCAAATCTCTGTTTAATATTATTATTGTTTCAGTTTTTTTGGGGACAGGATAGCACTATGTAGCCCACATGGGCCTTAAATTTACCATCATCTTGCCTTAGTCTCCAGAATGCTGGGATTGCAGGTGTGTGCCACCACACCTGGCTTTATATCTCCATTTTTAGAAGGACTTATTATTGGAGCTTTATTAGTTTCTTTTGCAGTTGTCATGACTTCCAGCTTCTTCATAATCCTTGCAATCTTGCATCAGTGTTTGTGCATTTGAGGGGTCAGATACCTCCTCTGACCTTTGCAGGTATTCTTTTGGAGGGATAGACCTTCAGGACTAAGTCTAGCCTGTGATTCTGGTTGGATGATCTGGTAATGACTCCAGATAAGTAGGGCTTATTGTTGGGCTCTTTAGTTGCCTGGGCTCCTACTTCTTTTCAGAGCTTGAGTGGAACTGCTGACTGGGCTCCATTGCCTGGTGAGACCACTGGCTGGGCTCTGCAGTTGGGTGGAATTGCTGGGTAGGCACTGCAGTTACCTCTAAGTGGGCAAGGATGCTGTGTGCATTACTCAGCTTGGCAGTACCACTATGTGGAAAGGAATGGACTTTCTGATATATCCTATTCTGCCACCTGATTGGTATCACTTATATATTTGCAGAAAATTCATTTGTTCCTTGGAACATTCATGAGATATTGCAAACAAACAAATAAACAAATAAAAACCAAGCAAAACTAACTGAAGACCAGTGAATTCCAGAGTCCTTCTTGTTCTTACTGGCCTTATGCCTTAGTTTTTGCTTTAATCCATTTTTTTTAAAGCCATCTTTGTAATAGGTTGAAGTGAGAAAACAAAAAGAAAACATCTTTGTCTCATGATACTGTCAAGCTGCTCATATAATTCACTTCCTACTTTCAAGTACATATGTCCTTTTGGTGCCAAGATCCTCATTTTGTAATTTTTTCATTACTAAAATACATTAGATGTGTTATACTAATCTGAAGCTGTATTTGTTACATGTGCTTGAGTATTATAGATCTATTCTTGATCATTAATACATATGTATTGTATCCTAAAATTTGCTGTCTAAAACATCTAGCTGTTCTTTCATAGGATTTTTCTTTTCATTACCTTTCTAACCTAATGCTTAAAGAAAACCAAGAGAAACAATAAAAATGCTAAAAATTAAATACAGGTATCACAAATACCAGTTGAGTTCTTTGAGAAGCACATGGTAAATCATGGAAATCAGCACTATTCTGACTCCTGACGCAGTTTTATTGCCTACTTAGCCCAAATTTTAGGGTTTTCTATTTAAATTACTTACTAGCATCTTGTGTTCTCTGAAGCTTAGTGGTTAAGAACATGGACTTAGAAGCCAGTGTCCTGGGTTCAGAACTGACCTCTGCCACTGCCACCTATGTGACCTTAGGCCTGTCTCTACTTCAGTTTCTTCACCTGTAAAATTGAGATAATAACTATAACTGTCTGCGGTAGGCAGAATAACATCTCCTCCTCACCAACAGTGTTCATGTCCTAACCCCTGGAATCTATGAACATGTTAAGTGACGTGGCAAAGGAGAATTGCAGTTGCAGATGGAATTAACATTGCTAATCATCTGACCTTAAAATAGGGAGATTATCCTGGATTATCTGGAGCTCCAGTGCAATTACAAGGTCCCTAAAAGTGGAAGCAGAAAAAGAGATGTGACTCTGGATGAATGGTCAGAGAAAAGTAACACATTCCTGCCTCTGCAGATAGAGTAAGAACGCCACGAGACCAGGAGCGTGAGTGGCTATTAGAAATGGGGAGAAAGAAGCAAACAGATCTCTCCTAGAGCCTCCAGAAAAGCATACAGTTCTGCCAGTACCTTGCTTTTATCTGGCACATTTAGTATTTTAGTGTCTTCTTTACTTCTTTCAGTACTGAAGATTGAACTCAAGATTTTGACACTGAGCTGCATTCCAGAACACTTTTTATTTTTTATTTTGAAAATGGGTCTCATGAAGTCACTAAGTTGACTAGGCTGGCCTTGAACCTGGCACCCTCCTGCTTCAGCCTCCCAGAGTACTGGAATTATAGGCATGTGCCACCATGCCTGGCAGTGTTAGACATCTTACCTATAGAACCTCAAGATAATAACTTTGTACTGCTTAAGATACCAAGTTGGTAGTAATTTGTTACTGGAGGAATAGAAAACTAATGTACTATCCTGTAGGGTTGTTGTGAAGGTTAAACAATGTAAACACTGAGGTTAAGTCTGATGTAGGGAAGTGCTGAATCAATATTAGCCTTATTAATGTTTGCTGGTACTTTATTCTCCCTTCTGTCTTTGCCCCTTTGTCATAGTTGTCTTTCACCCAATACTGTGAGTACCTCCCCTACCAAGATTGTGGCCCTCAGAGTTTCTTATGCTCCTCTAGTCTTGACTCAGCCTCCAGGAATTTGTCAAATGTCCATTTTGGTATCTCCGCCCTCTTAAGGTTCCAGTGGCATCTGGTCCAGGTAAGTAGATCTTGACTGTGACTTTGGGAGGAGAAGCAACCTCTGTTCTCTGATGGGGCTGAGGAAAGTTGTTGGTTTTCAGTTTGTTCAGTTTTATTTGTTGTTGTAAGGACTGGAGTGACAACTTGCAAGTTCTTGACACTTTGAAGTTGAGATTGTACAGGTGTGGCAGTGCTGTCTTTACCTCATGGATTTAAGAATCTCTTCTAGAAGATGTGTGGTAATAGGAGAACAAAATGAAGGTATTATAACAATGTGTCATAATTGTATTTTTTTCTACATTTCATTTTTTTTAAAAGAGTATTAGTGCTGCAGTTCTTAAAGATAAATGGATTCTTCAGTGTCCATTTGTAGTATATTTGTTCTACTGAACAAGAACTTCTTTATAGCTCGCATGTTAAGATTGTCTTGTCTATTAGCTCAGCTACTAAGCTGAATTTCCCTTGGTCAATGAGTAACAGAAACAATTTTTAGAATGATGAAATCAGCTAAAACCCTGTTTCTTGGTAAGGAGCTGAGGTCTGGTATTTCCTTTTGGTTGGATTTCCAAAAACTATTGAAAATTCAACCCTAAACTTTGTAGAGATGATGTAATCATCTCAAACTTTCTCCAAAGCCTTTTCTGAATCAGGACAGGTGGTAGTGAAGACTGGCAGGGGAAGGACTGATGTCTCCTCAGGAGGAAAGAAGAAGTCTGCCTTGAAAACACAGATGAGCCTTTGGAAATTTACAAGACTCAGAGAGCCCTGAAACATCTTTAGAGGCTGAGTCCAGCAAAATAATGGGAGGCTGTGTGCAGGCTTGGCACTGGAGCTTGCCTGGCGCAAACCACCCTGTAAACAACTCTTGAAACATTTGCATCTGCATACATGACATTAGATTCTCAAAATGTCCAATTAAACACTTGTCAATGGAAGAAATGTTTGCTTCCTCAGAGGAGTTGGTGTCAGCCTTGGCCTTTCTGACGGGGAAGCAGTTTCAGCTGACACTGCTGTACACTCCTCCTTTTTAGGCTTGATCTTGTCCTTCTTGTTCAGACAAAATTCCTTCTTGAAATTCTATGTAGGCTGTGCCAAGCTGAGGACCACGTGATTAGGTTAGGTAGCTAAAGAAAAATTTCCAGGCTTTGAGCACTTTTCAAACCCAAGAAAATCTCAGTGCTTTAGTTTCTTTTGCACAGTTCTAAACCAATTGCTTGAAAAAATTTTAAAAAGTGATTGTATTTGAGAAAAAAAGTCAAGTAGTGCTGATATTTTTGAAAATGTTTTTCTTTCCAAGGACTGAATTAATTTTTTTCAGCATTTCAATGAACATTTGTAGAACAAGTATTAATAGTGGCGTCATATCTGTGTGTGTGTGATGATGTGTGTCCCTGTCCTTGTTGACAGAAATGCTTGCTTATGAATCTCTGTGAGTGGAACAGCAATGAAGGGTTTGGACATATGCTATCAAAGCACAGAGGCAGAAAGGAAGGCAATAAGGGAGAGGAATAAAAAATGTTTCAATTACTATTTGGAAAAGCTTATAGTACAAAAGTAGAAAGCTCTGTGCCTGGAGCAAATTTCCCAAATCCACTCGCCTCAGTTTCCTGATCTATAAAATAGGTAATATATTATCAAAAACATAAAAAATTATTGTAGGCATAAATAAGATGTTTTATGTAAATTGCTTATAGTAGTATTTGCCACATTGTAAATATTCAGTAAATATCCAGTAAGGAAATATGAATAACTTTTTGGACTAAAGAAGTTTAAACATTCCTGTATGGTATAGGGAAGGAGCAAAGGACAGGGAGAAGAATTAGATAACTATTGCAGCATGGAGAGAGAATTTGGCCTTGGAAAGAACAATGGGCTGATCATTCATTGGAGTAGATGCTAAGAAGTACTGTGTAGATCAGGGGATAGAAAAGTTTTGAGGTGAGGATAAAGAAATACAAAGCATCCCTTGATCATAAAATTGTCCCCTCATTTATATAGAAGAAGAGATCTTTTGCTGAGCATGAGAAGAAATAGGGCTGGAATTTAGGGCTTTAGGAGAGTGGAAAAATTTTATGGCAGCTGCTATGGGGAATTTGATAGGGGTCAACTGAAGATAAATATAAGGGTTGTCAGCAATGCCAAAGACACAGCTGAGGTCAGACAGCCTTAGTTTGTAGAGGAGATATTTGCAATGGTTAAGCGAATATTGATGGTAATATTGTACACCCTGGAGCAAGCATAGAGGAAATTCAAAATTAATTTTGAGGAACAGGAAGGGAGGTGAGAGAGAAAGGCAAAGATGCTAGTGAAAAAATGGCTGGAATCATTAACCACCAAGTAGGGTTGTGAGCTGAGATTGATCTGAAATGATGTTTTGAGTGGGTGGATGGCAGAGAGACTGGAAATGGAGGACTTTTTATGCAGCCAACACTGATCTGGCTGCTATTCTGTGCCATACATATGATGAATGATGGTAGTGGTGGAAGATGAAGGAAATATAATTCACTTTGAAAGCTTAAAAACTGGGAAAATTACCCATATAGAGAGAATCCAGGGGTTTAGCCTAGTGATATAAGCTGGGTAATTTAAACTATGATTGTGAGGTGCTTTGAAGGAGTAGGGAGAGAATGTTAGGAAATCTTGGAAGAGGATATTTCACACATCTTGTGAAAAAAGAGGAAGTGTGTCCTGGAAAGGATTTTGCCTCAGCTGAACTAAGATGGCTGTAGGAGTGTAGGAGTGAGAATGGAAGGAAGACAGAGGAAAAAACAAGGGGGCAGAGTGAGGCAAAAGCAGAGCAAGGGATGGGTTTGGCTAGGGAAGATAAAGGATTTCATAAGGAGGTGATAATTGAGCCAAGTCATGTGTGACACTATTGTTAAGCAAAAGAAATCAAGGAGATGTGAATTGAAGTGGTAAAATTTAGATTGATGGGACAGAAGAAAAGAGACATCAGGAGAACAGAATGATGAGATTTAGTGGCTGACTGAATATGTAAAATTTATTGGAAGTGAATGGTTGCTTTTGCACTTTTGAGCCTGATAAGGACAATTATAATTTCAATAGCAGAAAGAGGGGAATCCTGAGTTGCACAAGATTACAGAGAAGATGATGAGTTTGGAGGTCCAGCATTTGGTTGACAAATTGAGTGCAAGTTAAAATAATCCAAACAAACAGGATTAAACCAATAGAGAAAATGTGCAGTGTTCACAATGGGAAAGTTCATAGGTACATTTGACTTTCAGCATGGCTAGACTCAGGGTTCAAATGATAGGATAAGGACCCATCTCTGTCCCTGTCATAACTTCTATTTCTTGGCTCAAGTTATCCTGCTTATTTTCATTCTGAAAACAGGCTCTTAGCATGTGGTAGGACATATGTTTTAAAATGTAGGTTTCATTATTATTTAGATATGGTAAGGCTGGCAAATTAGGAGACAACTGGTATTGAAGAAATAATTTGTTGTAGTTTCTAAGAGGAGGGACAAACTCCATTATACAGGGCCACATAAGGAAGGTCCAGGGTCAGTGAAGGGGCTGAAGGAGTGAGGTGAAAGTTGGCAAAAGTCTTTATTGTAATTTTGCAGGAAGGAATGGAGAAGTAAGACAAAGAGCTGTAGGACTGGCTAGTTTGGATAATTTTAGTGAACAGTGAGGTGCAGAGGATTTCCCAAGTTATCTGGTACCTGGTCATGGGATGACCAAGGCAGAAGAATATTGGCTTGGCCCATGGAAATTCAATAAAGGAAACACACACTCACAGAGGCAGAGGTGTCACTGATAGCCTGTATATATTAGCTAATCCTGGGATAGACAATCTCTTTTGATCCAATGAAGCCCCAGATGCCAGAACATTAAAAATATTATGGTGATTAATTGATTGATTGTCAACTTGAATGGGGAATGTCCAGATGAATTGAGTCAGCATGGTTCTGGGCATGGAAGACCCACTTTAAGGAGGATTGTTGTTGGAAAGGTATAAAAGGAGAACAGGAGGGAAGGATTTCAGCTGATTTCCCTTGAAATAGCTTTGGCTATTCTCTTCAGAGGAGCTCTGGTCTTTGCATTCACCTTGAGAGTAGTCTCCTGGCTTTTGATGCAGATTCTTTAGCTTCCAGCACTGGCCTTTCGGCTTGCTGGTGCAGACTCTTTAGCTTTTAGTGTCAACCTGTTGACCTCCCAGCACAGATTCCTCGGTCTTCCCTCGAGGATCCTTCAACCTCCTGATGCAGACTCATACGGGACATTGCTCTGGGCTCCAGGCCTTCAGCTGGATCCTTCAGATCTTTAGTGTGTGGACAGATCTATTGCACTCTTCTACATTTGACTCTTCAGGTGGCCACTGTGGACCAATCTTGTAAATTTCTGTGCCCTGCATTAAGTCTGATTCACAGCATGTGCAGTCTTTTGAAGAGTCTTGCCCCAGCCCTATAAGCTCTTGTAAGCACTGACATACAAATATAGAATATAGAAAAGTATAGGTAATACACCTATATGAATGCTAGGAAAGATTGATTGTCCTTGTTTGAATCCTCCCTTTCTGAAGTTTAGTGTGGGGCATTGTTGAGGAATGGTACTGTGATTGACAGTTAGCCTAAGCTAGATCAGTAAGAATTACCCTAAAGAGAAGAAACAAAACGAACACAGAACAGAAAATGGGAAAATGTGCTGGTAAGCCAAAAACACTGCTAGTCTTCTACAAGGTGCATGGTGCCATCCTTGTTGGGATGAACAGGTTGTAGTTCAAAGTGGCTCTTGGAGCCTAGGCTTCAGAGTGGATAGAGGGTTTTTGTTTTTAAGAGATCTCATTGCACAATATTTGCTGATTCCTGGCTTGATGCCTTTCTTTTCTCTTGCATGTCTACAAGTCTCTATATTTCCTGAAACTTAAGGTCTAAAGCAAACTTGAGCTGTATGGATCATTTTAGGTTGTCCAGTTCCCTTGAGTGGTTACCAGTGTTTCCTTCAATGTGTGCAAAGACACCACAGCCTTCTTATTGACTGTACTCCCTCCATCAAGTCATCTATTTTCTTCCGCAATGTTATCTAGATTTACTATCTCTGTGCTCATATTGCTGGCTGTCTTTCTAGTCTCTTTTAATCTATCATTCTTAATATCCTTAGATTTGTATTACTGAGGATAAGCCCCCTCAAACCCTACCCCAGTGATTTGAATATTACACAGAGTGGTATGTACATGGCGTGAGGGTGTCTGAAAACCTACACTGTACATTATTCTTCTATAGTTTATTAGCTGTAGTAAATGGCTTAAACAAGAAAATGATTGTTTAAAAAGTATGAAATGTAATGTAGTTCAGATTACTATATATGATTTCTTGATTTCTCACTCAACATTGTATGAATTCTGAGTCTTCTTAAAGTGTTTTTTCCCCTTTATCTCCTCTAAGTAAGTTCTTCTCTGTCCCCACCATTGGACCAAATTTGTTTTTACTTTTGTATATTTTTTGTATATTTGTATATTTTTTCTGAAATTTTCTTCTCTTTTTAGCTTCCTCTCTGCCAACTAAATTGTAATTATTTTTCAATGTGTGATTGAAGTCTTGCGTCTAATAAATCTTTTCTAATTATCTAGATTATACATGTTCTGTTTTTGTCTTACATTTTGATTTCACTTTTGATTATTTAATCTTTAATTATCTCATATCTTTTAGTCTCTGCAGTGTTTTATACTTCTAAGGGCAGGGATACTTGCTGTTACTTCTTTTGTACTATAGAAAGTGCAGGAGATATAGCTTTAAATAAATAGTTGCTAACTGATTAATTATTAATTGGAAAAGTACTAATTTGAAATAATTGCACTTTGAGTATACTTTATAAGCATCTCTTTTCCCCAGGGGGAGAAATAATTTTAGATTGATTAGACTGACAGATGCTGAAACAATTTAGCTCAACTAAGCAAATCCTTATTAAGTTCTAGAACATATGGATAAGTGCTGAATAAATATCCATTTGTTCACTTATTCAGTCTACAAATATTTGTTGAGTATCCATTATTTGCCCTGTGCTGTGTTAGATACTGTAGTAAATGTTTACTACTAGACATTTAGATATTGAAAATCTAAACAGGATTCTGACAAGGTCTTCATATTCAGTTGGATTTACTTACAAGATCAACAGTAATACCACTGGATGATTATAAAGCATCACAGAAAATTAAGACATATTCTTTTGGACATATGAAGAAAGGAACGTTTCATTCTGACTTAGGAAATTCAGAAAAGGACTCATAGGTTAGGTAACACAGAAAAAAGTGTAGCATACTAGAAGGAAGCACTGATATGGATGTCTTCTTTGTGTTGCTGAAAATTAGCATGCTGGGGCTGGGGATTTAGCTCAGTGGTTCTGCCAAGTGCTGCGCAAGCACAAGGTCCCAAGTTTGATCCTCGGTACAAAAAAAAAAAATTAGCAGCTGAAGTGTTTTCATTTTCAGGAAGATTACAGTATATGTAGTTTTCCTATTTACCTCACTAAGTGCAACTAAAAATTATATACACTCAATACATAAAACACATGAAAAACTCTATAAAGTAGAAAGAAGAAGACAGACAAACTAGGGACCTTGGGACCTAAAGAATGACATGTTAATGAGTTCTTTGTTTTTTTTTTTTAATTTTTTTTTGCCTTCTATATCTCAGACTTAGAACTGAAGAAGCTGGCAACTTGTGAATTCCAGTGGATTCGGAGAGGCCTCAAGGAAAGCCTGCTTTCTCTGGCCAAAAGACTAGGAAAGAAATAGTATAGCAAGAAAGAAAACTGTTAGAAGGTAACCACTCTACTCAGGCCAAACATCACAGAAAAAATAATGGTCATATATTCACCTATGCCTTCAAGACAGATGTCTTCCTTAACAAGGCTGTGTGAGATATCCCAATACTCTTGATAGGGCGGGTCAGAGAATACCAAGTAGGGAGCCAGGACTTTTATCAACATCAGCCAGTAATGAAGTTTCCTTCATCCTCACCACATCCCCATCTCTGATGTTAGTAGGGACCTTGTGGGGAGCTTGGAGCTGTGTACTAAGTGGCAGTAATTCACCTCTTCTCTTATTTGCTTGTATGATGTCAAATTAGAGGTAGTGTAGAGTCAGGACTTTTACCATTGTCCAGCAGGAATGAGGCCAGATCACCAGAGTGTTACTGAAGATCACATAGGGGCATCTTGAACTCCTTCACTCAAAATTTATGAGGAAAACCTTTTCTCCTCTAGTGTTATTGGAAGTCAAGTGCAGCACATGAACTTCTGCATCCACCTGGCACTGATGAGATGACAGAATTAATTGGCAAAGATATTTTTGAGTAACCACAATTACAAACATGCATGAAACAAATAAAAAATAGAAAGCCTCAAAAAAGAAATAGAAGTCTTATAAAAGAAGTAGAAAATACAAAGAAGAATTAAAGTGGAATTTTATAACTGAAAAATATTATAAACAAAAATCTCAGTGAATGAAATTAACAGCAGAATGAAGAGAACAGAAGAGTCAGTTAACTAGATAATAGAGAAAAATAAATTTCTCAATCTGAACAATAAAAAAAAGAGATTGAAAAAAATGAATAGAACTTCAGGGGATATGGTACTGTCTAAGCCAGGTGTGGTGATGAGCACCTATAATCGCAGCACTCTGGGAGGCTGAGGAAGGAGGACTGCAAATTCAAGGCCAGCTTGGGTAACTTTGTGACTTCGTGAGACCCTGTTTCAAAATAAAAGGTACAAAGTGATAGGGATGTAGCTTAGTGAGAAGAAGGCCCTGGGTACTAAAAAAAAGTCTAACAACCATGTCATCCATGTTTTTGAAGGAGAGGAGAGGAGAATGAATGATGGCTGATAAAAGCACTCAAGAGACCCTGGCTGAAAATTCCCCAAATTTAATAAAAGATACAACTATAGATTCAAGAAACTGAACAAACTTCCAGTAAGATAAACTGAAAGAGTTCATTGCCCATACATGTTCTAATTAAACTTCTGAAAACTAAAGACAAATAAAAAGTCTCCAAACCAACCAGAGAAAAATGACACCTTCCATACAGGGTAAAAAAATTAGAATGAGGGTGGATTTTTCATCAGAAACCGTGGAAGCCAGAAATCAAAATGGCACCCTATTTTTTAAGTGCTGAAAGAAAGTAACAATCAAGTCAGAATTTTATACACAGAAAACATGCCCTGGAGGAATGAAGGAGAAATCAAGACATTCTCAGATAAAAGGAAACAATCTTAAAAAAATGTCTAAAAGAATGTCTAAATTAAATTCTCTGGACAGAAATGAAATGATGAAAGAAGGAAATCTTGGACATTAGGAATGAAAGAAAGAAAATTGTAAGCAAATATGTTTATAAATACAATTAGCTTTTTTTTGGTGGTTTTTGGGCATTGAACCTAGGATCAATTCACCTTGGATGTTTTGAGACAGAATCTTTCTAAATTGCCTGAGCTAGGTTCAAATTTGTGATCCTTCTGCATCAGTTTTTCAGAGTGCTGGGATTACAGGTGTGCACTCTCAGCTCCTCTTGAGTTTCTTGTGTTTAACAGGTGATATGAAAATCATAACAATGTCTAATATAATTTTAAATATATATATATATAAAATAGTTAAGATCATATTGTAAACATGAAAGGGTGGTGGAACCTACAGCAGGTATGATGTTATGAATACATAATATAATACTTAAGTCAACCACTAAAACAGCTATGCAGAGACATTCTCAAAAAAACCCCTACAGAAACAAAATGGAATTCTCAAAATTATTCAGGTAACCCATAGGAAGGTAGAAAAAAACTCAGAGAAACAAAAAATATAGAAGAAAAATAGAAAATAAAACTAAATAGCTTTAAATTCTAATGTATCAATAATTACATTACATACTAATGGTTTATATATAACAATCAAAATCTGAGATTGGCAGAGAAGCTTAAAAGAGCATGTTCCAACTATATGCTATCTATGAGAAACACATTTCATGTATAACAATAAAGAGATGTTGAAAATAAAGTGAAAAATAGCAATTTCTTGTTATTTGAGCTAGCTGAATTAGCAAATCCTGAAGTGCTGCTCCTAGTGGAGATACAAGATTAGGTTCTTGGATATTCCAGAATTATGAGCCTCTGGTCATATTTTGTGAATTGGCCAACATATAACTTGTTTTATGTATATTTCTGTTTAAAAACATCTTATTGAGTGTATGTTATAGATTCAGTAACTGTGAACTCATGGTTGTAATATGAGTCTTCTTGTGCTTAGGAATGATAGCACTTCAGCATTATCTTACAGTGAAATCACAAGTGTAAAACACAAAATTATTAAAAATGTGACAAAATAGGCTGTGCAAAGGATACTTATTTACAACTTGAGACTTAAAATAAGAAGGCAGAGTATTACCTTACTTAACTTTGGCAGAAAATGTGTGTTTCCTATATTTTTTCTGCTCTTCATGTGCACAAATGACTGCAAAAGCATTGTGAGGTTTGATTTGGATAATAAAAATAAATTTTAGAAGTAGGTAGTTCAGCAAATGTAGGATGTACAAATAATGAGAATAATTTATATTAGTCCAAGATTAATCAAAGAAAGCAAGAGTGGCTATATTACTATCAAATAACGCAGACAGCAGATTAAGGAAAAGTGCTAGAGACAGAGGAAGACATTACATAATGATAAAAAGTTAATCCACCAAAAAGTCATAGCAATCCTAATATGTAGTCATAGAAAACTGTAAAACATAGGACAAGAAAACTTACAAAAATGACAGAGAAAAAGTTAAATCTAAAGTTTAAGTTACAGACATTAATCTCCCTCAGCTATTGCTTGAACAACTAACTGCATAGAAAATCATCAAGGATATAATAGAATTTAACACCACCAATAACCAAAAAGATTTGTAAATGACATTTATAGAACACTCTATCCAACAATAGTAAAATACACACTCATTTCAAGTGCCCATAAAATGTTATGCAAGATAGACAAAATTTTAGGCCATAAAACAAACTTTATCACATCTAACAGAATGGAACTAATACATAGTGCATTTTCTTACTACAATGGAGTTAAATAAAAGTCACTAACAGGAAAATAATAGGAAAAATCTACAAACACTTGGGAACTAAACAAAACACTTCTAAGTAATCTGTGAATCAGTGGAAATGTCAAGGAACATTAAAATACATTGAAGTGAAAAAAATGAAAATACTGCATGTTAAATTTTGTGGGATACAGTCAAAGTAGTGCTAAGAAGGACATTTATAGCACTACATGCATCCCTAAAAAAAGAGGAAAAGTTAAATATCAGTCTAACCACCCACCTTAAGGTGCTAGGAAAAGAAAATTGGAATTAACCAAAGCAGGTAGAAGGAAGGAAATAACAAAGATCAGGAATCAGTGGAACTGAAAGAAGAAAATCAGTAGAGAAAAATCAGTGAAACAGAAGTGATACTTTGGAAGGATCAATAAAATCAACAATGATCTACCAGGACTGACCAATGAATAAACAATTCCCAAACACACACACATGCACACACACACACACACACACACACACAAATTTCAGGAATGAAACAGGCTGCCACTGATCCCATAGACCTCAAAAGACCAATGATGAATATTACAAACAGCTCTACATACATAAATTTGATATAACATAACATAAGTGAAATGGATCAATTCTTTGGAACACAAAAATTATCAGAACTCATTCAATATGAAACAAATAATTTGTATATTTCTATAACCATTAGAGAAATTTAATTTATAATTTAAAAACTCCCAGGAAAGAAATCTCCAGCCCCAAACGGTTTCATTGGAGAATTTTACAAAATATTTAAAGAATTAATACTACTTCTGTATATTTTAATTCAGAAAACAGAAGAGGGGAGGAGATTTCCCTAATTTCTTTTAAGAAGCTTTGTTACCAGGTATCTAATGGCAATAAAAATATAGAAAAAGAAAACTAAAGACCAATGTCCTTCATGAATATAGGCAACCAAAATTTTTAACAAGATATTAGCAAATAGAATTCAGCAATATAGAAAAAACTGTAGCATGACCATGAAAAGTTTATTCTTAGGATGCTGGGGTCTTTGATATTTGAAAATCAGTTTAATCCATTATATTAAAAGGAAAAAACAAGAAAAGTCACGTGATCCTATTAATTGAAGTATAACAGTATTTGACAAATCCAATAATTGTGGTTGTAACTCAGAAAGATGAGAATAAGCAAACTTCTTCAATTTGATAAATAGCATCTACAAGAAACTAGTGGTTAACATTTTACTTTGTGGTAAAAAGCTTAATGTTTCTCCCCTGAGATGAGAATAAAGTAGAATGAATTAGCCTACTTAATTTCAGGCCTTATTGTGGTATCGATGGAGGGACAGACATATAAGATCAATGGAGCAGAACAGAGAACTCAGAAAAATAGCCACATAAATGTGCCCTGATGATTTTTCATGACGGTAAAAAAGCAATGCAATAAAGGAAAGATAGCCTTTTCAACAAATGATGGTGGAGCAATGTGCACTGTCAGCAAACTAATCCTGGACCTAAGCCTCATATCTTATATGAAGATTAACTCAAAATGGATCATGGATCTAAAATCACAAAACTTGCAGAGAAAAAAAGGAGAAATATTTATGATAGGGCTAGGCAAGAGTTCTTAGATTAGACCCCAGAGTATGATCTATAAAAGAAAAAATGATAAACTGGAGTAAAATTAAAAATGTTTGCTCTGTAGAAGATCTTGTCATGAAGATGAAAAGATACAGATTAAGAGACAGTATTTGACAATCACTAATCTAACAAAGGACTGGGTATCTAGAATAGATAAACTCTCAAACCTGGGCAGTTAGCGCATAATCAAATCAGGACTTGGACAAAAGATAAAACATTGTACTGAAAATATCCGAGTGGGGAATAAACATCTGGAAAGATGAGATATCATCACATTTCTATCCCAATGGGTAAGATAAAATATGGTGACCACACTAACTACATGTCAGGATGTTAAAAATCTTCATCTCTCATACGCTATTGTTGGGAATGTAAAAGTATGAAGCCACTCTGGAAAAAGAGTTTGGCAGTTTCTTTAAGAAAGAAAACATGTGACTACCATTCAGTCCACCCAGCTCTTGTGTTCCTGGGCAGTTATGCCTGAGAAATGAAGACTTAGGTTCGTACAAAAGTCTATACACTAATGTGCATAGCAGGTTTATTTGTAGTGGCTTCAAGCTGGAAACAACAAAGATGTCCTTCAGTGCTTGAATGGTTAAAAAAAGGTGTGGTCTATCACTCCTGTGGAACACTACTTAGCAATTAAAAAACATAGATTATTGATACAGGCCGTGACCTGGATGAATTTCCAGGGAATTCTGCCCAGTTAAAAACTCCAATCTTAAAAGGTCATATACTGTACAATTCTATTTATACAACATTCTTGAAATGACAGAGTTATAGAAATGGGCAACATAATAGTGTTTGCCAGGGGATTTAAGGAGTGGGTGGGTGGGTGATTTGGGAAACAGTGAGGATAACTGTAAAAGAGCAAAATGAGGACTCCTTCTGAGGATGGAATGCTCTATATTCTAAATGGCAGTATTCTGATTCTGCTATTGTACTGTGGTTTTGTAAGATATTATAGTGGGAGAAACTGGAAAAAGGGTTTATGGGATCTCTCTGTATTCTTATAACTGTATGTGAATATACAGCAATCTCAAAATAAAAGCTGTAATAGTGCTGGGGATGTAACTGGTAGAGCACTAGCAAACATAACATCCTGCCTTTGCCTCTAGCACAACAAAACAACAACAATAACCCCCCCCCTTAAAACCTGTAACAAAACAAAACAAAAAAACCCCTTAATGTGTTTTATTGTGGTTTCTTTCCAAATCATTGATCATCTTAAATGTTTTTGTCGACTAGTGACATACTGTTCTACAATTATTTATTCTGAATGGCTGCTTTGCACTCAGAATTATGATGGCTGGAGCTATTAGTAATACAATTAAAGAAGCATAAGATTTGGAATGCATACAAACAAATATGAGACTCTGTGTGTGTGTGTGTGTGTGTGTGTGTGTGTGTGTGTGTGTGTGTGTATGTAAAGCATGTTTAAGAGAGTAGACCTAACTCCTTTTGTAGAGGCTCACTCTAATGTTCTAATGTAAATCATGAGAAATGTAGTGTAAAATGGCATTTGTAATCCTATTTAGCTCCTAACTTGCCAAGCAGAATATCCTCTCTCAGGATATGTAGCTTCAGTACAGTACCAACCATTGTATTGTCAAATCCATGTGAATTATGCAAAACAAAAGAAAAACAAATGGCCTAGCTAAGATTTGGCAGCTGCCACAAGGAATCTATCAATTTGAGGTTTGCTGTAATGTGTTACATTTAAAAGAATAATCTTCCAAGTAATTCTAGTGATTGGAATGAATGAAGAATCATATGAAGAATCTGTAGCTCATTTCCAAAAGATTAAGGGAAGAAAAGAAAAGAAAAATTTTTGTCAACTTTCCCTTGGTTTGTACTTATGGAATACAGAAAGGTTTAGAATTTCAGATTCTTAGTTATTCTTTGCAGAACTATTTTCACATTTATTTTAATTTGAGAAAAATATGGAAAACTTGGGAGAACTATGGAAAGTATGTACATTGAATGATAGTTCACTAATACGGTTTTAGGGGGCTGGCAGAAAAAATAGATTCTATTAAATCTCATGGTTTAGAAGATTCTTACAGACTTACGTGAAATAGATTAGGATTTCTGTTTTTATGGAATCAGATAATTGTCTTTCTGTGGAAAGTCCAATACCAGCTTACTGTGTCATAAAAATGAAACCATAAAAGCAAAAAAAAGGGAGACAAAAACAAATCTTCATGGACTTGGATCATTTTTAAATGCTCTTATATTACAAAAGCTAAAGGAGGTAGTTGGCAGATACTGTGTGCCTTGACAGGGCTGCACCATTGTGCCACTGAAGCCTGGTGAATGGTGTCCTCTGGGGTTGTGTGATGCAGTCTGCCCATCTCTGTGCAGTTGCCTTTGCACTTAGCAGGTGTCTGACCTGGCACTAGCTGTTGAATAAACAATGAGAAAAACATATTAAAAATCACTGCCTTCATGGAGATTCCATTCTGTATTGGAGATGGGGACAATGAGCTAAGTGAATAAGTTAATTTTACACATGTTGAGTATCCCTTATGTGGAATGCTTGGGACCAGAAATGTTGCCTGTTTCACATTGGTTTTTCGATTTTGGAATATTTGTAACACACACACACACACACACACACACACACACACACACTGAGGTATCTTGGGAATAGGACCTAAGTCTAAACACAGAATTCTTTTGTGTTTCATACATATGTTATGCACATACCCTGAAAGTAATTTTATGTAATATTTCATATAATTTTGTATGTGAAACAGGTGTCATGTGTGGAATTTTCTACTTATGGGGTCATGTTAGTGTTTGAAATGTCTTTGATTTTGTTTTTGTTTTTTTGGTACCAGGGATCAAACTCATGACCTTGCACTTGTGAGGCAGGCCTGGTGCCACTGGGCTAAATCCCTGGCCCAAACTGTTTTTGATTTTGGAGCACTTTTAATTTTGGCATCAAAATAAAGAGATAGATTTCAAGAGTGAGGAGTCATTGCAATTGTAAATGAGCTGTTAGAGGAAGAATTCAATAGGAAGTGAATTTTGAACAAAGGCCGGACGTACTGTTCTCTCTGAGTGAGAGTGTTCTGAGCAGAGGGACTAATGTGGGAATATCACACCTCAGCAAGGAGGCCAGAGAGCCTGGGGGAGAAGGAGGCAGGGCTAGGTGAGGGGTGTCCACAGGGGTGGGGCAATCCCAATAAAATGCTGGAGTTAGGGCTACAACTGGGGAAGAAGCTGATTAGGAAGAAATAATGAAAACAAACAAAAACCACTGAAAATATTTTTTGATTGCTTTTGAGATAGTGGAGGCGGAAGAGTGGGGGATTTTACCTTATAATTAAAACTTAGTCTTATCTCTGAAAATTAATTATTCTACCCGAAACAATGAAACCGATTATAGAGAGCTCATGTTAGTAGATAATGCAATATATCAATCAATCATTGTCATGGTATGTTGAACTTTTCAACATTGGTACAACACCTAAAGCTGGTATTCCTCTTACTGGAAAAACCAGTTGAAAACTGAAAGGATCTGACAAAGAAAGGAGTCAGAGCTAGAAAAGGCTGAAATGTATGCATTTCCTGAACTTTTTTTTGCATTTCCTTAACATTGTTGTGTTTAAAAACTTTTGCGGGTTTATAGAGATTAATAAATACATTTATTTATATCTTATTAGTGTCAGGTTCACATGATGGCACAGTACAGTTTGGTAGTTTCCAACGCATAAGACTGTATGGCCTAAGTAGACTCCCGTATTACCCTTAATTAGTGTTACTATGAAACCCTTATGGAGACTTTAAAATAATTCAGAACTATCTAGCACACCTGGCTAAGACCGATTGCATGACGTTCCTGGTCCTGTAAATAAAAGTCTGTCAGCACCTTCGCTCCAGGAGTATATTTGCGGGTTGCAACTTGTCATAGTGGTTCAAAAGAGAAAAGAGAGTCAAATTAAACTCGAGCAAAATCTTTCTTTTGTTTGAAGGAGACATATAGCTACATCCTACAAAACTTTAGGAATCTTATTTTTGTTTGTTTTTGGTAAAAGAAGAAGTCCCTTTGAAAAATAGTTTATCTTTGCATGCAAATGAAGAAAACCAAGCACTTTTGATGTTTGGCAACAGATTTGCTTAAGAACAAAAATGATTTAGAGAGTTTCTAAAAGAAGTAAGTGTTGTCTATTTTTTTTTTTTCTACAGATCAGAATCACACTGAAAATTGAAACATTGATACCCTTAAGGGATAAACTTAACCTTCCTGTCTCTGGAACAAAACAAGAATATCCACAAGTGGGACATTCTCTGTGGAAGAATAGACATTAAGTGCATATTTGTTGAGAAATTGAGACCCCCATATGAGTCAGGTAAAAGAAAGTATATAAAAAGGTTTAAAAACTTCTATTTTTTTCTGGGTATGATGGTGGACATCTATAATCCCAACTACTCAGGAGGCTGAGGCAGGAGGATCACAAGTTTGAGGCTAGCCTGTACAACAAAGAGAGACCTTGTTTTTAAAAACAAAACAAAACAGCAGCAACAACAAAGTTCAATTTTTCCACTTTGCCATTCTCAGGGTTGTCTCTTCTTGGTGGCACTTATTTACAGGCATGAACTTAGCTATATAGCTGTGGCAAGAGACAGAGGAAAGTATGGTTTCTCTTCTCACATTTCTTCTTAAGAGTAGAGAAATGCGACTCCTCATATCTCACTGGCCAGATGGCCAGAACTGAATCATATGTTTATGCTAAAACTGGTTAATACTGAGGGACATAGATTTAGGAAGACATACTGAAACTATCATAGACCATTCCCTGGAGCTGGGGAGAATCTGCCCCTAGTTCTGCCAGTTAAGAAGCAGGAAGGACGGAATTGTGTAGCTTCCCAGTGGAGCCTGCTACTTCTGCCTCTATAATGTGAGGAAATCAGCACTTTCTCCCCCCGCCCCCCATCTCACTGTTGTTAATTGTAATTAGTGCATATGAGGGCTTCTAACACATTTCATTCTGTTCTATAACATAAACACTGTATTTGTCTGGTCTTAGTTATAGTGAATGTGGTACAATTAAGGTCAATGATGAACTGCAGATATGAAAGTAGTCTTATATGATTATAATGGAGCTTAAAAATTTCTATTACCTACTGATGTCGTAGCCATCATGTGTCATAGCACAGTGCATTACTCACGTGTTTGTGGTGATGCTGGTGTAAATAGACCTACTGTGCTGCCAGTCATGTAAAAATATAGCATGTACAATTATGGAAGTACATAATACTTGACAATAATAAACAACTATGTTACTGGTATATGTATTTACTATTCTATACTCTTCATCATTCTTTCAAAGCACATTCCTACTTATAAAAAGCTTCCTGTAAATCGGTATATTATGCTGGCAGCAGCTCTCTGTATTTCGTGTTTATTGCATCTGACTGCATCATTTTCTCTTGTGTTTGATTAAATCTTGCATTGTCTTATTTGTCATGGTCTGAGGAGCAACAGGCTACACTATATATGTGTCATATGGCCTACATGTGTAGTAGGCCATACCATCTAGGTTCATGTAACTATACTCTTTGATGGTCACACCGTGATGAAATCAACCTACAATGCATTTCTCAGGACATATCCCTGTTGTTTAAGGGATACATGACTGAATTGTCATTTTGCCAGATAATTTTTTCACGTACTACTTTAAAAATTTTTTATTGCACTTATTTAAAAATTATTTTTATTAGTACATGTTTGCACTACATAATGATTACATTTATCACGGGGTACTGGTACACCATAACACATCTTACTTCTTTTTACATCCCCCTCCCCTCTCCTTCCTCCTCTTTCCTCCATCTCTTAATCCTCTGTTGGGTGAAGTTAATGTTGGAGTTTCTTCCAGTGATGGCAAAAGGGAAGAGAGAACAAAATACTTTGAGTTCTTGCAGCTTAAACAAATGTTAGCTCACCTTTCCTAATTTCTGCAGTTCAGGAGTGCCTATGAGAATCTAGACAAGTAAACAACTACAGCATTAGAAGATCCAGGTACATATCATTCTCCCTGCTTGGTTTATTTAAACCTTGCCATAGCTCAGACAGGGTTATAAGATGTCAGAAGAGAACATTTTGGCTCCAGATCTGTGATAAAATCAACAGAAGACTGGGCATCCTCTGTCATGGATGGATCTAGAATGAAGCTAGAGGAAAGCAGAACATCTCTCCAAGTCAACCACACATGCCTTTCGAGTAGGATCCATCAGATTAGTGAGGCCAGCAGTATTAGAGTGAACCAGCTGGATTGGGAATCCCCGAAAGCTGTCCACCTCTCCAGGCAGCTGCTCACACACATTAGCCCCTGCCGCCTCTCCTCAGACCACCCCCTTCCCTGTGGTCACGCGCAGGTGCACTGAAGGCTGGGATGATGGAGGAGGGTGGAGATGCCCTGGGCACAGAGTGCATGGGGAGAGGGAAGCTGAACTCGTCCCCTGCTCTCGCCAGGCCATGACCAGCAGCCTGTCCTGTCCTGGGAGAGGGAGGGAGAAGAGCCTTAAACAGATATGAGACTGGAATTTAGAATAGCTTTAACTCAGATACTGGAATGAGAGTCCTAACAACTGAAAGTAATTGAATAGTTGTAGAATCTGCCCAGATACTTTTATGGAAGAGTAAAATATGATTCAGTGTAGCACAGTTGGCAGCTGGGATTGGGAGAAATCAAGCCATTTTGGGTTTGTATTCCCTTGAGTGCAAGCTGTATAATAATCTGGTTACATCCAATAGAGTGGAAAGGATGCAGATATTAAAGCCAGACTGACTTGGTTTGACTTCTTGCTCAGCCCCTTACTTTCCACATGATTTTTGGCAAGTTATTTCCATAATTTTCTTAACTGTAGGATGGGAATGGGTGGTACCATCAACCTCCCAGGATTTGGGGGAAGATTAAGTGAAATAGACTCTAGGAAGTGTCTAATGTGACGCTTGCAGCACAGATCCTTGAAAGGGGCGGTGATTATTATTACAGCTGGAGACAGATGTGGTGTATCAAGGACTAATGGTCGATGTAGCTATCAAATATAGTTTGCAGTGGTTAAATGTGTCAGATCTGGGAAGTATTTGATGTTTTCTCTGCCCTAAACTATCTTTTTCAATGACGTCAGTACATTGTTAAAGCACTTTCTACTTAATTGGAAGTAACTGGAAACAAGTACTATAAAAACCATGAAAAAGGGCTTCTTGTCTTGATCAGAAAGATGAGGAAGCTCCAAAGAGATCAGAGGCAGGGCTTCTGCCAGCCCCCAAATGTGCCACCCACATTTCCCTGGGAAGATGGGTCGAAAAACATGCCCTGGGCTGGGGATTTAGCTCCGTGGTTTCGCCGCCTGCTGCGCAAGCGCAAGGACCCGAGTTCGAGCCCCAGTATCAAAAAACAAAACAAAACATATCCTGCACCATGTGAGTGTGTTCCCTGGCAACCCTGGCCCTGTGGAGTTTGGCAGGAAGGAATTCTCATCTTGCCAGCGAAATCCCTGCCACTCTGAGCTGGCTTGATGTCTCTGTTACCAACCCCTTCCCCATTCCCAGCGGAAAGAATTTTAGTTTGTCAGTGGCAGTGGTGTCTCATTCCTTCTACTCCATAGTTCTGACCCTAACGTCCTCTCTGTATTCTCCAGCTTGTATGTGTACTTGGGAGCCTTGTTTAGAGAAGGTTCCAGCTATGACATTCCCTGTTGCTCATCTGCCTTCCAATCTCTTCATTTGTCCTAAGCCTCCCTTCTTTAGTGACCCACTAAAAACTGAAGTTGTGTAGCAAGACAAAGTCTGCATATTTCCTTGCTGGCCTAGAAGGAATCAGTTGAGCAGAGCTGTGTGGTTATTAAGAAGGGTTTCTCTGCCCTTAGGTGGTTGGTGGAGGCAGCCAGTGGGAGTGTGACGGGGGAGAGGGACAGTTCCAGAAGTTGACCGGTCTTTTCTTAAAGCACATCTTGAAAGTGCCGTCAAAGAGCAGATTGCCTCTAGAACAAACTGTACCTTCAGTTCAGCAAACTCTTCAAAAGAAAGGACCTTCCAAAATTCTGGGTAGGCCCCTGGGACATCTGAGGCATAGGAAAGAAGGAAGCAATGAAGATGATGAAGAAAAGAGTCGGGGAGGGAAAGAGAGAAGAGTGAGAATGAGAAAGGTGAATGAAATCTACAGTCATTGAATACCCATACTTTGGCTGTCATATATTTTTACTGAAGGTTTAAGATAATGAGTCATAACATTATTTTTAAAGCTGACACTTAAATAATTGTGTTTATTATGTACCAGGCACTGTACCAAACACTTTTTATGTATTACCTTTTTTTTCTTTTCTTTTTTTTTTTTGAGAACCCGGGATCAAACTCGAGTCCTTCCACTTTCGAGGCAGGAGGCGGAACCACTGAGCTAAATCCCTGGTCCCTGTATTGCCTTTTAATATTTACTACAAACACATCAAGTTCGGAGTCCACCAAAAAGTGTATAAACACTTAAGGAAAAGAAAAAGAGTATGATTTTTTTCAATAGATGATGTTAACCTTGCATGGGGACCCTAGAGGATGTTGTGTATTGCAGAAAACCCGCTATTCTGCCGGCCTTTAGAGAAGAAATTGAAAATGCATATGCAGCAATCTGAGTGACCAAGGTTACCCAAGCAGCAGTTTGACATACTAATAAATGTCTGAAAAATGGCCACCACTTTGAGGATCTCTTGTAATTGTAGAGGCCAAAGGTGTAACTGTTTTAATCTTATGATGTCTCTACATTTAGTATTTATACAAGTTTTTCTTTTTCTGAAACTTGTATACAATTTTTTGGCAGACTGTGTAGGTGACAGTATTATCTTCATTTCAGAGACAGGTAAATTGAGGCATGGAGTCACTAAGTAACTTTCCTAAGCCTACACAATGAAAAAATGGGAGAAGGAGGTCTCAAATCCAGGAATTATATTTTCTTCTACTTTCCCTGTTCTTTTGCATCACTTCCCTCTCTCTTTGAAGCTGTAAACAAATGTCCTTTTGTGGTATATTTAGCATTGTATATTTTGCATTTTGGGGCTCATTTTGGATGATTTCACTGTTGAAAATGGCCTTCAAGTGTGGTACTGAAGTGATGTCTAGTGTTTCTAAGTGAAGAAAGGTTATGATGTACCTTACATAGAAACTATGTGTGTTAGAGAAGCTTCCTTCAGCCTTGAGTTATGGTGCTATTGGGTATGAATACAATGTTAATGAATCAATAGATAAATATTAAATATGATAGATTAATATTAAATATAATAGATAAATATAAATAATTCTTTAAAAGAAGCACACATAAAGAAAGGTTGTATCCTGATAAGTTAATGAAAATATTGTGACCACTGTTCACATGAACCTAATCCTGTATTTTTCTAAGAGCCATGATTCAATATTCTCAATTCAGTCTTTGTGGCAACTTTATAAGACATAACTACCATGAATAAAGGGACTTGATCATATGTCTTTTTCTGGCAAAGATGATAATAAATGTCTCTGCTATCTAAGTTTGGCAAGATATGTGGTGGCCATTTGCCAAGCTCTGCCACTACATAAGTTTTGTTTCTTCGGTTCATAAAATCCTATACCGAATATCTTTCATGGTGCCTGGAAATAGTTGGTACTCAGTAAATGCATATTGGGTGAATGAGTGAATAAATGAATGAGAAAATGAATACTCAAAGCCTACAAGATAACATAGTGTAGTAGTCTCATTTTTCTTCATGAAAGTGAACATTTACTGTATCTTTACCTAGTTGCAAGGGCAATATGTGCTCAATGCTTTCACCTTTTTTTATTATTAATAGGCTTCATTTTTGTGAGGCATTTTGATAATGCATATAACATATTTTGATCCTATCCATGCTCCATTGCCCTCTCTTGCCGCGACCCCCATTTGTAATAGTGGTCTTCCTTCTTTTTTGTTTAAGATTCCATATATTGGGAAAAACATGTGGTGCTTGTCTTTCTGAATCTGGTTTATTTCACTTAACATAACGATCTTTGTTTCATCCATTTCTTAAAAATGACATAGTCTCATTCTTCATTATGGCTGAATTTAGCATATATATAATTATATGTGATAAAAATCACACTTTCTTTAGCCATTCTTCTGTTAATGGACATCTAGGCTGGTTCTGTATCTTAGCTATTTATTGCCACAATAAACATGGAAATGCAGGTATCCTTATAGTATGCTGACTTTAATTTTTTTGAGTCTGTACCAAATAGTAGTATAGATGGGTCACATACATTTTTAAATGTACTAGTTCTTTAAGGAACTTCCACGCTGATTTCCAGGATTCACTTTTGTGTTCTTGCTGATAGCCATTCTGACTGGGGTGAGATGGAATCTCAGTGTAGTTTTGATTTGCATTTCCCTAGTGGCTAAAGATGTTGAACATTTTTTTCATATATTTATTGGGCATTTGTTCTTTTGAGAAGTGTCTGTTCATTTGGCTATTCTTTTGGTGTTAAGGGTTTTCTTTTTTTAGTTCTTTATATATATTTTAGGTATTAATCCTCTGTTTGAAGAATAGCTGGCAAAGATTTTGTTCCAATCTGTAGGCTACCTTCAATCCCTTTGTTGTTTTCTTTGCTGTGGAAAAGTTTTAAATTTTGATATAAATTTGTCTAATTTTGCTATTATTTCCTATGCTGTTGGAATCCCACTCAGAAAGTCTTTTCCTGTGCTTTTGACTTCAAGTGTTTCCTCTATGTTTTTCTCCAGCAGTTTCAAAATTTCAAGTCTTATGCTTGAGTCTTTGATCCATTTAAAATTGATATTTGTACCGGATGAAAGATAGGGATCTAGTTTTAATTTTCTACATAAGGATATCCAGTTTACCAAGAATCATTTGTAAATGAGGCTGTGTTTTGTCCAAAAAATACTTTTGGCCTCTTTGTTAAGAATTAGATGGTTGTACTTTGTGGGTTTGTATTTGTGTCTTTGTGTCTATTTTGACCTAATACCTTGCTGTTTTTATCATTATGCCTTTGCAGTATATTTTGAAATCAGGTATTGTGATGCCTCCTGCTTTGCTCCTTTTGCCTAAGATTGCTTTATCTATTCTGAGTTTTTTGTGTTTCTATATGAATTTCAGGATTGCCTTCTAGATCTATGAGGAATGCCATTAGAATTTTGATAAGAACTGCATTGACTCTATAGTTTTTTTGGCAGTATGGCTGTTTAACAACATTAATCTTGCCATCTAAACCCATGAACATGGGAAGTCTTTCTCTTTTTAGTGTCTTCTTCAATTCCTTTCTTCATTATTCTGTGCTTTCATTGTAAAGATCTTTCATATCTTTGGTTAGGTTGATTCCTAAGTATTTTTTTTGACATATTGTGAACAGAACTGTTTTCCTGGTTTCTTTCTTAGCTGGATCATTATTGGTGTATAGAAAAGCTATTGATTTTTCAACAATTATTTTTTATCTTTCTACTCTGCTGGATTTGTTTATCAGCTCTAATAGTGTTTTGGTGGTATTTTTAAGGTCTTCTAAGTATGGGGTCATATCCTTGGCAAAAAAAGAATAATTTGACTTCTTTTCCTAATTGTGTCCCTTTTATTTCTTTCTCTTGTCTAATTGCTCTGGCTAAAATTTCAACTATTTTATTGAATAAGAGTAGTGAGGATGGATATACTTGTTTGGTTCCTGATTTTAGAGGACATTTCAGTTTTTCCTCATTCTGTATAAATATTTCTATTTTAAAAAATTGTATGAATAGACCTGGGTGCCAATGTTTTCTTTCTTTTAAAATAAGCCATAAAACTATTGAGGCAAGCAAATTGTTCCAAGTTGTCTTCTAGTTGATTATATACTATTTATTGAGCATTAGCTATCAGGACTTTTGAAATAGAATTTTACATTGTTTGCTCTAAGTTCTTTAACTCTTTTAACTCTTAATAACATTAAGGCCCATTTGTCCTATAAGAGACCCCTGTTTGCTTACCAGCAGCATGTTGATAAACAAAGTGGTTATCAGATACTTGCATGGGTACCATATAGTGAAAGTAGCATTAAAAGGTCATGACTGAAGAACATCGAGGGGTAGCTTGTATAAGGGAATAGAATCTTTTATATACATGGGGACCTATGGACGTGGATTTTGTTTCATTTATTCATCTATTCCACAAATATTTTGAAGACATAATGGTGATATAATTTGAAATATTAAAATACGTCTTTTTTGAAATTGTTCTTTGACACATTGAAATATAGCCCTATTTAGAAAGCAAAATCTTTCAAATCTTTCTTCCTTAAATATTCATTTAGTGGCCAGGGATTTAGCTCAGTGGGTTAACCACCTGCTGCGCAAGCACAAGGACTTGAGTTCAATCCTCTGTATAAAAAAAAAAAAAAAATCACTTAGCACTTATGACCCCATGTACTTGTAATACAGCAGTAAAACAAAACTCCTGTCATTTGAAGCTTACATTCTTTCAGGAAAAGCAGATACCAAACAACTCATCCAAAGTTTGCTCTCTGTCTTGTTCCTCTTACTGTCTCAGCCACTTTCTTTCTTTTTTTTTTAACTCTTTTATTGGTACATTTTAGGTATATAATATGTTTACATTTATCATTTGGGTGCTTGTACCTGAACATCATGTATCTTAGTTCTTATTTTTTCCCCATTTCCTGTGCGCCCTTCACCCCCTCCACCCTTCCCTATTTACATAGCTTTTGTTGCCATTTTTTTTTCTTTTCTCATAATTTGTCCTTTCCCTTCTTCCCTTTCCCCTTCCCCTCCCACTACCACTACACCTTTGGACCTTTTCCTATTTCAAATTATCAATTATTCATTTTAATCATTTTAATCCTTATTTACACTTTCAGTTTCTCACACTAGAGAAACTATTCAGTATTTACATATGTGTGTCCTATTTATTTCACTTAAGAGTATGGCCTCAATATGCATCCATTTAGCTATAAATGTCTCTAGTTTCTCATTCTTTATGGCTGAGTAGTACTCCATTTTATAAAAAAACCACATCTTCTTTATCCATCTCAGCCACTTTCTATCATATCATCTGGTTAATTTCTTGTTGCTGGGACAAAATAACCAACACCCACAAGTTAAAAGAGGAAAGCTTTATTTTGGCTCACAGTTTGAAGAGGTTTCAGTCCATAGTTGACTGGCTCCAAGGCAAGACATTTGATGGAGGGGCATGACAGAAGATAAATACTCGATGGCAGGGCAGGCAGAGAAAACAGCAACCTTCCTTTCCCTCTTTCCCTTCATATTCTATCCAGGGAGTGAGCCTATTGGTTGGTGCCACCCACACCCAGGTGGGGCTTCTGTCTTCATTAAATCCATTCAGCCACACCCAAAACCATGCTAAACTAGTCAATGGATTAATCCAGTTATCACACCCTTAATCCAGTATTGTATATCCATGATCCAGCCACCTCCAAAAGCTACACCTATGAGAGCATAAGACTTTGGAGGGATATCTAGATATAAGTCATATCACTATTATTATCTGAAATTATCTTCTTTGTATTTATTTACTTATTCTCCCCTTATGACAAGTGTGTAGCTCCAAAAGAGCAGAAACCCAGTTTGTCTTCCTGTTGCTTAATCTCCATCACCTAGAATGATGTTGGGTCCAATTGGAGGTGCTTAATAAGTGTTTCTTCTCATTTAATTATCATTATGGTAGTTCTATGAAATATATTCCTGAAAACATTGACTTAGCATGGGGAATCAGGAATACTTTGCTAAAGAAATACTGATTGATTAAACTCTGAAGAAAAAGTGAGAATTATTGAAAGGGGCAAAGAGGATATATTCCAAGCAGCAGGATTAGGACAAAACATGGCACAGTGACAGGTGTGAGATAGATTTAGTACATTGGAGTTTAAGAGTAGAAAAGCATATGTGATGAGTCTAGAGGTGTGGGAGAGGGCAGGACATTCAGGGAACAGGAGGCTTGTAGGTTTTGGAACTCTGAACTAAGAGTACTGGCAAGCTTTTGAAGGAGTATAAGCAGGAAATCAGTCTGTCACTTGGCAGGGACAACTGAATGAGTGTGTTATCATTCATAGTCTTGAAGGTTAGACTTTCTGTTCTGGAAATCTTGAAGTCAAAGAACCTGTGAAAACATCCAGTTAGAAGCAAGAAGTAGACAATTGGAGCAGTCAAAGAAGAGGTCTGAAATGAATAAACTCATTTGAGTAGCAGCATTTTGGATTGTGTTTGAAGTCAAGGACACTGACAACAACGTCTATGGAGAGAACTGGAGTAGGAGAAACACAGGCCTTCTTTCAAACTGAGCCTTGAGGAACTTTACCTTTTAAAGACTTGACAAAGAAAAATGAACAGAGAATAATCTTGAAAGCAAAAGAGGCTGAACCAGTTATGCTTATTTCTACAGCCTCTCTAAATGATTTTGTTGTCAGTTACCCCCAAGCATATCCATAAATGGACTCTAATTTACCAGAGAGTAATAATTAATTTTCTTGTCTTGTTGCTTCTACTGTCCTTGAGATCAGGGGCTTTGTTTTATAAAATTATGTTTGAAACCCTAATACCTAGCATGCTGCCTGCTTGGTAGGCACAGAACATGTCTATGATTGAGTGGGAATAAAGACCCTAGAGGGAAGATGAACAAGAGTAGAAAGCCAATGCTTCCTCACCCAGCTTCTTCCCTGTGGGAGACCATCGGCATTTTGTTTTAAGCCTTTTGTCTATAACTGTGAAATGTTGAATTTCAGGTATCAGCAAGTAGATGGGAAACTTTGTGAAGGGCAGAAGAGTAAATTCTGGCTGTGGTTTCTTTGCATAGATTTGCTCTTAACCCTAGACTTGTGGCTGCTAGACATTATTTCTAGGAGCTGTTACAGCTGAGGACTTGGTGTCCTTCTTCTTAGCTGAGAGCTTGGCCTGCCCAGATCTTCCAGTAGGCCTTTTACCTTTTAATCTCTGTTCCTTTTACCTTTTTACCTCTGCTCCCCCTCCCTTTGCACTGTCTGGGACCCACTTCTCCTAACTTTATCCCTGTTCTTCTTTTTATTTGCCCAGGGAATACCAGGGGCATATTTCATAATTATAGCCACTATTTTACACAAGGTATAATAATATTTTTGTGTAGTTAACACCTTTCTTTTCCCTTTCTACTCTGAAATACATTTTTCCCATTCATATAATTTTCCCCCTTTGGTGATAGGGTTTCTGTATTTTCTTTGATAAAGGATTTAACAACAATGTGACCAGTGTGTGAAGCTCAGTGGATCTTTTCCTCATCTCTGTCCTCTCCCATGCTGGCTGGATGCCTCTGCTAGCTTAGCCTTGCCATCCACGTATTTGGGGATCAGCTCATTTTCTGAACTGAGGTCCACAGTTGTTATTATTAAAGCTTTTTGATATCCAGTGATCCAGTCCTTGTTGAGTGGACTCTGCTTTAATTCATGATCTTTGTTCCCTGAATTTTATTTTTTCTAGACTTACTGTTTGCTCTTGATCTGTGGAATTTTACGCTTACTTGAACTGTGGAATTTTTCTTAAGTCTCTGGTTTTAAACCAATGGTTCCGTTATTTGAAGGAAGGTATTGGTTTTTTAGCCTGTGTCTGTTGTCTTTTGTGCTGCATGTTACATTTCTCAGCTCCAAGTGACTTGGATGACTGGGCATTTTGTTGGCTTTGCGGGAGGAACAGTATCAACATGACCCACCTGTGGTTAGAGAAGTGGCCTTAGCTCTTGAGGGTTGGGCATGAGTGCATAGAGGTTATCAGTGGAGAGTTTAGGAGAGATAGGGTGAAGTGGTAGGGAAACTTTGAACAAAAGAATTCCACTGATTTCGAATAGAGTTGAATTTGAAGTTCTGTATACATAAGTGAAGACTGATTTTTGAAACACTTGAAGGCATACATTTAAAAATGACAGCTTAATGTTAAAATGGGAAGTTATGATTCATGAGCAGTGGTATAAATTTGAATAACATGACCTTACTCATTGACATAACTGCCTTAAATCTTTAGGTTTCATTGTATTAGTTTTATGAATAAAACCCAGAAAAGTTGTAGCAGAGGAAATTATTTTGAATTTTTCATTCAGTAGTCATTATTTACACCTTTTCACATTTTTGCAGATTTTAAATTGCAGTAATGATCTTGCCATTCAGTTTTTCTGTTTCTTATAACCATAACCTTGTGGAATAGCCACAAAAATGAGAGTTAGCTGAAGTAAAAATCCTTTGAGTTAAGTATAAATGCCTTCCTCAAAGCTTGATGGTAAACTCAGAATGATATCTCCTTTTCTATGGGGAAACTTATTCAATATAATTATATCCCTAAACTTATTCAGTTTCATTATATCCATGGCATTTCATTTATTTTCTCCTGACAACATATGGTTTTTACTCTTTCTCTGAGAAGGAGGCAGACTTACAGTTGTGGAAATAGCTCTGCACAAATTAATAGGCCCTAATGCATAGTGAGGAGAGGCCCTGAAAAGGTAACTACTATTCAGTAGAAATTTCTGTGATGATGGAAGTGTTTGTCTGCATTGTCCAGTGTAGCAACCACTAACCACAGGTAGCTAGTGAGCCCTCAAAATACAGCTATTGAATGAAGAAACTGAATTTTATTTTCAATTTATTTAACAGTCACCTGTGGATAGTGGCTGCTATACTGAAGAGCACAGTTCTAGATCATTGTATTAGCTTTCTATTGCCGTTACTAAAAAAAATCAGCACAAACCTAGTGGCTTAAGAAATACAGTTTTATTACCTTTGGTAGAAGATTCTGGCACAAAAAGTTCTGTAGAATTCTGGCGCAAAAAAATCAAGGTACTAGCAAAGCTGCTTCCTTTATTGGAGGCTTGAGGGGAAAGTCCATTTCTTTGCTCTTCTAGCTTTTAATAGCTGGCTGCATTCCTTAGGTTATGGCCCCCTTCCACTATCTTCAAAGCCTTCAGAATTGCATTTCTTTGTCCCTTTCTTCTATAGCTTCTCTGACACTCTCTCTCTCTCTCTCTCTCTGCCTCTCTCTTTCTTTTGCCTCTTTTCCACTTTTGAAGGTGCTGTGATCGATTATACTGGACCTACAGGAATATCTCTCTACCTTAACGTCAGCTGACTAATGACCTTAATTCCCTTTTGTTATGTAATCTAACACATTCACAGGTTCCTGGAATTAAGACTTATCTCTTCTAAATCTGACCCATTTAATGAAAGGGCACAAGGGTCTCTATATCTTTTTTACATTATTTGTTGTACCTACACAGGTGTTGTACCTGTCCTGTATTCTCCACATTATGGAGGTCTCATGATTCAAGAACAATAGAAACTTAACTGTAAGAGATGATTTATGATACCTAGTCCAATCTACCTATACAGTATTATTCTCTTCCACAGAATCTGTAGTTCATTTAGTTTCTGTCATTAGTTTTCAAAAAAGGATATTTCTTACTTAGCATCAAAATCAGTAGTACTCTTACGCAGTTCTGTTTGTTCCACATCATGCTATCATTTGACTCTTAAATCTCCACATAGTGACCCTCTGGTTTTGATTGGTTTGGAACCATGTCATCCTGTTTTTCCTGCAATTACTTGTCTCAATAAATGACATTACTGCCCATACAGTTTCCTGAGCAAAACTCTTAAGAGTCCCCTTTATTTCATCCCCTGTTGATTCACTACTGTTGATATCTTTATATATAATTCCTAAAATATCTCGGAGATCTATCCAGTTGTTTTAAAAACCATTTTAGTTTTTATACTCAGAATTTAGATTTAGTTCTTTCTTATAATTTCCATTTCTTTGCTGAGATTTCCTTTTGTTCCTTTAAGTCTTTGAATGTATTTTCTGTTAGTTGCTTGAACATATTTATGGTAGCTATCTTAAAATCTTTGATATATCAAACACATGGGTCATCTTGAAAGCTGTTTCTGTTGATTACTTTTTGTAAAATTATGGATCATATCCTCACCATCCAGAAGCAGCTGGATTGATAGAAAAGTGGAATGGTCTTTGAAGCTGCAGTTACAGTATCAGCTAGGTGGCAATAGCTTGCAGACCTGCGACAAGGTTCTTCAAAATGCTGTATATGCTTTGAATCAGCATCCACTATGTGGTATTGTGTCTCCCATAGCCAAGATTCAATCAAAGGGTGGAAGTGGGAATGGTACCACTCACCATTACCCCTAGTGATCCACTAGCAAAATTTTTGCTTCTTGTTCCAATGAGTTTATCTGGTGCTAACCTAGAAGGCTTAGTTCCAGAGGAGGCAAGGCTTGTACCAGGAAGTGCAACAATTATTCCATTGGAAGACTTCCTTGATCATTTTGGTCTCCTCATACCTCTGAGTACACAAGCTAAAAAGGGAATTATGATGTTGGCAAGGGTGATTTACCCAGGCTATCAAGGGGCAAATTGAACAAAGGGGGAAAGGAAGAATATACTTGGAGTGCAGGAGAGCTCTGAGAGCACTTAATAACATTATCACGCGCTGTTATTAAGGTCAGTGGTAAACTACACCAACCCAATCCAGGCAAGATGACAAATGGCCCAGAACCTTCAAGAATGAAGGTATGGGTCATCCTCCCAGGGGAAGAACCATGACCTGCTGAAGTGCCTGCTGACCAAGATCTTACTGACCTTACTACCTTGCTGAAGGCCAAGGGAATACAGAATGGGTGGTAGAAAAAAGTAGTTGTAAATACCAGCTATGACCGCTTGATCAACTATAGAAGTAAGGACTGTAATTGTAATTGTTCTCTACTAATATGCTTCTGTGTAATATAATGTTGATAAACTTAATGTTGGTTCTTAAGTATTGCTAAAGCTATGTTATAATGTTCAAGTTATGAAATGTTAGAAGTAAGCACCATCCAATAAAACTTACCGTCTATTCTGGAAAGGGAATTAGTGCATTTCCATTGGTATGCAGAATAGTTATACCATATTAGGTGCAACTATGAACTTATCTTTGTATCTGGAAACTAAATATGGTTTAAGGAAATGTGTCTGGTTGCCAACTTGACAAGGGGTGGATTGTGAGTTAACTGTTGTATCAACTTGAGTAAGAAATATCCAACTAAATTGGATCAACATAGTTTTGGGTGTAGCTGAATGGATTTACTGAAGACAGAAGACTCACCTGGATGTGAGCAGCATCAACTAATAGACTTGTAGTTTGAATGGAATAAAAAGGAAAAGAAGTCTCTGCTTATTGCCTACCATGCCATGAGCTGTTTCTCCTCTGCCATACTCCTCTGCCCTACTGCCCTGCCTTGGAGCCAGCTAACTATGAAGTGAAATCTCCACAAACTAGGAGCTAAAATAAACCTTTCCTCCTTTATCTTGTGGTTGTTGGGCACTTTGTTCCAGCAACAAAAAAATAACTAAGAGGGCCGGGGATGTAGCTCAGTGGTGCTGTGCCTTCCTGGCAAGCGCAAGGTCCTGAGTTTGATCACTAGTACCAGAAAAAAAAGAAAGTAACTAAGACACTGATCCAATCACTACTCTTGAATATCCTTTATGTATAATTCCTAAAATATCTCTGAGTTCTGTCCAGTTGTTTTTTTTTATCAATTTAGTTTTTATGCTTAAATTTAGATTTAGTTCTTCTTATAATTTCCATTTCTCTGCTGAGATTTCCATTATTTATGAAATAAGATCATAGTTTCCTTTAATTCTTTGAATATATTTTTTACTAATTGCTTAATATTAATTACCTATTTATATAATATATATATTTATATATATTTGTATTAATTACCTATTTGTATTGCTTAATATTAATTACCTATTTATAATAGATATTTTAAAATATTTGATAAATCTAACTCATAGATCATTTTGATAGCCATTTCTATTGATTGCTTTTTTAAAATTTATATATTTATTGGTACATTTCAGGTATACAATACATTTACATTTATCATTGGGTGTTTATACCTGAACATGATGTATCTTAGTTCTTTTTTTTCTCCCATTACCTATGCACCCTTCGCCCGCTCCACCCTTCCCTATTTACACAGACTTTGATTCCATTTTTTTTCCTCATAAATCTTCCTTTCCTTTCTTCCCTTTCCCCTTCCCCTCCTGCCATTGATTGCTTTTTTGTAAAATTATGGATTATATGTTTACTTTCTTTGCAACTCTAGTAATTTTTATTTTACACTAGTGATCATAGATACTCTCACTATAGATACTTTGAAATCTGTTACCTGTATTTAAACAATTTATGTGCTGGTGTGTGCATGTGCACATGTGTGCGTGTGTATATGTGTGTGTGGTGTGCATGTGTGTGTCTAGAGGCAATTGAGTTTCTGGGCGATCATCTTAAACTTAGTTTTATCATTTTCTAGAATTTACACTTCTTTTCTGATGGGCCTAGAAAATATTGTGTGCTTTAGGGCAGAGTTTCTCAATCTTTTTTTCTTCTTCTTCTTATTGCCATCCAAGAAGACTTATTAGACTTTTTCTCCCAATTATGATCACCTTGCCAAATTTTCATACCCAAAATATAACTATGTATCTGTTTATGTACTCTGATTCTTCAGAGGGCTACAAAATACCAATATTCTTTTTGTGCTTTCTTTCCCCACTAGGTAGTAGTTTTTGACCCTTTGGTGATAAAATCCCCTCTGTTGAGTATGTATGCTCTAGGATGTGGTCCTAAGATGAAGACATTCTGATGTCTCTGGTGGATGCTCACAGGATTAATGAGGCGTTAATGAGATTTTTTTCCTCCCTGTCTGTGCCAGAACACCTGTACTTTCCACTAACCTCAAAGCTAATGTTTCTATTCCTTCTGGCCCTATAGGAGCCACTGTCCAGAAGTTTTGGGTGATATCACCCTGTGCATGTACAGCCCAGCTCTCAGCAATGTGTTTGCAGGGGATCCCTTCATGGACGCTTGGAGCCCCATATTTCATAGCTTTTTCCTCTCTGCCCTGCTCAATGCATTCCTACCCTTCAAACCTGGGACTCTTGCCTTCTCAGCTCAGTGACACTGTGCTGCTCTGGTTCATTTCCTTGTAGAGAGGATCCTCAAGCTAGGACAGGCCTGATATAAAAACAACTTGGTTTATGGCCAGAATTTTAGTTTTTAACTTACAACCAGAGTCTTGAGTTACAACTCAAATGTTGTCCGCTTGTGCTTCCAGATGGTCTCAGATACAGATTCAACCTGTAAAGAGTTCTGGAAGGAACATTACCACATCCTTTTCTGTGTGGGGTTAATTGAGAAATCCTGGGTCAGTGTCCAAGGACCCTGAGATCTGCCTGTACACAAGAGAGAGGCTTTGGAGGCTGTGTAGAGGAGCCTGAGCCCTCAATCGACCAACTTGAGTTACAATTAGCCCTAGTGAATTGAGTTCCTAAGTCAAGGGTCCACTGTAGTTGAGAAGTTGCTTTAAGGCAAATAGCTGAGCAAACAAGATCACCTTGTCAATTTTTACCCTTTCAGAGACTGTAGTCTCCTGCTTCTTTCCCTGTATTAGGAGACAGTTGCCTATTTTTGTCCAGTTTTCTGGTTCATATGTTCCTTTATGGTGGGAAGGTTAGTTCTATACTTATACTTTCAGTTCCCATTCATATCTAGTGCAGGTGATAATCATATTTCATCAATGTAACAACAGTCTTCTAACCAGTCTCCTGGTCTTCTTACTTTCAGCCTGCAGAGTGAATTTAGTGAAATGCAAATCTCTTATTCCCTTGTTTGGAATCCTTATTAGACACTCCTTTACCCTTAGGATAAAGTTCAACTCTTTAAAGTAGCATACAGGCCTTCTTGCTCTGTGATCTGTCTCTCACCTCCTTCCCCAGCTTTGGCTTTTGTTGGTCTCTCTTGAGCTCACGTACATGTACTGATCTTGTCAAACGTGTGGTGATATTACTTGCCTTTGCTTAATTATTCTCCTATGTCTGAAATTTCCACTTTCCGACCCTTCACTTTACTTGGTTAACCCTTGTTTAACCTTCAGGTTGCAGCACAGCCTGACCTTTTTCATATCAGTATAGAACCCCTGCTTTATGCTCCATACAGTACCCCAGCATCGTCATTTAACAGTTCTTCTATTTCTTCTCTATACTCCTACTGCAAATCAGTTCTATATAGGTATTATTTTATCTATCCTATCTAGTACTTCTTCACAGTTGTTAGTACAATGCTTGGTGCATAACCAGGTATTCCATTAATATTTATTTACTGAATGAATGAATACATAGAGAATATGTTTATTCCCTTTTTCCTAAAACTGGTCTTCAAATGACAGGGTAACAGTTATAAATTCCTTAGTCTTCACTTCTGGAAAGATCAAATATTTCTGGCGGGAGTTGGCAGACTGTGACCTTAGGCCAGATCTGGCTTGCTGTCTGCTTTTGTAAATAAAATTTTATTGAAACACAGTCACGCCAGTTTCTATGTAAACTGACTATATAGCTGCTTTCTTTCCACCATGGCAGTGTTGTGTTCCTATGACAGAGACATCTGATCCATGCAGGCTAAAATGTTTACTTTCTGGCCCTTTACAGAAAAAGTTTGAGGACCACTAGTCTATAGCCTCCTCTTGTTATTTTAAATGGAAGAAGCCTAAGATACTATGTTGATGTTGACATTGTAGATTCTATACTAGTTGTATTTGAGGTCAGAAATTAACTTTGAAATCTCTGTGGCTTAATATTCATTTATAAGTCCACATACTCCTGTGCTGCTTGGGCAATTTTCCAGAGCTCTGCTCTCCATATAGTAGTTCAGAGATCCAGACAACTTCCATCTTGTGTTCCACTCGTGTTCCTGATTGTCTGGCAGAGGGAGAAGCTGGAAAGCCTGCAGTTAACGGGCCTCAAAGTGACACCTATCACTTCTGCTCACAGCCCATTGCCCAGAATGAGTCATATGTCCCCACCTAAGGAAAGGGTGTTGGAAATTAGGAAGAGCACATAGACAGTTGATGAACAGTAAGTATCTGTCACAGAAAGATTGCCTGAAAATGATTAAAAATACTTGGGAGGAATTTCAACTTAACATTTTCATTGTCAGTAATCTTGCAAATGCACTCTCCCACACACTGCATTATAATTATGTTTTCTATTTTACAGGTACCATATCCAAAGTATTAAAATATCATTAAAAGCAAATAGAAGGAATTTTTAAAACAAGAAAATTCAAAACCACTTTCTTCTAAAGTTATGGTCTACTTGTTTTTAAATGTTTGATTTCATTTTAAAATATTCAAATGACAGAATTCTTCAAGAATAATTGTGAAAATTAACTGAAATACAGCAACATTTTAAATGGCCTGAAGGATCTCTCTCATGAAGATCCATTATGAACCCTATTTCCATGTACATTGAAAATTTACACTATTAATGCAGAGTGATGGTTTTAAAGTCTTCTTTCCCCACTTTTGTCTGTTTTAAGCAATGGATCACCTTCAAGAAATGAAATCTTGGGAGGAAACCCAACTTATAAAATACAGGAAAGGAAGCTGCTGTGGTCCAAGAGGGGTGGCATTGGAGCCCTATCTATTCAATCTCTTTTTTATGACTCCTGTTTTCCCCTTCCCTAAATGAACACCTTTGCATGGTCTTTGAGGAGCGAAAAATCACTGCTTTGAGTTGTCTACAAGTCAGAATTTTGAATTGTCGAACCACAGATTTTAGGATACAAAGGAAATTCAGGGACCATCTATTCTGATTCCACTTTTAGTAGTTGCTTAACAGCATTGGAAGTGTAAGACTACAACCAACCTGTGTGCCAGATCTAAAAAAGCAGGGGATCTCAACCAAAAGTAACTAAAAAGTGTTGAAGATGTTATTTATTCTTATATTGGAAAAGACTACTAATATATATATCAGGGTATATTACAAAGTACATTATCAGATTTGTACTATTTAATTTCTATTTTTAATAACACATTAAATCACCCAGGAACCAGACACCAGAACAAAATCTGAGATCTTGAAAATAATCTACTTTCATACCTCACCAACCCTTTTTCTTGCTTACTCCTTTCTGGATTAATCACCATTCTGAACCCAATGTTCATATTTCCTTTTTATATAGTTTCATTGCTCCCTTCTGTCCTTCTCCTTCCTTCCCTCATTCTCTCTCTTCTTCCCTGCTTTCCTTCCTTCTTTCTCTTTTTTTTTCTGGTACTGGGATTGAACCCAGGGCCTTGGGCATGCCAGGCAGATGCTCTACCACTGAGATATCTCTCTCTCTGTCTCTGTGTCTGTCTCTCTTTGCTTCTCACTCTGTGCTTTTAAAAAATAAAAATAGGGCATCAATCTGTTTATAATCTTTTGGGATTTGTTTGTTATAATTCAGTATTATATTACTTAGAATCATCCATATTGTTTCAAGTTACAGTTTGACTTCTCTGTAATAATCCATTATATCAACACAACAGTTTATCCATCTACTTTCCAGTTATGGGAAATTAGGGTATATCTATGTTCTTGATGTGTAGAGTATAGTGATGGCTGTGGAAACTCTTTTATATGCTTCTCTTTATATGCTTTCTGTTACCTAGGAGCTGAAATATTGAGTCATGGTGTATGTGAGTTTCTCACATGGTGTGTGTGAGTTTAGGAAGTAGTGCTGAACTGTTTTCTGTCCCTTTAGCCAATGTTTTGTGGAAGCAACAACAATTTTCCACCTTTACTTTTGAAACAGTATCTATTTATGTCCATCTCCATTCCCACTCCTGTGCACTAAAACTCTTTTGAAGTTGGTTAACTTTGGAAACAGGTTGGATCAGTCACCTACTTTCACCTTAGGTCTTCCTTGGTCTGGTTAGCAGTTGCTGCTCCCGACATAGGCATAAAAGCATTGTCAGAGCCACTGCAGATTTAGTCTCATCTCACTGCCAAGTTCTGTGGTGCTGCCATATTGATTTTCCTAGCTGCTTAAATCTTGACAGTTCTTTGGCATAACTCCTTGCTTTTTTGGTTTCACGATCCCTATCTTGACACTAAATATTGAGGAAAAGTAACCCTTGGAGAGCCCTGACTTCCAGATCCTTAGTCTTTTTTCACCTTGGGCAGCTGAGAGATCCTTAAGGTAGAGATGACAGCATTCAAATGGTGTACAAGTTCAGACAGGATGGGAACACTAATGAGTGATGTAGGACCCAATAGTGTAACACTGTCGGGACTGTGGAGGCCTGATGATGAGATAGCCTCTTCTCAAAAGTCTTTTGATTTTCTAGAAGAAAATAAGAAATCTAGATTTTCTATGTAAAAAGTTGACCTTTTGACCTTTGAGTGTTAAAAATTTATTTGGTATTGGGAAAAAGTACTGTGTAGGCCAAACAAAATATATCGAACCTGGATTCAGCTCACAGAACATTGATTTGTGAACTTTGGCCTGTCTGCATTTTGCTTTGCTGTTGACTTATCTGGTGGTTCTGGCCAGGGAGTCACCCTTTTTTGGAGAGATGCTTCATTATTATGTCTATCAGGTTAACTTCAGTTTGCAGGTGGTCTGATACTGAGAACAGGCAGGGCAATATCTGATTACTTAGCCTTTTTACCTCACTGTTTGCCTTAAGTACTTCTATCAGATGCTGGAGCTTGGAAAACCAACTTGTCTTCATAATTTTAGTAAAAGAGAAATGTTATAAGGAAAGACTTTCTTTTTAACTATTGAAAAGTATGTACGACAAGAGCCTGTGCATTTTATTATTCAGGGCTTCTTCCATCTGTTTGCACTTGAGAGTTTCTTTATGAGCTCTTGCTCCGATATTAATCAGGCCCTGACATCAGCAGATGCTGGATTCTCTCCACTCGCATCTTATCATAACATGCTGGTGAACTAAAAAGTGGTTTTTTGATTTTGAAAAAGAAGATCTTTGACCTTCTACCACCGTAGAAGTGTTCACCACCTTGTGATTTGTGGATTCTAGTCTGCTGACCATTTAAAGTACAGCTTTCTTGAAACACAAAACCTTTGCTTTCCTTGGAATTATGTGGCACATTCTAAGGGTAGATGAGATCAGCATCAACTCAAGGAATCAAGAATGTACCTCATATATCACATAGTTTTTTTTCTTGGTTCTTGAGTCAGTAGTAGACTCAGTATTTTCTGAGCTGGGTCTGCTGGTCTGCTAAGTGCAGGATTGTAGATGAGATCTCTAAGATTGAGCTAGTGGAGTCTGTTAGAACAAGGTGCACAGGATCATAGGTTTCATCCCCATAACAATCTTGCATATGTGTGGTCTCAGACTCAAGAAGGATTAAATTACTGAGCAAATACTTCATCATCAGAGAAAAAAAGGGCATTGCACATATCCTGTTGGATATGGTAAGTGATGTTATCTGTGGTTGGAGTCAGCATCTATACCACCTACATGTGGGGAGACCACTTACATTCCATGAAATTTCACAACACATGCAATATAGGGCCCATAAAGTTAAATAACCAATGGAAATTTCCCTGACTTCCAAGAAATATAGCAAGAAAGGAGTCTTATAGGTAATGGAGCTTGGGTGGAGTTCTCATGACCAACTCTTGTTAGACTAGGAAAAGTGTTTTTATGTGATTCTGTGTTTGCATGAAGTCATATACATGCATCCTATGACAATGCTGTCTTCTCATGGAGCATGGGTAGAAGGGCAGAGAGGACTGTCTATGGGCCTAGAATTGTGAACTCTTGACTTATGGCTGTCTATGCACACCCTAGTTGCATATTTCCCAAGTGTTTTCCTGTGCAAATCTTCATTATAAGAAAGACAGTATTTTTTTTTACCTGTACTTATTGTTTTAAGGCTATTTAAAAAATTTTTTTACTATGAAAAGTTGCAAAGAAAATAATGAGAATCAAATGAATGAGCATCCATAGACATATCATCTGGGTTTAGCAATTGTTAACATTTTGCTGTATTTGTTCCATCATTTTTGCTAGTGTTATCTTATCCTTACATATTTTCTAAAACAATGGCAACTTCCTGTGTAGACGCAACACTATTATCATTCTTATTAAAATGAACTATATTCCTTAACATCATCTAATACGTGGTCTGAGTTCATATTTCCCAGGCAACCCCACAATGCATTTTGCGGCCAGTTTGTTTAGCTCAGGATCCATTGGAGCACAATGGATTTCATTTGGTTATGTTTCTTAAGCCTCTTAGAATTACTATTTCTCACCTGTGCTGTGTGTGTGTGTGTGTGTGTGTGTGTGTGTGTGTGTGTGTCCCCACCTGTGATATGTTGATGAAATAAGCCAGTTGGTCTGTACTATGTCTCATCTTTTGTATTTGTTTGATTTTTCAGGATGAGTTTTGATGCTTTGCATTTGGTGTTCAAAATGGAGTAGGATCTGGAGATTGGCAGTGAGCAGGAATGCACATAGAGATAGCAGGAATCTTCCATATTCCTACATCCTGCTCTGAAGGCTGATAGACAGATGAAAAATCATGTTAATAAACAGCTCCATGGTTGTTTCCAGAAGAACGAGGAGGTATTCTTTCTCTTAGGTCACAGCGCAGAGCTTGAGTATGTAATGATCCTCTTGGGTATATATGTGGGTTTTTTTCCCCCATTAACTTTATTGGTACATTTCAGGTATAAAATACAGTTACATTCATCATTGGGATCTTGTACCATTACATGAGTCTCTTGGTTCTTATTTTTTTTTCCCCTT
>NW_004624763.1:3996184-4043216 GCF_000247695.1 Heterocephalus glaber
TATCAGAGTGTTCCATCTCGTTTCCCTTTGGGGTTGCTGTAGGTGATCTGGAAGTCTGTTTTTGAGGCTTGTTTATGTGTCTTCTCATTTCCACTGTGGGGGTTGTGTCTGTACTTCTGGCACCCATGCAGCTCACCTTCTCTGCCCCAGGAGCTTGGGATGGCAGCGGGGAAGCTTCCTTCTGGGTGCTGGGACTGGCTCAGCTTCACTGCCCTAGGAGCCTGGGATGGAAGTGGGGAAGCTTCCTTCCAGGTGCTGGGACCAGCTGAGGTTCACTGCCCTAGGAGCCTGGGATGGAGGCGGGGAAGCTTCCTTCTGGGTGCTGGGACCGGCTCAGCTTCACTGCCCTAGGAGCCTGGGATGGAAGTGGGGAGCTTCCTTCCGGGTGCTGGGACCAGCTCACCTTCTTGGCCCTAGGAGCCTGGGATGGAGGCAGGGAAGCTTCCTTCTGGGTGCTGGGACCGGCTCAGCTTCACTACCCTAGGAGCCTGGGATGGAGGCAGGGGAGCTTCCTTCTGGGTGCTGGGATTGGCTCAGCTTCACTGCCCTAGGAGCCTGGGATGGAGACGGGGAAGCTTCCTCCTCTTGGGTATATATGTTGAATAGTGTATCCTGAAAAAAATAAGATGAAGACAGCCAAGAAGCAGAAAGATGAAAGCTATGAGGATATCACAGAGAATTTCCAGTGGCCTGACATCTTCAGTTTGTTTTACTTAGTTTACTCATGTCTCTTAGCAATAGAGAGCCCAGATTTGAAATAAAGAACTACAGAGGACTAAATATCTTGAGAAGCTGAGTAACAGGCCTTAAAATAAGACTTAGGAGGAAGTCAGCCACAGAAAGGAGGTTAGTGTGTGGATGCACATCATGGTATATGTTGTGGTTTGAATCTGCACGGTCCTCTCCAATTCTCAAACACTCAGAGGTGAGGCTTTCTGAGGGTGGCTGGATCATGGGGATGCCGTAATAATTGGATTCATCCACTGGTGAGTTCAGCAGCTGAGTATGCTGCTGGGAGTTGGGGCCTGGTTAGAGGCAGTCACTGGGGATGTGACCTGGAAAGGTATATCTCCTGGCCAGGCTCCTCATTTCTCTCTGCTTCCTGGCTACTGTGATGAGACCATCTCTTCTTCATGGCGGGCTCTTCCACCAAGTGGTTTCTGCCTTGGAGCCTGCCGAGCAAGGACTGAAAATTCTGAAACTGCAAGCCAAAATAAACCTCTCTTCTTTTAAGTTATGAGTGTCAGGTATTATGTCTCAGCACTGAAGAGAGCGACTCTGACAATGAGTTTTAAGCAGGCATGAACCTGAGCATGTTCTTTCCCATTTGGTGTCCCAACATGATTAAACCACATTCCAAGAGAATGTCTTTTTTTTCTGTTATGAATGTATGCTAATAAGTGAAGTTACTAAGAAATGATCTTGACTGGTATAAATTTAGCTTTCTCCTTCTCCCTCTTCCCACCCATATTTTAATAAATAGTGAAATGGCTGGAAGTATTCAGAAAAATGACAGAAATCAGAGGCTTGGGGAATTATCAAGTTAGATGATGTGTAATTGAACAATGTTGAGCACAATACACAAATCAAAAGTGGTCTAAGGTCTGTTAGAGGAGGAAACTTATTTGGGTCTGGCTCTGTGTCTCAAGTCTAACCATGGCTAGAGGTGGTATTTCCTGTTTATCTTTCATAAAGCTGGCAGCAATTTTTACGTCATGTTCTCTGCAATATCCCTGACCTCTACTGAATGAAAAGTGATTTCTAGTTTTATTTTTTAGCATTCACAAAGACAAACCTTCCAGAGAAGCTTCCTTTTCTTCCTAGCATCTGGATAAATGGAAGGATAGTACCAAGAGGTAGGTGTTTGGACCAGTTAGGATGTTTGATGGGCTCAGTGGAGGTGGGCCTTAGTGTTAAAATTTTGGGGAATTATGCTGTTCATATATTATTATCCAAACATGATGGTGGGCTTGGATATTACCTGCCTTAATGTTGTAGCTATATTTTAATCTTAAAATAAAACTTTCCTATTTAACAGAGAAATGAAGAAAGGGAAAAAAGCAAAAAACTCTCAAGAAATAAAAAGTTAAAAATATTTATTTGGGACAATAAAATCTGCTTGCAATTGAGACTAACACAATGTTGGGCAACACTGGGATATTGTTTGCACTTCTTTTTATATTATCTTCCCATTATCGGGCACCCCTCCACACACACCTGGATATCCAGGTGTTCAGCAGCCCCCCCCCCCGTGTGGGTTGTGGGATCCTTAGTGTTCACTTTGCTGCATTCCATTGAGAACACCCCTGAAAGGCTATTCCTTTTCCCATTGTGAAGATCTTTTTTCTTTTCTTCACTACCCATGGAAAGAATTTGATAAAAATACAGTAGTTCAGATCAATGTACAGTATATACCAGCAATTAACCAATGGTAGTGATCAATATTTTATTTTCAGTTTAGTATATGCATTTCAAAAAAAATCTTGTAAACCCAGCTAATGCATATGCAAAGGCATCGTCAGAATTTCAGTATGGATTTGATGGCTGAGGCAGCACAGTGAACAGACTTTCATTTACACTCTCTCAAATCTCAACACATGCCTTCTATTTCAAACCTAGTTTAAAGACAGGAAATATTTGAATTTTACTTTAACATCATTAAACTCTGTTTTTCTTATGTCTTCACATTGCCAGGACATTTAAAAGTCCTTTCCAGTCCTACCAAAAAAAAGACATCTTCTGTCTAGCTTGTAACCAACTGTTCTCAATATTGGAAAAGAGATAGACTGTGTACATTAGGAATTTCAGTCCCTCACTTTGCATTCAACTAACATATGACTTCATTAACTCTCATCCTGACTTTTCAGTTTGAGACATGTTACTCCAATTTCCATCCCTGAGACACAACATCTGACACCCACAACTTAAGGGAAGAGAGGTTTAATTAGGCTCACAGTTTCAGGGGATTCAGTCCATAGTTGGCTGGCTCCAAAGGAGAAACCTCATGGAAAAAGGGTGAAGCTAAGCTGCTTAAATTCATGGTGGCCAGGAAGCAAAGCATGGAAACCAGTGATGAAGGGGTAAGGAACCAGATATAGACCCCAAGGTCATACCTCTATGACCCACCTAGACACATTCCAAAGTGTGATTTACCAATCCCGTCAATGGTTCTGAAGCCAATCAAATTGAAAATTAAACTTAATGGTCATAAGGCACATTATTATTTTCCCTTCTGCAGTGTTAACAATGAACATTTTCACTCTGTCATTATTTAACGAAGAGATGATTAATAGTGAATACATGGTTCTGAAATTCCTTAGAACAGTTCATAGAAATATAATGTGAGGCTCATATATAATTTAAATTTTCTAGTAGTCAAATTAAAAAGAAACAGGTAAAATAAAAATTTAATTATTATTTTATTTAATCTAATATGTAAAACATAATTATCATTTTAACATGTAATTAATATAAATAATGAAATATTTCATATCTTTATTTTTTGTACTTAGTCTTTGGAATCTATGACCTGTTTCACAATTACTGTACATCTCTATTTGAGTAGTTGCATTTCAAATACTCAGTAACTAAATGTGGCTGGTGATTATCATATTCCCAGCCTTAGCAAATTTCTGAGTAAGAAGAGAATAAAACTATGAATTTGTACTTAGTTTTCAATTAGATTGTCTTCATGAAAAATGTTTAAGTCTAAGCTAATAATTTTCTTCCCCAAATACACTTTTCTGCTATCATTCTCTAATTCAGTAATTGTCCCTCACAGGCCTGCCATACAAAGGCTGATCAAAATATATAATGTGTGTTTAAATTTTTAAAAATCATTACAATAAAAGACACCTTGCCTCTAATACCCCTCAAAATACTCCCCCTCGCTTCAAATACACTTATTGCATCATTCTTGCCCCTCTTCCGGAAGCAGTTCTGGAAGTCCTTTTTTGTGAGTGTCTTTATGAGTTGTGATAAAAAATGCAGTGAACGCTGATGCCACGTGCCATCCAGAAGAAAGATAGGCTCATGAAAACATTATGATGTGTCCTCATCCACCTGGCACTGTGACATTTCTGGCCCTTCTTCAAAGTTAAAATGAACATGAAAGATAAACATTGTAGATCACTTTGGGACATTGAGGCAATCATGACAGTACAACTAAAGAGATGAAAGAAGACTTCCAGATCTGCTTCAGAAAGTGGCAAGAACTGTGGAGTAAGTGTGTTTGAAGTAAGGGGATAATTTGAGGGGATTAATGGCAAAATATTTTTTACTGCAAAAAACATTTTAAATGTAATTATTCACTGTATTGTCCTTGTGTGTGGTCTTACAGGTAGGACACTGTTCATTTATAAGAGGCACTATTTACAGTGCACCCAGCTGTATACCACACTGTTGTTTCAGTAACACTACCTAGTTGTCCATGCCAGATAGGGACTGACTCCAGTGCTTCCTCTCCCTCACTTCTACGCCCATCCTCCAAATGTCTAAATTCTGTTTAGTTTTATTTCCAAAGTGCATCTAGAAGCACTCATCTGTCAATCTCCCCTATCATTCCTTTGAATGGGATGCTACCATGGCCTCTAACTGGCTTCCCACACCCACTTTGGATGTTTCCCAGTCTATCCTCCATTCTGTACGGCCTGTGTTATCAAAGGCCAAACCAAGCATGCTATTCTCCCATTTAAGTTAAGTTCTCTCTCTGACAACTTCCCAGGCTTTTAGGTGAGATTCCAAAATCTTATGGCCTCTACAAGGCTTTTTTAATCTGATTTCCATCCCTCTTCTAGTCCTTCCTTCTTTATTTTACTATCTCTTCTCCCTGGGAGGATGTTCACACATTCTCTTACTTTGACCTCACATGTTTGGTGCCCTCTCTCTTTCTTTTCTGTTTCTCCCATTCCTTTTAAAGATCACTTTCTGAGGAGCACTATCTTTAACTTCTTGAGTCCCATTCTTTATATTCTTACAGCCTCTACTATGTTTTCTTCCTACCACTTACCACAATTTAAACTTCATGATTATTTATATAATTTTAATATACTACTTGTATATACCAATTTAACTTTCATGAGAAAAGAGAACCACACCTCCCTTGTTAGTCCCCTTTATATCTGTGGCACTAGTCTGGGGCCTGGCATATAGTAAGTATTTAGTATTTTCCAGCTGAATCTGCAGCTGCATGTGCCCCACCTGTTCTTTGGTAGCTTGAAGAGGCTTCTCAAGATTGTTGAAACTCTTATTTGCATGACTAAGTGTGTCAGCTTCTTTTTCATTGTGAAGGTTTTAGGATGCATCCCCTAAGTCATTCCATTACACTGACAAAACCAAAAAGTCTGATAATGACTACGGAAGAGGGCATGGAACAAAATAATTTTTACACCAATGCCAAAAGTGTATACTGATATAACCACTTTGGAAAACAGTTTGGAATGGTAAATTTGAAGATGCACATACATTGGACCTAGTAATTCAACAAACATAAACCAGAATAAGGGGCACGAGTTGCTTGTTTCACAGAGCTAACTGGTAATATTATGATAATCATCTGAAGGCCTTGCAGAAGTTTCCTGGGTTGACTGTTGACATCTCCTGCTGGGAAGGCTGGCCACTGAGCAGTAATAATACCTAGGAGGGTGGAAGCTCCTGTCTTTGGTTCCATCCATGGCCTCCACTCCTACCACCATAGTTACTCCATTCAAATGCCTGTTGTGTTGGCACTGTTGTGCCTTGTGGTGGTTAAGCTTAATTGTGTCAACTTGATTGACTTGAGAACCACCCAAGAGATTAAAGCAACATCTGGGTGTGTCTGCGTGGATCATGGAGGGATAACCATGGGGTATATATCTAGACCCTCACTTGTGTCTCTCTAGTATTGTTCCTGTTCTTTGCCTCCCTACTGGTTGCTATGAACTAGGCATTTTTGCTCTGCAGTACCTTTCTGTTGTGATGTTTTTGCCTTGGAGCCTTGACTATGGATTGAACTTGTGGAAACCATGAGCCAATTTAAACCTCTCGTCCTTTAAATTGTGAATGTCATTGTGTATTTTGTTCCAGCAACAAGATACATGTGCTAAAACAGAAGCCAGTGTATTCTGTCTCTTTGGTGAGTGCTCTCTGTGAGGTATTCATTCTCTCTGCTGAGTCCTAATGTGTTATAAACATCTCCATGGATAGTGATGGGCTTCCGTGGGTCCACTGCAGGCAAGCATCTACTCTAGACCTTCTTGGCCCTGATTATTCTTTCTTCTTCCAGGTCCCTGCTCACTCAGCCAGTCAACTCTAAATGATTTTTAATCCTTAGATCTATTAATAGTTGTGCCACTTCCTTTCCATATGAAGAGGATGACTGGCTAGAATGCCTGGATGTAGTTGGTTCTTTGGGAAGATTTCCTCCTCTTTTGATTTTGATTTGGGCCCATCTCTGAGTGCAGGTGGTCATTTTTGAGTCACTCTGATGTACTGAGCTGACTCACTTATGAGCTATTTTTCCCTTCTCTCACCTGGTCAGTAGGGCCTCTCTGTGTGGCCACAGGTATAATTTGATGAGAGGTAGATGAAATAGCTTCAGGATCATGCAGTTTGCTTGTACCCCTTGGCCTTATTTGGATCTTATAGAATATTTATTGCCAGACCTGCCTGACTTTATGACTTGGTGTGTTGGGTAAAACTCAGCTCATGCGGGCCAACTCTTCATTTTTTTTTTTTTTTGTACCAAGGATTGAATTTGGGACTTGGGCTTTTCAGGCAGTCAGTGGCACCACTGAGCTAAATCTCTGGCCCTGGGCATCTGTCGTTGTAGGGTAATTGGTGTCCTGTGGTAGTCACCTGATCTCTTCCAGGGCTCAGTCGTATCCCAGGAAATAGTTTTTGAGGAGCATATAGTTCCTTACTGAAGATAGCATGGCCATTTCAGGACCCTATGGAACTGATTAGGTTGTATTCTCCTATTGTTTATTTTTGTATATTTTTGTTATAGTGTCTTTTCATACCATGGAAACTTCGAAAACCAAAGAGTGTACCAGATCAGGCTTGTGCTTTCACAGCCTGGACTTGCTGCGGTGCTTTCTGCTCCACTCAAGGGTGGCAAACATGTACTGTGCCTAATCCATGTAAGTGAACGTTGCTTCTGTTCATCTTTATTGATAGGGATGTGGATGAATCTGTTTTAGCAAGGGTATGGTATCTGGCCCAGCAACCACAATTGTGGCCACTTGGCTATAAAATGTTATAGATTTAGTTTCTTTAATAATTAATCGACTTTCAAGATTTTCTAAATCTCTTTGAGTCTGTTTTGGTGGTTTATTCTTTTCTAGAACAAGATCCTTTTCACCTAAAGGAGTTCATAAATTTTTTATTAGTTTCATATTACCTACTACATCTGTAGTTGTGTCCTTCTTTTTATTTGTGCTCTCTTTCTATTTTTCTCACTCACTTTTGCCAGAGGTCTGCCAATTTTATTAGCTTTTTATGAAGAGCCAATATTTGGATTTGTTTTACCCTTCTGTTTTATTTTTGCTTTGTGTTTTATTAATTTTTTTCATCTACATTTATTTTTCTTTTCAATGTTTATGTTTCTCTTGCTTGTCTTTTTTTCCTAGTTTCTTATATTGTATACTTGGCTCATTAATTTTTCATACTTTCCTTTTTTGTTATAAGTATTTAACTATATATATTTTTGGATTTTTAATCATATATATTTAAGTTATAAAAAGCTACAAATCTGTGTCTCATGCTTTTGATCAGTATATTTTTATCTTTCATTTCCTTATTTTGTTCTTCCAAAAGCCATGTGTAATTTAGAAGTGTTTTTTAAAGTTTAAGTACATAAGTTTCTTTGATAATTCTATTTGCTGTCTATTAATTTAACTAACTTTTTGTCATATAATGCAATTCATGAGATACTCTCTGAAACTTGCTAGGATCTATTTTATGGTCCAAATATAGTTAATTTTTAAATGTTCTTTCTCAAATTGTTAAGTTCACTGCCTCATAGGTTCACATTAGATCATGTTTGTTGTTCAAATTTTTATCATTATTGATTTATTGTTGTTTGGGATATTAATTACCGAAGAATTGTGTTAAAATCTTCCATTATCATGTAGATTTGTCCCATTTCTATATTTCCAGTATTTTTAAAAATATACTTTTCATAAATTAGGTACATATGTATGTAAAATTATTATACCTTGGCAAAGTGAGTCCTTTATGTAGTGATCTTTTATACATCTATAATCTCTGCCTTTAAGTTTATTTTTTGTCTTGTACTGTTAACACTTTACCAATTTTTAAATTAATGTTTTATTGATATAGCTTTTCCTAATTTTATATTAAAAATTTTTTTGTGTTAAGACCTAGATGTATTCTTTGCAAATGAACTGAAGTTGTATTTTATTTTTAATCCAGTCTGGAGATATTTGTTTTTTAATCAATGGAATGCAATTTAATCAAGTCTGTTTATGTTGATTGAGGTTAATGTTATGTTTGGATTCACTTCTATAGCCTTGTAATGGTTTGGACTGAAGAGTTAACCTGGATTTTTCCACATTTCTTTGTTGAAAGGTATTCCTTTTTACATACAGCCTAACTCATGCAACAAACCACAGAGGTAAGGGTTTATTATCCCTCTTTTGTAGGTAAGGAAACTGAAGGTCAGAGAGATTAATGAAGACACTTAAGGTCCAATATCTAGCAAGTGACAGAAATGGGAATCATAGTCAGTTCTCTATGGCTCTAATATCCTTGCTCAGTTCACAAGGAGGTGAACTAATGCCCAGTAATGGGGGAACTCTCTTAAAATTGACCCAAAATGTAATGAATTATCAGTTGAGGTCATGGATATCCCACTGGACTTTTCTAAGCAGAGATGGTGTGGTCATATGTCATGGCTGTTAACGTGGGAACATCCTTGGAGCAGAAAGCCGTACTTCAGGACAAAGGCTTGGATTACATGATCATTCAGGTCTATTTCAGTTTCCATCAGCCTATTGAAACTGCAAGGGCTTAGCAAATATATGCTTTTCAAAACTCTCCCTGCTTTCTGAAAGGAGCCGCGATGTGAACTTGTCATTTCTTCACTCAGCCTTCTTAATCTGCTGCAGTGTTGGGTGATATGTCCAGGTGGGGACTTAATACAGTGCTGTTTGATTATTTCTTGTTGAAAGTATGTTTGGCTCATTTAGAGAGGAGAAAAACAAATCATGTGTGTTTTGTAGAGTGAAAATATGAGTACAGCATAAGGCTTGTTTATCTGATATGCTAGAGCCAAGAAATGCAAAAGCCAACAGACACTGAATTGCATATTCATATCACATTAACAACTTTAATAAGTTCATAACTCATTTTAAATACAAATCATATTTTTAAAATATAATAATATTTTATATTCAGCTTTTAGTAAATAGCCAGAATTCATAGGGAAGTAAAACATTTGTCCTTTGTGCCTTGCTTTGTTGACATATTCTACCTTGAAAAGGCCAAAAGCCCATGGGAATAAAAAAATTAATATCTGTCAGCAGCAGTCTTATCAAGCTGGCCCCTCTGTAGACTCTGCTTCTGTCCACTTACTTTTACATCCTCACTACTACTCCTTCAGTAACCATCCTCTTTCTTGTAAAGCCCAGCCAAAAGAACAGTACTTTCAGAAGGTTCCATTCACCCACACATATCTCCCTGTACTGTATCTCTCCAGGTACCCGGAAGTGGCAGCTGAAGTATCCGAAAAAAGGTTTTGGAATTCTTTCCTTCCAGGTTGAATACTCCTTTTAAATTTTTTAAAAACAATTTTTCAGGTGATTCCTTTAATGTCTCTCTATGGCGTGTAAGAAAGAGGTCACCACAGTAATCCCGCCGTATCTGTGGGGGACATGTTCCAATATTATATACAGTGAAGACACATGCTAGAGAAATACTTGTATATGAAGAACTTAAAATTAAGAAAATTCAGAAGATTACATTAAAAATCCCAGATTGTCGCCACTAGCCATTATATGATTTCAACCGTAGAATACCTCGGTTCTCGTGGTGGAGGACCAGTGATTTCTGTGCCCGGCCTGGGCTAGTGGAGCCTCTGCCCTTGTGGTCCCTGTCTGCCCGGCCTTCTTTAAGCCTTTCCTATTGAGAAAGCAGCTCCTCAATTCAAAAGCCAGCATATTTGTCACCTTTATTGAGGAGCCCTCCGTGGCCCCTCACAAAAACAACCACTATCCCTCCTCTATGGTTTCCATGGTACTTGGAATATTTGCCTATAACTTATTTTATAATTCACATGAAACATAATAGTAACAGTGATTTCTTCTATTTCTACTCCTTTTGCTAGGTTATGTCTCATTCAGTTTTATATGTAGATGTCTTTATGGGGCCCCGCACAAAGTGTTCAATAATTGACATTTCTTGGAAGTTCTTTTTTTTTTTTTACTAATATATTTATTCTTCAAGAAATTGTCCCTTTACTTTCTTCTGCAGTACCTAGAACATGGGATCTTGTATGCAGCCATTTAGCTATGACAGCCTGGCTGTGTGATCTGGGTTTTCTCCTTGTTTTCTGGGAAATAGTTCAGCTCTGTCAAAGAACTGTCAAGAGTAATTCTAATATTGAGGGTGAAGAGGTGGCTACTTGAAAAGCTTGGAGATCCCTTTGTAGATGAATAGACTTGTGTCTGTCTCAAATCTGGGTTAGGGCTATTGCTTTGATAGTGCAGTCAGCAAGGATCAGAAGTCAGGAATTCACGATCTTTCATTCTGTTCTGAGGATTGCTGAAATGCTTTGTCTGAAAACAACAACCTTCCTGGGCTGGAGGTGAGAGAGGGAAGAAGTTAAGAGTTGAAAGGCATGCTCTTCTATTAGCTACTGTGACAAAGTGGATCATGCAGGCTTCAGGTCTGCTAAAAAACTTAAGAATGAAAGCAATGTGAGGCACAACATTCAAGAGAAGATTACAGTACAGTTTTGGGTGTTGGCTCAGGTGTGAGTTGACAGGTACTTCACACTGTTGGTGAGGAGGACAGAAGTATACATTGGTACACTCTTTCTGAGTGCAGTTTTGTAATACATATTAAGAATCTTAAAGGTATTTGTACTTTCTTTTCTCAGCAATGCTACTTGAATGGATTTTTCTTAATGAAGTCATCTGACAAATGTATCAAGATATTTATTTGTATAAGGATGTTTAGTTAGAAATAACATAAAGAACATAACAAAAATAGGCAACCATTCAGATCTGTTCTTCTATCACAAAGGAGTATTACAAAGGAATTCAAATAATATTGCAGAGATACAGTCACAGAGAGGGAAAGAGGTATATGATATATTGTTGTTTTATAAGGTTACCTATGAGATCATAGGTAGATTATGGTCAAGTTTTGTAAAGCACACATTTATGTACTGCTGAGAGATATTTTTCTTTTATTTTGATGATACAAATTTTCTACACAGAGACAGTAGTATATATTTGATTTATAAAGAGCTAATATTTTTTTTCAAAATTATTGGCTATGGAAAGGATAATTCCTAAGCTGGGAAGGGGGATTTCATAGTCATAATTTCAGCACTATGGTGGGCTGAGGCAGGAGGATCACAAATTTAAGTTTTGCCTGGACAACTTAGTGAGACTCTGTCTCAAACATGGGGGTGGAGTAGTGGGGGCACTGGGGATGTAGCTGAGTGGTGGAACACCTGTGCGTTCAATTTCTTGTATGAAAGACAGAAAGGAAGAGAGAGAGAGAGAGAGAGAGAGAGAGAAATTCCTTTAGGTCAATGTTGTCCAAGTTGAATGTGTAGTTTTTGGAATAGGTTACAAGTATCACATATTAGCAAAGTACAATGACTGAGCTAATAGGCAAACAAACTTGGTGGTATTTGGTAATATTTGTGAATGTTATGAATGTTATTATCTTTCATATCCTTCCAGTGGAACTACTTCTGTGGGATAGCTGCTTTTTGATTCCTGAGATCTTTTCTCTTTCTTTGGCTTTCACTTTTCAAATACTATGGTACCTGAGGTTACAGCCCTTCCTTAGTATGAGGTTGTGCCCCTTTCTTTGTCACAATGCTGGTGGTCTCTTTCTGGCTCCTCATTAATTATTTTTGTTCATTTCATCAAGTGTTTTGAGAGTCAGGTTTCATGATTCAAATGCCATTCTACCGTGTTAGCTTGTGAGTTCTTACAATAGTGTGATGCTTAGAAAATTCTTCCTTTCTAAAATTTGTCAAATGTTTACCTATTCTGTTATAAAAATATATTTTGATATAATTCTAACATTTATTTGGAATCCATTTTTTGTACGATATGAGACCATAAATTGACTTTTTCCCCCAAAAAATACTGAACTAGTTTTATGCAAAGCATTTATGGAGTAACCCATTTGTTTACATATTGGCTTGTGATATGGACTTGGTCACATATTAAGATATATTGTATACAAGAGTCTGTTTCAGGCCTTTTTGTTTTATTGAATTGATCTGCTTATTGATTCTTATGCCAGCATTATGCTGTTTTAATTATTTAAGAATTAAAATGCAGTTTAATATTGTGTCAGTACATTTCTACTGATTTCACTTTTGAAAAATTTAGTTGTCTTTACACATAATATTTGCCAAATACAATGCTTATCATTATGTCAAAAATATGAATTAATTTGGAAATAATTAACACTTTCCATAATTTAATCTACCCCTTTAGGAGCATGTTTTGTCTTTCCATTTGTTTAAATTTTCTTATGAAATTATGTTTCGTCTCTCAGGGTTTTGTTTAACTAATTTATAATTTGTAAATATTATGAATTGAACCTTCCCCTCATTACATTTTTTCACTGATTATTACTAGTATATAGGAAACAGAATATTTTATAATTATTTTGTTGAGTAGTATTACTGGCTATAGTAGTTCTTTGATACTTTTATATTTTTTAGAAAAATAATCATATTATTTTGTGCAAAAAATTATAAGTTCTGTCCTCTTTCCAACTAATTTTATCTTGTTTCTTTTCTTGCCTGTTAGTAGTGGTCAGGAAGCCTTGCCTCCTTCTTATTTAATGAGATCAGCCTTAGTAATTTGCTGCTAAGAGTCATTGACAATTGGACTGAAAGTTTAGGAAGTATACTTTGCTTCCTAGTTCACTGAGGCTTAAAAATCAGAAAAAGTATTCAATTTTTCAAATGATCTTTTGTACTTTTATAATTATGTGCTCTTATTTGATCTAGTAGTGTCATGTTAGTTACATTAATATATTTCCAAATATTAGACAGTTCTTGCATTTTCAAGGCAATTTCTCTATTTAATAGTGCTGGCTTATTATTTTATTATACTTAGATTTAATTTGACTTATTTATTTTGAAGTTTCACAACTGCATTCATAAGTGAAACTTGTTCCAGAGTAACATTTCTTGAAGTGTATTGTAAGAAGGACTATAATGAAGAAAAATAATGGCTCTGCGGTCACATACATTTGAGAAAGGCAGATTAAAACATTTTAACAAAGTCTTGGTTCAGGCCTCTGGGAGACCTTAGGATGCGAACACATGGTCTAATCGCTGGGAGAGTGCTTTCTCAGTGAATCCACAAAGGCTGTTCTTCCCTCAGAGGAGGATGCTGGTTTTCATAGAACCCTCTTTGGAAAATACCAGTCACTGTCATACTTTGACATCAGGGATAGCTTTTCACAATTTTATGAACGCTGGGATGGATTATATAGTATAAATTTTGTACATTTCCTGGAAACTTGCAAGGTCTTGGGCCTAGCATTGTCTGGGCCTGGGCTCAGTTTTGAGCATTATCCCTTAATAACATGTGCCATGTCTTCCATGAATAGGCAGCTTTTCTAGTCCATGGAATCAATGTAGTTCATATTTCTAGAAAATTCTTCACTTCATTGAAATTTCTAAATATGTAACATATAACTATAGGTAGAATTCTCTTTAATTCTTAAAATATGTCTTACTTATTTGTTGATAAATAAAGTGAGATGAGATGAGATGATTTGTAGCACATGCATAAAACAAGTATGTATATGATACTTAATAAATGGTGAACTCTTTTATTTCCTACCTTGCTTCTATCTTTTTAAAATTTAGATTTGTTAGGACTTTTTCAGTTTGAGAATGTTTACCTCAGATAACCACTTCTTCTTCTTATTTATGTATCTGTTCATTTATTTTATTGTTTAAAAATTCGTGTTTTCTCTTGAAAGTTTAATTTCTATTTCTTCTTGTTTTCCTTGCAGTTGCTTTTTTTCTTTTCTAGCTTCTTGAATGATTGACTAGCTCATCTAAAACACAATTCTTGATTAATAATGAAAATATTTAAGTCTATCAATTTGACCTCAAGCTCTATTTTTCTGATTTTTAGCACATAATACACAAGTGAAAGCCTACTAGATGAGAAAGTACTGTTTCCTTCCTTCCCCTGCCTAGCCATCTGATTCCTTGATTCCCTCCCAGAGGTAATGTTATTAGGCTCATATGTTTCCTTTCAGAGCTACTCTAAGTGGACTTGGCTTTAACGTACAGCCTTGCCAGGAATGCAAGTTATTACTTTCATTATTTTAAAATAGGATTTAGTGTCAATTTAAATTTCTCATTTGATACAATAATTAGAAGAGAAGCCTTAAAACACTTATTCATAGGATATTATTTTGTTATTAATTTTGAGTTTTATGGTGATTAGAGAACATGGTACATAATTAATACTATTTGGAGAGTCCCGGGGTTTATCGTGTGATGGACTAAATGGCCAAATCTTGTAAATATTTTCTATATATTTAAATGAAGTTTCTAAAGGACACAAAGTGTATAGCTATTAATTCAGAATAATTATTTATTGTGGCTTACTTGATCTATCATAGAAAGTGGTAAATGTCCCCTTCTCAAATTCTCAAATTTGAAATTCTCTCAATTTTTATTTATATTCCTGATAATTTTTGCTTCTTGGTTTTTCTTTTTGAGACAGAATTTGCTATGTAGTCCAAGTTGTCCTTGAGCTTGCTGTGTAACATGGGGTGACCTCAAACTCATAATCCTCTTGCCTTAGTTTCCTGGAATTAAGCAGCATGCCACCACATATAGCAAATTTTTATTTTTTACATTTTGCACCATATTTGGCATAATTGCATGATTCTTATATATTTACTGTAGATTGCAACTTTTTTACTTACAAAGTGAACCCTAATAGTAGTACCTGTACCTGGCTATAAGAAGTAATACAGAAGAACATTAAATGAAAAGCAAAATCTTTCTTTAGACTCCCCACTTCCAGTGTTACACTTCAGTGGTAATTATTTTTGAGTACTTTGTATTATTTTTACTTCTTTTGGTGATTACTTTTACAACTCTAAATAATATGTTTATGTCTTTCCTTCTTAATTTAATAATTATAGACTTACATTATTTATTGGCTCTTCAATATGAAAGATTTAGCCAGGTTAAATTATTTATTTATACTACCCTCACTTCTCCTTTTCAAATCTTTTCCAATTTTTACTTTTTTCTTAAGTGAGTAAACTTTTAAATTTTAAAAATAATTCAAATTCTTAATCAACTCTAAATATTTTTTGACTCTTTATTCTTTAGGATGGGGTTTTAACCAGCTTTCCATCACTATAACAAAATACTTGAGATAATTATAAGACAGCAGTTTTGTTTTGGCTCAGAGTTTAGAGATTTCAGTTGGGTGGAGCCTGGGTGAGGCAGCACATCAGGGTAGGAGCCTGTCGTGGGCAAAACTGCTCACCTTGTGCAAAGAGAAAGAGGACAGGAGCTCTACCATCCCCAGGGAGCACTGTCCTCGTGACCTAAGAATTTCCCTGTAGGCCACACCTCCTGAAGCTTCCATTACCTCCCAAGAGTGCCATCCTGGGGGGACTAAGTCTAACATGTGGACCGTAGCGGGGCGTTTAATATCTGAACTATGCAGATGGGAAATCAATTTCCTAACTGAACATTCTTTCTGCCTCCCTTTCTCTCTTGTATGACTTGCATCAGCTACTTTCCCACTTTTATGAGGGAAATGTTTAAAGCATTTTGTTTTCTAAAATCTATACTTTTTAGATAGGTTAATCTTGAAAATAAAAATCGAATGGAATTTTAATGTCATAGTCACGTAATTATTCACTTTGGCTATATAGAGAAATCAATGCAATTCAACAGACCTATGCCCCGTTAACGAAAATGTTCTAAGGTCATGACTATTAATTTCTTTTTCATTTTTCATTTTTAATATTTATCTATTATTCAGATTCATGCTATAGTTTAACTGAGTTCTTATTTGGATCATTCTTGGAAAACTTTTGTTTTGCTTTAGTTTCCGATTGTTTTCTATTTTGACAAAGAAACACATAACTTTCTAACATATCTTGCACCTGTTGAGTGCTGTAGCAAGAACTGGCTTATTTCTAGATCTGCCTTATATCTGTCATCTTGATATTTCTCTTTATTTTTTCTGCATTAGTAATAAATATTTCTTACATCCTGCTCATTACTTTTTAAAAATTCCTTTCTCCCACCGGCAGATGTTTTTCCTCGGAAAGGTACATGGAAGGTAAACTTTTTGAATCCTTGTCTTAATGTCTTTATTTTGTCCTAATATCTCATTGGTAATTTTGCTGTGTATAGAATTCTAGATTTAAAATAATTTCTTTTTAGAAACTTGAAGTCAATGTTTTTTGTCTTTTAGCACCTTCCATTATTGATAAGGTTATATCTAGACGTCCCCCAAAAGCCTCATGGGCTCATAGGTGAGGCTTTTGGGAGGTGAGTGGATTGTGACAGTGTGATACGGGATTAGTCCATTCATGGGTTTCAAGCTGGGTGTGATGTTGGGAGGTGAGGCCTGCTGGGAAGAGGGGTCACTGTGGACTTGATCTGGAGTGGTGATGGTCCTCCTTCTCCCTCAATCTCGGCCCTGCTTCCTTCCTGCCATGCCCTAAACAAGCCTCCTCGGCCATGCTGCTCTGTGATGCCCCCTGCCTTAGAGCTAGCCGACTACAAACTGAAACTTCTGCAAACTTGCAGCCAAAATAAGCCTTTCCTTCTTTAAATTGTGGGTGTCAGATATTATGTCCCAGCAATGAAAGTAACTAAGACAGATGCCAAGCTGATTGTTTCTATTTTCCAGGCAGTATGACTTTTTTTTTTTCTTCTGGAAGAACCTCAGATTTTTCTTTTTAATTTTAGTATGCTGAAATTTTGCCAGATATGTGTAGGAATTACTTTTTTATATTCATCCTGGTGAACATTCCTAGAGTCTTTCAATCTGAAGATGCTTATCTTCAGATTTGAAAATTACCATTGTATTATACTTTCAATTATATGTTTGCTTGGTTGTTCTCTTTTCTTTCTCTCTCTCTCTCTCTCTCTCTCTCTTTCTTTGAGACAAGGTCTTGGTCTGTAGTTCAGGCTGGCCATAAACTCACTATGTAGCCCAGGCTGGCCTTGAACTTGCAGCAGTCCTCCTGTCTCAGCCTCCCAAGTGCTGGGATTACAGGCATGTGCCACCATGCCTGGCTTCTTTTATATTTTTAAAAAAGTTATTCAGTGGATTTTCAAGTGGAAGAAGAACTACATTTGAAAAATCAGTCAAGTTCCTGTATTGGAAAAATGACATTATAATTTTTTATAGTTAATTAACATTTTATTGTATCAGATATTGTGGGGACAGTCTGAAGTCAGCCTTTGTTGTAATGCCCCCTTCTCCTTCCCTGGGTCTGTGTGTGTGTGTGTGTGTGTGTGTGTGTGTGTCTGTGTCTGTGTGTTTTCAAAATAAAATTCAGAAATTTATCTAGATATGAACCTTTCAGTGATTCTGGTTAAAGCTGGAATATTGTTTCATTTTATCACCTTAAGTTCAGTTTTCTCTGAGTAGTACTTATAATCCTGTTCTTTTCTCTCTAGCATATCCACACCCGTTTAATTGGATATTTTTTCTGTATTCATCCTACTTACCATCTTCCTTCTCATAGCTCTGTTTCTCTGTATTGTGGGAGAGCTTTTCAAGCTTGTTCTCTCTATTCTTCCTACATAGCCCATAGACCAGCAGTTTCAGGATCGTCAACAGCTTGAAATGCAGAATTTGGGTCCTATTCCAGGGTGTGAATCAAAATTTACAGTTTAACAAGATCCCTAAGTGACTTATCTGCACACAAAAAACACTGCTCTGTCATAGATTCCATCTTTTCTAATTTTATTCTGTTCTTTATTGCTTTAAATATACTTTTAAACTTCTGATTGCACTTTTGAGTTTTCTTATTTTTCCAAATTTTAACCAATTGTTTTGTTGGCTTATTTTCTGTTTATTGTATCTTAATCTTGTTTCATAGAGATGGTGACCTTTGACACCTTTATAAAAACAAAAAGTATGTTTTAAATTTTAACCTATTGCAGAAAAAAATTTTAAGAAGTTTTTATTTCTTAGAGGTTTTAGAATGTTACTCATTTTCTCTTCTGCTGGAATATCATTGTTTTCCATAACCTCACCATTGGCTTTTTTTCTGTTTCCTCATACTTGAATTGTGATATATCCAGACTTTGTCTTCATGAACAAAAAGATTATATGAGTTCTTTTTTGCTCTACTTACTGTTTACATATTCTATTCAGATTTAAAATAAAATTTAATTTGTCATTTCCTTTCTCAGTGTCTAGCAGACATCCATCTACCATAGATTTAAGTGGGTTGCAATAATCTCTTAAAACAGTGCCTGCATTTTTAAACTATGAAGTTGCATGCAATTTGAAACTATTTGAATAGAGTAAAACATTAAATACTCTTTCACATGCTCTTCCAGAAAGTGATCTCTTTATTCTTATCTATAAAGGTTTTTACAAACTCTGTGTTTCCACATGTACTTATTATCTTGCTCTTAAGAGGGTAAGATAAATAGAGCTCATGGAGTAGGAAGACTGGTTTATGTAGAAGTCCATGATGCCAGGAGACAAAGTTCTCATAAAACCAGATGCTGCTTACCGTGTTTCTAACACTGCAGCTCCTCCATTAGGAAACTTGGTGTGGACTCTAGTAATATAGGGGGTCATCAAGATCTTTTCCTGTATTCTTTGGGACCATCCATTCTGTCTGCTTATAAGGATAAATTATGAGATTTATGGTCTAAGTGAACTTACTAACCAATTGAAATTTTTTGTAGTGGCTTTTTTCTGATCTTTGACTTTTCTGAAGTTGTGTGTGTGTGTGCACACATGTACACATGTGTGGGTATGTGTCTATCTGTCTTATTTATTTATTTATTTTTTGGTACCAGGGATCAAACGCAGGTCCTTGCGCTTTCGAAGCAGATGGCGAAACCACTGAGCTAAATCCTCGGCCCTACCTGTCTTTCAAATAAGGAGAATGAGCAAATCCTCATTGTGTACATCAACTTTTGTACTTGCTGCCATATTTAGAAGTCTGACCACTAGCTCTTTAGTGAATTTTGGTGATCTGGCCATCTCAGATGGTGCTTTTGATTTTTATCTTTAATTATTGTTTTATTATTATTTTTTTTGTACCAGGGATCGAACTCAGGACCTTGTGCTTGTGAGGCAGGTGCGGTGCCACTGAGCTAAACCCCTGGCCCAATTATTGTTTTATTATTTTGCTTTCCATGTTTTGTGTTCATTTTTTGTGATTTTAATCCATCCTAGGGCTGAATTTTCTCTCCCTGAACTCATCTTGTGTTCTCTCTGAACGTTTTTATCCCCCAAGTCCTTTATGACTCTTCCTAGTGTCTTCACATCCCAGCTTACTGTTTACTTTGGGAATTATTCATAAAAATCTCAGGTACTATATGACCAATTAGATTCTAAGCCACTTCCTTAATGGTGGAGGCAAGTCTGACTCTTTATATTTCCCATGAAACAGGTATTCAATTCACATCTAGTAATAAGTTGGTCCACTTCATGAAGAGGATAGGCATCAGCGCCTGGTACTCTTCTTTCTTATACCCAGGGCAAGCCCTGGAAAAGGATGTGATGAACTTGGAACCCAGATGACTACTATGGAGGCCTCATCCCCTTGCTCCTGGTCTCTTGGTGAGGAATTAATGCCCTACCCAGTCCTGTCTCCTGGAGCTGCGCAAGCTGCTCAAGGATTCCACAGGGCAGACTCAGCCACTTGCTCACTGGCTCCATCCCTGCCCTACCTTTCATCTGCTTTCAGGAAGCTCAGCTTATCCTTTTGTCTCCTTTCATTCCTTTCTCCTATATCTCCAGTGAGAGAAGAGATTTTAGTATTAGGAAAATGGGCTGTTGAATTTCCAAATCAAAAATAGGCTACATAAATATGTATGAAGCATTAAAACCCTTCTTTGAAGTGTGATTTCCTGGCTAATGGATGCTTCTGGGCTGACTTTTTTTCCCGCTCAGTTAAGCGTTATTCAGACCAACTTGGTTTTTGGATGAACTTAAGGACCTTGTGATTAACAACCAATAACATTTTTATAACATTTGGTATTGTAATAATAATGCCTTCTAAATTTTCTATGCCATATCTTTCACAGAGTGCTTTTACACCCAGTTATTTTATTTGGTGCTCCCAACAGTGCTGTGAAGAGTGCTGGGAGTCTGTTATTGTTCCAGTTCTGTAGATAAGGAGACTGAGTTACAGGACATTTGAGTGACTTACCCAAAGTCATGCAGTAAGTCGGGTAGAAAAGGCTGAGTAGGAGCCATGTCTGCAGCTCATATGACAAGGGCATGCTTCCTGTCGCTGTTACAGCAATCACTGACACTGAGTATCTGCAGCATGCCAGCTATTGTATTAGACCTTCTGTACACATCTTCTCATTTAATACTCTTCATAGCCCTGCAAAGCAAGCGTTGCTATTATTCTCCCAATCACACACGAGGAAACCACACTTTAGTGAGATTAAGGAATTTAATCGAGATCACACAGCCAGTCCTGGTACAGCTGTAGTTGGGACCCATGCTCCCTGAGTTTAGAATCCCTGCTTTTAACTACATGGATCCCTCTTAGCTTTATTAGATTGAACCAATGAAGATGTTCAACATAGCCCAGCTTTTTAAAGGCTGTACCATTTCTCATGATTTCTTGCACTGTGGTTCCAAACTCTGTTTTCCTTGTGACTCCTATAGTCTGGGGTCTATTGCTAGGGGTAGAATTGAAAGCCATGTGAATAAGAAGGGCAGAGAAAGTGGAGGGAACTAACATTTAAGGAGCCCTTGCTTTATGTCCTGTTGGCTATTGGAAACCCATATTGCAAGAATCATGTAAGTCTGGTTGTATCATTCTCACATTATGGAGAAGGAAACATAGGTTCAGAAAGGAAGAAATCTGTGTTAGCTCATCAGTGGGGGAGCATGGATTTTTACCTATATCTGTCTGATTTTACAGCCCATATTTTCTCCTATGTGCCTTCTCAGGGCTGGGCTCAGTTTCCCAAGGGCCTAGGGAGGACTTGACTAATGGACATGAATTTAGCCCTGCTGGTTATAAGGTATTGTAGTTGGCACTCTGGAATCCCATAAAGAATGCTCTGAAGGAACTCAAGAGAACCCAAAGAGAAGAAAAACTATGGCAAGTTAGAAGCCACATTGCTTAGCTTATATCATGATGCCAGCAGGCCTTTGACTGAAATACATAGGAACTGGGACTTAACCAGCAAAAACACGTTAGTAAACAGCATAATGATACACACATTTAGGAAAATGATGTTTTTAATTTTAAATGCTGTGCAGCCTTGCCTTTTATAGTCAGTGCTGGGAAGTTGTGGTACACCAAGAAATGATTTACATTTTAGCCTTCGGGCAAAAATATGGAACTTGTAATTATGTCAGAGAGAGGCAAAATCTTCTAACTAGAAAAACTAAAGCTGTAAAAAAGTCTCAGTCAGGATGTGTGCTGATTAAACTATTGGGTGGCTGAGCACTTTGTCTGACATTTCAAAGGGAATAAGCAGCTGTTAATGACTTTCAGGTAAAAACTTCGCTTTTAAATCTGCAGTGCTGCACTGTTGCCAAAGTGGTGGGCAACAAGCACCATCCTGTTCCTTCTGAGGCCTTCCTGGGCCAAGGTGGTTTTGAGCTTGGAAGGCTTTGCAGGCTGGGCCTTTGGCTCGAGGGAAGAAAGGCAGCACACGTCAGCTCCAGATATTCGCTGGCCAGCCTGAGCTCTGCGGTGCTCCTTAGACGCAGAGCCACTGCCAGACAGAGTTGCTACCTTGCAGATGAGAATTTGCTGCCTCTGGGATCCAGGGCTTTCTGCACCTGGGATCTAAACCTCTCTTAGTTTTCCTCGGCTTTCCTGAATTGACTTCTCCAAGAAGGAACCCCCTCAGGTGAAGGGTGGAATAACTGCCTTACCCCAGAGAACAGGGAGAGTGGGAAAGTTACAAGAGGGAAGTTCCAGAGTTTTCCTGTTTCATTCGTTCTTCCTCTGCCCAAGAGATAGGCTCTCCTGGTAGTTCAAAGAACTGGTGCTGCAGTCACAAATCTGGGTGCAAATTGTGGCTTTGTCCTTATTTACTGTGTGACCCTGACTACATCATTTCTTTTCTCTAAGCCCCTTTTTCAGCTTATCACATTTTTTTGGTACCGGGGATTGAACTCAGGACCTTGTGCTTGCGAGGCAGGCGTGGAGCCACTGAGCTAAATCCCCGGCCCTCATCACATTTTGTAAATGATGCCTGGCTCACAGGATTACTGTGGGAGTTAAATGAGGTAGTACAGTATGCAGTCCTTGGGACTTGATGAAGTTTAGATATTATCATATCTCCACTAATAGCATCAAAAATGGGATCTAATCAAAGCTCAGTCTCTTTCCCATTTTTGTGAGCTTAATATATTTCTAACAATTTTGCTCTCCTACCCCTCTTCTAATGCAGCTTAGGCCTTCACAAAATGGGTGTCATTATCCACAGATGCCTGTGTGTCACTTGCTTGATAGCAGGGAAGAAGAGTGCACCTGGGAGGAGGCTTGCCCGGAATGTCTGTTCTGTAGCTATAACACTAGCAGGTGCTACTATGACCTCGTAGCACCCCTCGGAGATATATCCTGGACATTCATTACAAATCAGCTGGAGTTTATTTTCCCAGGGAAATACAGGTTTTCTTTTCTAAGAATGGACAATAATCTCGTATACATGGTTATGTCTGCATAAAGTTTACGGTCTTCTATGTTTGGTTTCAAGTTGCTATGTGTCAGATGTCATGGATCATTGGAACTCTAAAGAGCATGAGCTCAGAGGTCAAAGGTAGGTCCAAATTCCAAGTGAGTTAAGACCAACTGTGAGAGCCTTAATTTCCTCACATTGAATGTAAATAATACTTACCTCATGGAATTAAAAGACTAGATGATATTACAATGCACCTGACACATTATGTAACACATAATAGTATCTCAATAAAAGTTAGTGGTTATTTTGAGTAGATCCCAGCATAATGTTAATAAAATTCCATGGTTTCCACAGTTTACTCTTTGGGATTCCACATTCCGTAGTCATCTTAGAGAACTACAAAGGAAAGTGATAGGAAGACTAAGCAAACAGTACCCAGATACCTTCTCTCCTTCAAAAGAAGCTCTACTGTATGTTTTGTGTAAGATTTTTTTAAAGAGAAAAAGTGCTTAAAAGTGTCAATTTATCATTTTTAAAAATTTACGAAAAATAGTGTATTGTAAGCTAAGAAAAAATTTTATGACTCTAAGTCATAAGAATTTTCTTCAAGAAGTTCTTGAAGTTTTAAGTTTTAAATTTAAATGTAGGACCCATATTGAGTCAATTCAATTGTTGTATATGGTGACAAGTACGGTGTGTTAGTTTGCTAAGATTACCTTAACTGAGCTCTAATAGACAAAGTGGCTTTAACGATAGAAAATTATGTTTTCACAATTCTAGAATCTAAAAGTTTGAGGTCAAGGTGTCAGTGGAGTTAGCATCTTCTGAGGCCTCTATCTGCACATGGCTTCTTTCCTCTGTACATGTATGTGCCTTAATTTCTTCTTCTTATCAGGATATCAGTCATATTTGATTAGGGTCCACTTAATGACTTCTTTAAAGACTGTCTCCAAATATACTACACTCTGAGGTACTGGGGTTAGGGCTTTAACATACACATTTTGGAATATAACAGTCCCTAAACATGGATGGAAGCTTTTTAAAAATATGGATTATCAATTATTCTCATACAGTTTGGTGAAAAGAATTTCCTTTGTGCTCATTTGCTTTTGTGTCTGTCAAAATAGGCAACTGTCTTTATAAATGTGGGTTGACTTCTGGACTCTAATCTGTTATACTATTTGTCTATCTTTGCTCCAATCCCATATTATCTTTTTTTTTTTTTTTTGGTACCGGGGATTGAACTCGGGTCCTTGTGCTCCCGCAGCAGGCGGCGAAACCACTGAGCTAAATCCCCAGCCCTAATGCTGTATTATCTTGATTACTTCAGCTTTATAAAATTTTTAGAGATAACTGATAAAATCAACTTCTTATAATAAAACACTTCTTTTTAAAAGATATTGCTAAGGGAATTAAAAGATATGTATATATATATAAAATTTGAAAATCATAGATCTGATGTAGGATTTATAGTCAGAATATAAAGAACTCTAAGATCTAAGTAGTAAGAAAATAACCCCCCAAAATGGGCAAAAGATTTGAGCAGATACTTCTGCTTAGAAAAGATATGTGAGTAGCAAGTAAACATCTGAATGTATACTCAACATTATCATGTTAAATAAATGTTAGATAAAACCACAACAAGACACTACTACACATTTATTATTAGATCAATAAGATGACTATCTCAAGTACTGGTAAGATATAGAGGAACTAGAACTAGAATATCAGTGGAAATGTAAAAAAGGTTCAAACAGTTTTAAAAATAATTTTGCAGTTTTTTGAAAAAGTAAAACTTTTTTTGGTATTGGGGATCAAACTCGGGACCTTGCCGCCTGCGAGGCAGGTGGCGGAACTACTGAGCTCAATCCCCGGCCCTGAAAAAGTAAAATTTACGCTTATCATTCTAGTACTAGAAAAAAAAGCACAGTTGCTGGGGATTTAGCTCAGTGGCACTGTGCCTGCCTTGCAAGTGCAAGGCCCTGAGTTCCATCCCTGGTACAGGGGAAAAAAAAGCTTAGTTGATACAAAAATTTATACATGAATGTTTATAGTTTTATTTGTTATAGCCCCAAACCAGAAATAACTTAAATACCCATCAACAGGTGAATGGATAAATAAACTGTGGTATATCCACATCAAGGAATAGTATTCAATAGAAAGAAATAAATTATTAGCACATGTTACTTCATATATGAATCTCAAAATAATTATACTGGGCCATGGAAGCTAGATATAAGCAGAGTAGAACTATATGATTTCACTTATATAAAATTCTAGTAATACAAGCTAATAAACAGTAGCAGAGAACAGATCAGTGTTTTTCTTGTGCCCGGTACAGAAAGCTACAAGGAAGGGTAGGAGGAAGGATTACCAGGGGGTATAAAGAACTTTTGGGGAGGCTTCATTATCATATGTTCATTAGCTTTATTTAATGAGCATATATTAATTAGTCAACAAATACATATTCGTTATCTTACCTGTGGTAATGGTTTCATGGATGTAAAATAATGTCAAAACTTATCAAATTCTATACTTCAAGTATATGTAATGTATTATACGTTAATTACACCTCAGTAAAGGTGCTAAAACGATTATTGGACCAATGATACAAAAAATCAAAAATAAAGTGAGGTTATTAAAATTTCCACTAGTATTTCAATTATATCAGGACAACTATTTTTTGTCTACTTTAGGAAATATATAATCCAGGCAGTCAGGAGATTAAGACAAGACTCCTGAAAGCTTTGATAGCCCTGAAATACAGCACCAGCCACACAACAAATTGAGATACATTAACTTTTCTCCGTAGCCTTTGGTGCCTTTGAATTAAATGCGTGTTCAGCTTTGGTTCTAGTTGCCAGAGGCTACTTTTTTCAAGTCCATGATTGGCTCCCCACATTGGGTATGGATTTCAGTAAAACCAGGCTTTGCACCTGTGTGTGTTAAAAATCTATATCTAATGAGTTTGGAACAAGAAAGAAAAGTAACTAGAAGCAGATTTATTGCCGTCTGGACTTGGCTGTTTGGCTGACCTCTTTTTGCTGGATTTCTGGGTTGATTAGACTTCACTAATTGATGGGGCGGCAGGAGTGATAGCCCAGGCAGAGGCCCCCTGCTCCGGTCTTGGACTTAGTACAAACATTCCTGGTGCTCAAGTCATGTACTTTCTAGTTTGGAAGCAGAGATTGGAACAAGATTGCTGGAACAGGATTGTGGGGTTCTACGATGCAGAAACCTTAATGATTTACAAAAAGATGGCTCAGGTAATTTGGTCCTTGTTTCATTCCCATCTCTAGAAGAAAAAAACCCCTCCAAAATTTAGAGCATCTAAAATATTTTTGATGTGGAGACACTGAATATGAATAATTGGTGTCTGTGGGACTCTGACGGTGAGGGCCAGGCTTACCATGCTTCTCATTACTGAACAGAAAAGAACCCAACAAAAACACATAGACAGACATAAACATTTCAGCCCAACATTAATTTCCAACCAGGGAATAGAAAGCACTACAGTGCTGTGTAGTCACTTGCATTTAAACGCCCTATTTTACAAGTCCATAACCACATTCCACATAGTAGTATTACTACCATGGAGACTTTACAGTAGGATGCTGAAAGTAGGCCATGGTAGTCTTCTTAACCACTCTTATTTTGTGAAACACTTGCTTCCCTTAAAATGATATGGAGTGTGGAGAAACTATGTAGAACAAAGCAGTCCTGGGACTTCCAGGAGGACCACCAAGCCAAACTATGAGGTCAGCAAGGCTTCCCAAAGCGCGAGTTAGTTACCTCCTCTAACCAACAGCTTCTGCCTCTTGATGCCTCAGTGACAATGAGCAATTCATTTAAGTTCTCTGAGTCTGTTTGGGATGTCATAATCTTCCTCATTGAGTGCTTATGAGGATTGAAGCAAGTGAGGTACATAAAAGCACCTTGTCTATCACATTCCAGGGAAATAGTCACTGTGGTTTTCTACCTTTCATTTTTCCCCTCTCCAGCCTCCATCAAGTGAGGAATGTGACTTGCAATGCAGACTACACAGAGGCAACTGTTGGAGGGTTTTCTCATTGCCATCTCTGTCACTTGGAGTTTATCTTCCTGCTTCCAATTCATTAGTGTTTCCCCTCCAGTGCTGGTCTAGCTGTGCACCTGTCTTTCATGTGCTGCCGTGACACTTCATTGTGGTTGGCTGTCTGAGCAAGGGCTGGAGGCAGAGGGAAGATGGGAAACAAGTGCAGTGTCTGCAGGGCTGGGGTGAACACAACACAGATGTGGCTGTCATCTGCTGTGCCCTGTGGGTGAGGAGTCATGAGGAAAGCTCTCCTTAGTTACTGAAGGGAGAGAAGAGGGCTGCATGTGTGGCCTCCAGGGAGGACAGATAAAGAGTAAAATCATCTTTAAGAATAACTCCGATTTACTCGATAAGTATGTATCCCGCAAATACTGCATTATTCTACCCTTGGCTGGCTCTAAACTGCTGTGGAACCAAATAGTGCAGCTGCACTTCAGGACATTCTGATTGGCCAGCAAGCATTTCCCATGCAGGGATGCAAGAGCAGAAAACTCCACAACAAGCTGGGCACACTTTGCTTTTGGCTACTCTGTTTTTCCTTTTGTTCATTTTTTTCTGTGTCCTCTCCCTTCCTCAGAAGACTTTGCTTTTTCCACCCCAAATCACCTTCTCATGTTGCAAATCCACCTAACCTCCAGACTTTTTTTTTTTTGCACAGGTGTCACAACAAACTTTCCCTCATCTGCTACTAAATGTATTAGACACTGTTGTGCAGGCTTGGAGTGGCCCACTCATTACCCCAGTGCTTTCCAATAGAATCTGATGTTATCCAAAACTTCCCATTTGTTTCAAAGTGTACAATTTCCTGCATTCTCTGGAGGAAAATCAAATGCACTACATTTAGGAAATAGGACAATCCTTCACAGATTTAGTAGACCTCTAGGCAATTATGGGGTGATTACTTTGAACTTAGTGTCTCTTCACCTCATTTCCCATAACAGTGACTGGAGTGACCTGACTATGGGCTTTTCATCTTTCTAGGGAGACATCCGGAAATAAATCACAGAAGTGCAGATGAGCTGTACTACCTTTGGTTTCCCTCTGTCCTCCCAAGCCATTGCTTGACTTTAACCTCAGGCAGCCAGTTTTCCCCCTTTTCCTTCTGTAGTCTCTCCCTGAGATCCAAGAGTCTTTCTTTAGGAGTATCTCTGCAATCCTTTAAATTATATACCTATGCACCAGAAAAATGTGCCTCTTTTTTAAAAATTACTTTTTGGATTTAGAAATTGCCCATGAAGAAAAATCGCTTTCAGCCAGCTTCCCAGGCCTCTTTACAGTTCTTTTCTCCTCTCTTCTCACCTCTGAACTGGGATGTATTTTCTTTCCAACACCATCTTTGTTCCACACTCCAAACTCGTCTCTCTCTAAGTGTCTGTCTCCCTAATTCCTTTTTTATTTTTTCAAGTTACCTTTTTAATTTCCTGCTGTCAAACATCTGCTGTATCACTTTGTGTCCTCCAATTCCTAGAAAACTTGTTTTATGAATGTTCTTTCTCCTCAGTATGATTTTGCTGGCTGGGCATTGATGTAGTGTTACAATGGTTTTATTTTACATTGACTGATTAAGCGTTTTAAATAATTGTTTTAGCTCCATTACTGTGAATCTATTTGGCTTAACACTTTTCTTTTGCAACCTTTGATTAATGCCTGACCATTGGGAAAGAGGAATCTGCGCATTAATTTCCCCTTGACACCGCTGAGAAGTGCTCTTTCTCCTGCGTGAGAGCCCGAAGCAACAGATGCTCTGCGCTCTGTTGCAGAAGGAGGGAGGGCACTGTTGGAGTCGATCTGTGCGTTCTCAGCCAGTGTTTGCTGATGGTGCCATGCGGCAGCCATTTCAGCAGAGAGCAAATGTTAGGATTTAGGGAAAAGTGTACCAGCAGATCAGATTTTAACACCGAATGGCAAATTTCTGTTGAGTTAACAGCGTATAGCTAGATGGTATTTTCTTTTTAAGCTCATGAAACTTAACAGCTGTTTAGTGAAGCGGTATTTTCATATATGTCTGTTTGACAGGTTTAATAGCAAATCTTGCAATAAGCATCTTGCTGAACAGGCTTCCCTGGCTTGGGCTATAACACGAATTGGGTTTGCAGCAAGATTCTTTCTGTGTTGTGTTTATGGGATGGGGAGGCCTGTCTAAAGCAAGGGAAATGGAAAGGCATGTTCCAAAAGAGATTACTAATATCTTTACCATAGCATTCCTTGGAACTTGTTATTTCCAACCAGTTCAGGGGAAGACAACATTCGAGAGCAGTGAGCTTTCTGTAACACTCCACTGGTGAATGGTAATTAAATCCATATATCCCCAGTTTATAGTTTTCTCCAGCTGAATCTCTGGAAGACTCTGCACTCCATCCTATTCAAGGAAGCCCATATTGTCTTCTCTGCCTCTGGAAGAGGCTGCTGTGCCTTGTAATAGCTTTTTAATATTGCCAGATCGAAGACAAATGCTTCACTGGTTTTATTGGCAGAAATAAAGCATTTCCTATTACTCTTATGTTGAGGGTCCACGTGTTGGGAGACTAGCACTTTATGAAGCTAGAATCTCATTTCCCTTCTTCCAATTTTTTAGTTCTTTCAGACTGTGGGACCTCAGAAATGCCATGCCTAAGGTTATCTATTTTATTCTTGGTCTCCAAGATTATAAATTGTACTTTTCATGATTTATCCGTGCTTTTATTGACTGTGTGTGCCTGGTATGGAGGCTGATTGTGGGTGTGTGCACATGTGACAGAATCGCAGCTCAGACTGGTGTTCTCTAGGGCAGCTGTCCTCCTGGCCACCCAGGCATCTTCAGCTAACAAAGGTACCATGAGCTGTCGCCTGTCCTTTCTGAAGTGCAGAACAGATTTAACAAGCCAAGAATACAAGATTTGCCCTACAATTTATAGTTTTTTCACTTACTGGAATTTTAATCATATTTTATCACTTAAGCAGCATGCAAGATTGCTTCCTATTTATGTATCTTAGACCCATTTCAGTAGCCAGTTACCTTAGTGAGCTGCATAACAAACACACCTTCTTGTGAACAGTAGGGAAGTAGGCTTTGTTGTTTCAAAAAACTTGAAGGGCATAAAAAAAAAATCCAGAAAAAAAGAGTAGTAAAGGGAGCTCAACTATTTTCTAAGATAGAAAACTCAAAAATGTTTATTGCTAAGCAGTAAAATGTCAGGAACACAAAATTAGCCACTGGATGGGATGAGGAGGGAGGGCAGAGAGAAGGTCACTGGACAACTGCGGGGAATGGGGCCACAACCCCATTTAGTGTGGCCAGGAGGAGGCCAGGGGTATACTTCAGGATTCTCCCAGCAGTTCACCACGCCCACACCTCCTGACCTAGCGTGTCTGAGTCATGAAATGCCCCTGTGCTCAGCTGTTAGACTCTGAATCTCTTCCTTCTATCCCGCTCCCACCTTGTTTCTACAGTGCCTGTACTTTATTGAGGCTGTTGTGTCCAGTTCTGGAGACATTTGAAACTAAGAGCCTTATCATGGCTTTTAGGAAAAATAATAGTGGAGCTATTGGATACAGGTGAATCCCAGTCCAAGATGGTAGGAGAGGGCCCTGGAGCAGTCCTCACCCTATCCTGGAGCCCAGTTCTCACAAACAGGCCCAGTTCTGGCTCACTCTTGCATGTTTTACTTTTTTCCCAGACATAAATAAGTGTTCATGATATTTAAAAAAGTTTGAACATTTGAAATATCAGATAAATAAGACTTAGTTTTTCTTTTGTAATACTTACAAAATTACAGGAAGGTTGGAAAAAAATAGTACAGAGAGATTCTGTTGTGCCTTTTGTATACTTCCCCCAGTGGAACATCTCTGTAACTATACTATGATATCAAAACCAGGATGCTATAACTGGTACAATCTGTAGACCTTATTCGGGTTTTCTAAGGAATCCATACTTCATGGCTCTTTTTACTTTAGTAGAATTGAGGGTACCCTGTGAGCAAAGGTTCATGTCTGGTGTTTCCTTTCTTCTTGTATTGCCCCCCTGTCCCCCATCCTATAAAAAATGGGTATGAACAAAGTTATGTCAACAAGTAATCTGAATTCTTACTGTGCAAGGCATCGTGGTAGGTGTCAAGGAGGACAGAAATGACTATAAGAAGAAAAGTTCTGTATCTGGGAATCATTTGCTTATACAGAAACGTTTAGCTCAAGACAGTACATATTTACTAAGTACATTAAATCTATTCAGTGTGTTCTTCGAGTTTTAGAGAGAACTATCTTCATTCTAGAATGGACATCCACTCCTCCTTCCCACTCCATGTGTCTCATAGATCTGTTAGAGCCTTCCATGAGCCAGCCTTTCTATGCTGCCTGCCTATGTTCCACTATGACTGCAATTAGTAGGCAAGAGAGTAGGGGTTCTATGGGAACTTAACACAGTATTTTACACAGTTTAGTTGGAGAAATAGACATATAAGGAGGAAAAAATGATATAGTGGCCTAAGAGGTATAAGTAGGGTATCCACATGGAGTACAACTAACTCAGAGTAGAAGAGTCCAGCAGAGGGTCGCAGAGGAGGTGCAAGTTCAGCTGAGTGTGTCTAAGGCTTCAAGGATGAATAGGAATTCTAGGACAAATGCTCAGCAAAAGAAGGGTGTTGAAGTAATGGGATGAACACATGTTAAGCTCCAAGGCATAAGAAATAATGGCTCAGGTAGGGAACTCTGGGTAGTTATCTTTGCTGGACCTTAAGATATAGGATAAAGAAGGACAAGTGGTGAGTCTGGTAAAGGGGCCTGGGTCTTGCATGCCAGGCTGGGCACTTTATCTTGATGGCAGTGGACTTGAACAGAGGAGCCAGATTGAGTTATTTTGAAGAAGAGTAACTGCTGTGACGAGTGCATGGGAGAAGAGGAGGCTGAAGATGGCTATGGTAGCTCCAGTTGAGGTGAGATATTGAGAAATTGAGGTGAGGAGGATGAGCTGGAGGGAAAGTATGGGGTGGGGACTATTAAGGAGTTAAATTTGATAGCATTTGGTGATTAACTGGCCATGGCCTTTAAAGATTGAGGTGCCCAGAAGAGTAACAGAGGCTGGGATGCTAGAAATGCCATGTGCCAAGACTGGGGGTTCAAGATCATGCATCTGGAGAGGGACTGACAAGACCAAGTCACTGGTCTCTTGACTCCATTTGTAAAAGAAACTTGTGAATATGCTACTGTTTAAAGGAGCAACCTAATGCTTGATGCAAGAAAATAGTCATTAAAGTGATGAATCAAAGCCATACACTTCTATTATTAAACACAATACTTGCTTGATAAATTTGTTCATTTATTCTATAAATATTTATTGGCAGGTATCATGCTATTTGGTTTGTATAGAAAGACAAAACACCTTCCTTGAGGAGAATATGCTCAGTGAATTTTATAAAAGTAAAATGTTATCACAATTAAGTAACATATAGTCTAGCAAGGTGACAGACACTAGAAGCAGGAGCATACAGTGTGCTCCTGAAAAGACAGCAAGTAATTCTGCCTAGGAGTTAGAGACTGATAAGCTGCACCTTGCATCATGGCTTTGATTTCTTCAAATGGAGAAAGGATGAAAGGGAATTTTTGGCAGAGGGGACAATATGAGCAAAATCAGAGTGGTATAAAGAACGTCAATATCTTCAAGGACTGGTGAACAGTCTGGTAGGGCTGCAGTGTAAGGGCAAGAGAACAAAAGGGAAAGATGATGAAGGCTCGCAAGCTGCGTTAGTTGGTTTGTATCACTCTAACAAACTACCAGAGACTGGTTAATTTAGACAGAACAGAAATCAATTTTCTCACAGTTCTGGAGGCCAGAAGCCCAAGACCAAGGTACTGCCTTTGATTTGTGATAGGGCTGCCCCCAGTTTCCAAGGTGGCCCCCTGTGGCTGCATCCTTCAGACTAGATGGATGCTGTGTCCTTGAGTTGTGGAAGGGATGGGCATGCAAGAGAGAACTCCCATCAACCTGCAGCCTTTTTATAAGGGCATCAGTCTCATTCATGATAGCAAAACCGTTATGACTTAATCATCTCTGAGGCCACACCTCTTGATATTGTTGCATTGGGGACTAAGTTTCCAACAAGAATTTTAGGAGGGAAATCACCATTCAAATGATAACACAAAGCCATAGCCACAACACTGACAGTAAATAGTGGGGGAAACAGATGTTTTAAGCCCAGGAGTAATTTAATTTTGGCTTAAGATAAATCTGTGGCAGTATAGGAGATGGATTGGAAAGGGCCCTGGGTGTAAGGGAATGAGCTATGGAGGAGGTGTTTCCTTCCAATGAGGGTGAATGAGGCTGTTGTTTGGGGCGGTGCTGGTGAGGGTGGAGAGGAGGGGAGTCAGGAAAGAGTTTGAAGGGGGGATTACAGGCAGATTTTGCCAGTCATTCATCTGCTCTCCCTGAGGGAGAGAGAAGAAACCATGGTAACCCTGCCATTTCTGACTTAATGATTAGCGTGGAGAACAAAGGGAGAACATAATTGGAGTGGAAGATTCTGAGTTTGTTGTTGGCTACATAGAATTTTAGAAGCATTGGGAAATCTAGATAGATCCTAGGCCTTGTTTATGGTGTTAATTAGCATAAATAGTATATTAATTATAGATCCTCAAGAAGCACCTAAAGTAGAATATCAGTTAGAGATGGATTTACAGATGGATGGAACAGAGAACTCCACTAACAGTGACTAAACAAGAAGAGTTTATTTTTATCACTTAACAGGAATGGTGGTGCTGTGGTTTGGGGTCAGTTGCTCAGGGATGAAGAAAGACCAGTTCTCTTGGACTCACCCATATGATTACAGATAGCAAATGCAGGTCCAGAGTCATGACCACTTTCAAGTGCTTCTGTTTGGGTCTTTTTGGGTAGAACTGGGCCATTGAGTTCTTCTGGCTGGAAGGTTGGCTGGAAGAGTGACAAGAGAATGTTGAACTCACTTATATCATCAATTCCCCATCCTATGTTATGTAATACAATGCCTCTTTTAAAGAAACAAATAATTTGCAATGTCTGCTTTGTTATTCTGAAACAAACATTGTAGATAATCTGCCTCTGGATATCTTTAAATAATCAGTGTATTAAACTAACTGTCATATAAAGGAGAAATGGAATGGAAATCATTTATATTAAGTTATTTCAAATGTAATTTCTGAGGCATGATATACCAGCAGACATAATAAAGTAGTCATATTCTTGCATAGTGAATGGGATAATGGCAAATGCAGACTGTGCTGTCTATAGTTATGGTGTTTCCAATACCATGGACAGCATAGGGTTGGTATTTTACCAGCTATTGGTAAAGTTCTGGACAAAATAGAACAGTCTGCTGTTGATATATATGGATGGTAGTTGCTTCCTGAAAAGGTCAACTTGTGTTAAAACTGTACAAAAATTATTTTGTATTTGTATATACAATAGAGTTAAATTCCAGGCTCAGATAGCAGGTCTTCCTATTTTAGAAACTTCCATGGAATACAGGAGAGTTTTTAGTACATAGACTGTCACCCATGCAGCAGTCGGTCTGGTGTTCCTGAACCCTGCCAACTAATTACCAGTAAGGTCCCCACCTCTTTGTGACAACTCAGAATGCCTCCCCCCATATTAGAAATCCTTTTTAGGTGTCATTACATTCATATTGAGATCAAGTAATGTAGCTTAATGAAAATGGACATTTAGAGTAAGTTTCCAATTTGGGTTCCCGAATGACTGAATAAATAGTTGGAGAGTTAAACTGGGAGATGGAAGTCCACTATTATTTGAGCTTTGAATTTAATACAGGCAAAAATCTTCCTCAGATAGTAAAAGGGATAACTACCATCAATCCAGGAATGTTCTCGGGAGCTGGGAAGTAAGCTTGGCTGTGGCAGTGTCAGCGCTAGGACATAGCATATCTGGTCTTCCTATCTGCCCCTCACCCTAGACTGCAGATGAAGAATTACATTTATATCAGTGAATCCTGCTCAGCAGTGAAAGATTTAGGGGAAATATTTAAGTTTTTCATGTAAGTAGTATATTCTATCTTTAGAAGAAAAGAGTAACTGACACAATAAAAAAAATCAATAACTATCTCAGGCTCTAAATCTTACTGCTTCTGTCTTTCAGCACATTCTCTTTACTCTGTGTCCTTTTCCTCTTCTGTTAGTCTATTCAGCCAGGCATCTTTATGATAGCCTGAGACATTTCAAAAATATATTTTTTCAGAAGAAATACTTAGAAATAGAAGCAAAGGGTTTTGTTTCCTCAAAATATAAACCTATTCTTAGAATACAATTCACAGTATGATAAATGTTGGGTTTACTTTAATTTGCTTCCATATTTAAGTAGAAAAAAAGAGAATGACATTATAAAGAATTTTATCTCTTTTTCTGAAAAAGATAACCTGTAACTATGGATTGTGAAGACACTATATGAAAAGCAAGTCTTTTTCAGACAATGCTCTAAAGTTGCCTTTGAATATATGTATATTCAAACTTTATGAATTCAAAAGCATGATACAGCGTGGGGTTTAAAAATAATTGTTTAACATTTTGAAGAGTATATCATTTAATATTCCTATAGTATGAATTCAAGCGAAGGAACAATGAATTCAACCTTTTGTGTACAAAAATAAAGAACATTTTTTAAAAAGTGTGCAGTTTAAATTTAGACATTTCAAATAGTTTTATAATTGCTTGAAAAAATGCTAGACCCTCCTTTGTCAATTAGGGTATTAGTATTTTAGGGAGTTTTAGATGAAAGTAATCTTGAGTGCCTTTGTAAATGAATTGCTTGATTAATGCATCTTTTGTATGTTTGCATTTGTTTTGCAGCATTATTTTCATTCCTCTCAAAAATATAAAGAATGACCAGAAATGTAATAAATAATGCTTATTTTGAGGTTCTGAGAACTTCATATGCTGGCCTTGTCCTGATGTGGTATTGGTTGAATTCTCTGTGCCAAGGAGAGAGGAGGTGATGAAGATCAGAGAGGAAATTTCCCCCTCCCTCCTCTTCCATTTCCCCCCTCTGTCCCTCCCTCCTTTCCTTCCCTCTTTCACCTTTTCCTCCCCTCCCCTCCCTTCCCTTCCTTTGCCTGGCTGCATGGTGGGAATCAGGCCCTCTAGGCACTTTTCTCCATGTACGCTAGCTTTACAAGTAGATTTTTTAAAATTAAGTTTATTTATTGGTACATTTTAGGCACATTTTAAGTGTTGACCTTGTATCCAGCCACTCTACTGAATCTGTCAATTAAGTCTAGAAGTCTTTTGGTGGAGATTTTTGGGTCTTCTATGTAGAGTATCATATCCTCAGCAATAATGACAGTTTAACTTCTTCTTTTCCTATCTTTATTCCTTTTATTTCTTTATCTTGTCTAATTGCCATGGCTAATGTTTCCAAAACTATATTGAACAGGAATGATGATAGTGGACATCCGTGTCTTGTTCCTGATTTTAGCATGAAGGTTTTCATTTTTTGACCATTTGATATGATGTTGGCTGTTGCTTTTTCATAGATAGCCTTTATCAAGTTAAGATAATGACCTTCCACTCCAATTTTCTGCAGGTTTTTTTTAAATCCATGAATGGGTGTTGAATTTTGTTGAATGCTTTTTCTGTGTCTATTGAGATGATCATATGGTTTTTGTCCTTGACTCTGTTAATATCGTTTATTACATTTATTGATTTTCGTATATTGAACCATCCTTGCATCCCTGAGATAAATCTGACTTGGTCAGGATGTGTGATCTTCTTGATGACCCTCTGTATTCTGTTTGCCAGTATCTTATTGAGGATTTTTGCATCTATGTTCATGAGGAAGATTGGCCTGTAGTTCTCTTTTTTGGTTGGGTCTTTCCCTGATTTTGGACTCAAAGTAACACTTGCTTCCAGAAATGAATTTGGAAGTATTGCTGCCCTTTCAATTTCATTGAAAAGTTTAAAGAGAAGTGGCAGTAGTTCTTCTTTAAATGTCTTGTAGAATTCAGTAGTGAAGCCATGAGGACCTGGACTTTTCTTTGTTAGTAAATTTTTAATTACCTTTTCAATTTCACTGATTGTAATTGGGGTGTTTAGAATTTCTATATCTTCTTCATTTAAATTTGGCAATTCATATGTATCTAGGAATCTGTCCATTTCTTCTGTGTTTTCCATTTTATTAGAGTACAGGTTCTCGAAGTAGGTACTGATGGCCTTCTGGATTTCTGCTGGATCTGTTGTGACTTCACCTTTTTCATTCCTAATTGCATGGATTTGAGCCTTTACTTTCCTTTTTTTGATAAGGTTGGCTAAGGTTTTATCGACTTTATTTATTTTTTCAAAAAACCAACTCTTCGATTTGTTGATTTTTTGTTTTGTTCTCTTAGTCTCCATTGCATAGATTTCTGCTCTGATCTTTATAATTTCCTCTCTTTTACAAGCTTTGGGTTGGTTATGCTCTTCTTTATCTAGGAGCTTAAGATTCAGCATTAGGTTGTTTATTTTCACTCACTCTGTTTTCCTAGTGTGGGCATTCACTGTTATGAATTTCCCTTGTAGAACTGCTTTCATTGTGTCCCATAGATTCCTGTATGTTGTGCTGGCATTATCATTTAATTGTAAAACCTGTATAGTTTTTTCTTTAATTTCCTCTGTGACCCATTGGTTTTTCAGGAGAGTGTTATTCAATTTGCATGTGTTTGTGAAGTTCTTGTGGTTTCTTATGCTATTGATCTCCAGTTTAATTGCACTGTGGTCTGATAATATACATGGGATAAATTCAATTCCTTTGCATTTACTTAAACATGTTCTATGGACTAGTATGTGGTCTGTTTTGGAGAATGACCTATGTGCAGCCGAAAAGAATGTATATTCTGATTTTGTGGGGTGGAACACTCTGTAGATGTCTATTAAGTCCATTTCTTCAAAAGCTTGGTTCAGTTCTATTATTTCGTTATTGATTTTTTTTGTCTAGATGATCTGTCTATTTGTGACAGTGGAGTAATTTGAGATCCCCCACTACAATTGTATTAGTGCTTATTTGGTTTTTCATGTACCTTAATATTTGTTTTGTATAGTTGGAGACATTAGTATTTGATACATAAATATTTATGATTGTCATCTCTTCCTCTTGGATTGTTCCCTTTAAAGGAGGTAGTGACCTTCTTTGTCTCTCTTAGTTAGTTTTGGTTTTTCCTGCTTTTATCCAGGTTCTAGTCGGATGGAGAACTGTTTTCTATGCTTTTACTTTCAGTCTATGAATTTCTTTTTGAGTTAGGGGTGTTTCTTTGTATACAGCATATTGGTGGATTTTGCTTCTTAATCCATTCTGCCAGTCTGTTCCTTTTGATTGGTGAATTGAGGCCATTAACATTGATGGTTATAACTGATATGTATTGATTTATCACTTTCATGTTATTTTTCTCTTGTTGACTCTTTTTTATTTTTCTCCCTCTCTCTTTAATTTCTTGCCTTGCCTGATGGATTTGCTCTGTTGGCCCTCATGGTGTGTGACCTTCGTTGTCTTTTTCCAGGATTTTGTTTAGAATTGTTTGGAGTGCTGGTTTGGTACTCATGAAATTTCTCAGGTGTTCTTTGTCATGAAAGTATCTTATTTCCCCATCAATTTTGAAAGATAGTTTTTTAGGATACATCAGTCTAGGTTGGAGGTTGTTTTCTTTTAGGTTTTGAAATACCTCACTCCAGGCTCTCCTTGACTTGAGGGCTTGTGTTGAAAAGTCTGCCAGGTTTCTGATGGGCTTTCCTTTGCATGTGGTTTGCTTCTTTTCTATAACTGCCTGTAGTATTTTGTTCTTCTGTTGGATTTCCGGAATCTTGATTATTATATGTCTAGGTGTAGATTTTTTTTGAACATGGCTAGTTGGAGTCCTAGATGCCTCACTTATCTGTATGTCAAATTCTTTTTCTCTATTTGGGAAGTTTTCTGTCATTAATTCTGTGAATAGTTTTTTTTAAATGACATTTGTACTTTCTCTTGCTTTTTTGTGGATTCCTATCAGTCTTATATTTTGCATCATCTAGGAGCTGTTGGATTGATTTCTTATGGTCCTTTACTATTTTTAAAAGATCTCTCTTTTCATGGTGACTGACTGCCATCCTGACTTCTGTATCTGATATCCTATCTTCAGATTGGCTCAGTCTGCTGTGTATACTTTTAATAGAGTTTTTAATCTCCTGGATATCTGTTTGAATCTGTTTCATGGATTCCATTTCTTTCCTATGCTGGGCATTCATGGCTTCCATCATAGTCCTGAACTCATCTTTTTTTTTTTTTTTTTAATCTGTTTCTGTTCTAGAGTCTCTAATCATGTCTTTCATTCTGGTCACCATCTCTGTAGTGATCTGGGAAATTATTTCTGTTTTGAATTTTTCTTGAGACTCATTCATCTGTTTTGTTACTTCCTGTGCTATCAGTTCAGGGTGTCCTGGTGGTTGATTATCAGACTTTTCCACCTCATTTTCCCCAGAAGTTGCCTTTGGTGAGCTGGAAATCTGGGATTGTGCCTTGCTTAGATGTCTTCTCATTTCTATTTTTGTTGTTGGTACTGTCCTTGGTTAAATTCCTGGGTTGATACTTCCATAATGCTTATTGTAAGTATCTTTGTTGCTTGTATTTAGAACCCTTATGGAATGATTGCTTCTCAGAGGTGTCTTCCAGATATAGCTGGTCTTTAGGTTTTGAGTCTCTGATGACTCCAGGGCAATCTCATTTTCATTTTACCAGGAAGGACCACTGACTAGATCAATCACAACACCTTAACCCAAGTGATACAATGAGCAACCCATATCATCAAGTACATCTTAGAAAATGACAATTTGTGGTAGTTATTAATCTATCACCTTTAACTGTGTGAATTACATCAAAATCAAGGACCAACCAACATATGTTTATCATGAATAAACTCTTCAGTATAGCAACTTTACCCTTCAAATGGGGACTTAGAAGGAGTTGGGGAGGGAGGAATAGATAGGTAGAATGATAGGGAAAGGTTATAAGTGAGGCCAGAGGACACAGGAAGATCATGCAAACTCCAGGGAACTATTGAAGACAAGGGGGAAAATATAGAATGAAAGAACAAAGACAAGAACAGGACAACCTAATGGGAATAGGGAAGCTAAAAAACTAACAAAAAGGGAGATGAAGAACAATGTGGGAGAGCAAGAGAGCAAGAGTGAGAGGAAGGGAGAAAGAAAAGTAAAAAAAAGAAAAAGAAGAAAGAGAAATAAATTGAAAAGAGTAGAGAAAAAAATGAAAACTAAAAATTAAAAATAAGAGAAAAAATAATTTTGAAAATAAAAAAATAAAAATGAAGGGCCTTCTTCAGAGTATGTCTCTGTTGTCACAATAGACAAATTGGGCTGCAATGTGCAGATCGAAGTCAATTAGTCTCAGCAAGCCAGTAGCACACTCTTGAGTTTCAGGGTGATTTCTGGCTGCAAGGCCCAAGTTGAGCTCCCTGACCTCCTGCAGGGTTGAACTCTGCAAGGCTCTACTGCAGGTTCCAACTGCCTTCCCCCTGAAAATAGTCCAGGATCCAATGGGAGGTGATGATCCCTCCAACTTACCAACTACAGTGGTCTGGTGTGCCTTTATTGTAGAGATTCTCTTCACTTTTTCAGTGGGCTTCAATTTTCATGAAGGAGCCTGAGAGAGGCCCTCTTTTTGTTGTTCACTTCTGCTGTATCTTCTGGAGTTCAGAACTATGGCCTTTACAAGGCCCTGTGCCTCTGCAGTGTGGATCCAGGTACAGGTGCAGTCCGGAGATGGGGGTGGGGGGCGGCTGGGGCAGTGCTGCAGATGCCTGCGCAGCTCTGCTCCTCACTGGACTGCTCCTGTCTGGGAGGCGAGATCTTTTTTTAAATTCATTAATTTTATTGGTACAGTTTAGGTATACAGTATGATGACATTCATCGTTGGGAATTTGGACCTTCAAATGAAACTGATAGTATAAATAAGGATCAAAAGGTGTAATAGATAATGTGAAATAGAAAGAAAAGGTCCAAAGGGGAAGGGGAAGTGGAAGGGGTAGGGGAAAGGAAAGAAGGGAAAGGAGTAAATATGAGAAAAGGAAAAAATGGAAACAAAGTCTTTGTAAATAGGGAGGGGTGGAGGGATTGAAGGGAAGGAAGGGGAATGGGGAAAAAATAAGAACCACGATATTCAAGTAGATTTTTTGAGTCAAACCTTGGGAAATAGCTCTTTCTTATTGCTGCTGTATCTTCTCCCAATTTCCCTCTTCCATCCATCTGCTTCTTGTTTCCCTCCTGATTTTTCTAGAGTGGTGTTTTAAAAAGCCTTCCTCTCTTTGTATGAATTATTTTCGATTGAGTTCACTCCACTGCTGGCCCCACCTTCTCCAGGTGCCCATCAGTAAACTCTGGCTTACCCTTTAAATGGCAACCCAAGCATTATACCCCTCAACTCTCCCCCATTACCTTTTATAGAACCTTCTGATTACCTCAGTTAAAAGGCTTTTCACCTATTTTCTTGAACTTGGGAGGCCTTTGAGGGTGCAGATGTTATACTATATATTTATGTCTTTGGTGCTTATTAGGTGCTCAATAAATTTTTATCGAACAAGTGGAGAGATGAAGCTATGACTTAAAACAAAGCATGAGGGAGATGACAATATTGATTATGTCCCAAAGCAGGCTGTAAGCAGTGCAGGGTGTAAAGAGTTAATCCCACAATTGGCTTGTTTATAGAAATGAGTCCAGCCAAAGCCTACATGTGGAGGTCAGAGTAACTCATATTCGAATTCCTTTCACACAACTAAAACCTTCTTACTAGTAGGACAATGTTCTAATTACAACCATATATTTTGTCCACTCTGTTCCTAGTTAGATAATGCTTTGTCTTGTCCTTTACAAGCCTTGCTTACATTCATTTCCATAGAAACCCCAAGCCTGCATATATCCTCACGTAGTCCCACCCTCACACATAGCTGGCCTTTACCCCAGTTTATTACTTTTTAAATTTAATTTTATTTTTTTTGGTACGGGGAATCGAACTCAGGTCCTTGCGCTTGCGCAGCAGGTGGCAAAACCACTAAGCTAAATCCCCGGCCTACCCCAGTTTATTACTAATAAAAATGAGTAGTTTGGATGGACCAGTACCTTTGTCAGTTGCACCAGCATTGGTCATCCTGGCTTCCTGCTTTCTGTCTCTTAGTTCTGTCTTTTAATTTTTTTCTCAGGCCTTTGTTGTATACTGGGCAGGAAACTGGAACCTAACTGCAGGGCTCTTCAGTAAAAACAAAACACCTTTTACAATTGAATAAAGAGAAAATGTTTGAGATGAATAATACGGTTTTTTTTTTCAATCATAATAGAATGATTTTCTCCCTTTGTAGATTCTATAGAAATACCATGGTAGCTGGCTTGATTTTGTTCAACTCACATGACTGAACAGAAACTTTGTATTTTGAAATAAGTTTTTCAGATCAGCAAACCCTCCTGTTGATCCCATAGTTGAGTCAATGTGGTGTCAATGCTTTGTGGTAGGGTTTGGCTTCTAATTACTGTGCTATTTGTGACTTTATCCAATTTTCTCCTTTTCTTTGAAAAACAAATTATGTATTATAATAACTGTGTAAGTTTTAACATTTTGATTTTCCTAAAATTCGTCTAGGTCTGTCTCCTGGCACTTTATTATATTTGCAGTTTTGCCCCCTGAATCTGTTTTCATTTTATCCAAATGCTTCTTTATTTGACACACTAAAATATTTCTACTTATGGCTTGGTCTTTGCATATGAAAGAAGGTGATGAAAGAGGGTGAGTGTTTTAGTTCTTTCATGCAAGCACACCGATGCCTCTTACTATCCTCCTCCTTTGCATTGCAGGTCTAGAATGAATTTTTTGATGCATGACAACCCTAAATTTGTGTCTTAGGAGAGAATTTGTTCAAGTAGCCCTTGATTATTGGCTTTTGTCAAACTTCATTCTGTCTATATATTTCAGTATTTTACTTTATATGATAGGTTTGTATTTCCTAGAATATACAAATGATACATTGGGTTATAGTTCTAGTGTTTTAAAATTGCATATTATATTGTATCTTGTTTTTCTTAAGTGAATGTGATATATCAATATCTTGTTCCAATTTTGTTACCTCTCCAAGTATAGGCTATTAGTAATAATGATTATATTTTACTGTTTATCAATGAAAAGTATCTTTTTTTGTTTTTTGTTTTTTTTGGTATCAGGGATTGAACTCGGGTCCTTGTGCTTGTGCAGCAGGCGATGAAACCACTGAGCTAAATCCCCGGCCCAATGAAAAGTATCTTAGTAAGACCAATGTAACTTTCTAAAAACAGTAATAATAAAGTACTCTGTAAGACTTTATTCAAATCATGTTCTAGAGAAAAGTAGGTTTTAAGTTAAGTAGAGAAAAGTAGGTATTTACCATTACTTATGTCAGGTGTACTGTGCAACTCGTCATGTACCTTATTGTTTTATGGCTTTAATCTTAGCAAATCTTCTAATTGCTGATGTCAGGAAAACTGATCCTTTAAAACATAACAAACTTTCATTTTTAAATTAATCTACTTTTGAAAATGAACAGCTTTGCATTTGTAGGATTGGAAGATGCAGATGAGTTAAGGAATCTGTGAATTTCAGTTTCTGTTTTAGAGTAATTGCGTCTATTTTAGTGTCAAAATTAATTTAACTGACCATGTTAGGAGGCATTAAGTATTATTATCAAAGTGGCATGTTATGTGTTAATACAAATAGCATACATGGGGAAGTATATAAAATGATAGACTTAGGCACCTGTTTTGGACATGTTTTTAAATTACGTGAAGCTGATATTCAGGGATTCCTCTGGGAGAGACCCCATCTCTCTTCTCTGCCTACTGATGCACCATTCCTGGAGGCTGTCCTCAGGTGTCTTATGTTCTCTATAGCTTTTTGGGATCCACTTTGTTCTTCTCTATATTCCCATGGCACTGTCTGGATGAGTCTGTTTTAGCATACATAATTCATTTTTTTTTTTTGGTACTGGGGATCGAACTTGGGTCCTTGCGCTTGCACAGCAGGCAGTGAAACCACTGAGCTAAATCCCCGGCCCTAACATACATAATTCATTATAGTTACTAACTTTTCAGGTTGCATCTGGATATCCCTCATTGAGTTTCTATTATATGTAAATACATAAAGATTTCTATAATAATTTGTAATCCTCCACAAAGTCTGTCAGTCAGTCCAGTTACCTGGTTGATTGCGGTTTCTAGTTTATCAGCTGCCTGGTAATCACAATACAGGCCTTCCTGGATTGTCTGTAAAGTAGGGGTATGGACCAGGAGTCCCTGAAGCTTACCTTTATCTCCATGACGTTACCATTGTCTATGAACTTTTTTCCTTCCCTTCCCTCCTTCCCTCCATCCCTCCATCCCATCCTTCCTTCCCTCCTTCCTTCCTTCCTTCCTTCCTTTTGCACTAATGCAACATTGGAAAAGTATATTTTCAGAAATAACTGTGATCTGGTGAAATATTTTGATTGCTTAACAAAATTTAGCATTTAGAAATCAGGCATCCGTATGGTAACTATAGAAACCAAGAACCTACACATGTAAACAGTTGTAATAAAAGGAAAGCAGTGCCAATATATAGTTTTCATAATTATTCAAAATATTATGGGAAGCTTTTATTCCTACAGCTTCTTTGTGAAGCAGGCACCACTACTGCAATACCCTAAGGAGGCTAAGACCTAGAAAAATTAAAGGCTCAAAAGTTTCTTCAATAAAAATGTATTGGGTACCTATATTTGGATGTAGCAATGGAAGATGGAGTGATGAAAAACTTACCTTACTTGACTTGCAAGGTAGGTGAGATGGATTTCTAAACAAACGTAAAGCTAATGACAACAGCTATGGTGGGAGCACAGGAGGTGGTGCAGATAACTCGGGGGTGTTGTTTGGCAAGGCTCCACAGAAGAGGTGATTTGTGACGTGTTCTCATTAAAGAATGAATGGTGACGTTTGCCAGAAAGATGAGAATAGTCTGGGGAGACCTTGTGCTAAAACAGAATGAACGTAGGTATAGACTCCAAGTTTTACAAAGGCCTGGAAATTGGAAGAACAGTGAGAAGTTCAATGTAGCTATGGCATTATTGTCCAATTAAATGTAAATGTGTAATTCAAAATTTTATGATAGCCATATTAAAAAGAAATAGGTGAAATTAATAATATATTTTATTTAACCCAATATATCTGAAATATATGTCATTTTTCATACTTAAGTCTTTAAAATCAAATTAGGTATATATTTTACACTTATAGAATTAAAATATTTCAATTTGGACTAGCCTCATTTCAAGTAGTCAGTATCTGGAATCTTAGATGAGAGAGAGAGGGAAAAAAAACCTGAGTGTGCTCTAGAAAGGGAGGAGGAGAGATGAAGTTTAAGTAGTTGGCGGTGTCAATTTTTGAAAGGCCTTGTATACCAGCAAAATTTGAAAATTCTCCTTTTAATGTAGTAGTTTATGACTGTGTTTCTGAAATGATCTGTGGTGTACAACTCATTTTTTTCCCATTAAGTTTATTGGTACATATTAGGTGTACAATACAGTTACATTCATCATTGGGATCTTGTACCTTTACATGACGTATCTTGGTTCTTATTGTTTTCTCCCCATCCCCCTGCCCTCTCTTCACCCCCTCCACCCTTCCCTATTTACAAAGACTTTGTTTCCATGTTTTTCCTTTTCTCATATTTTTTCTTTTTCCTTCTTTCCTTTCCCCTACCCCTTCTGCTTCCCCTACTCCTTTAGATCTTTCCTTCTTATTTCATGATATCAATTATACATTTTGATTCTTATTTACACTTTTAGTTTTTCACACCAGAGAAACTATTCGGTATTTACACATGTGTGTCCTATTTATTTCACTTAAGAGTATAGCCTCAGGGCTGGGGATTTAGCTCAGTTGTTCTGGCAACTGCCTCACAAGCACAAGGTCTCGAGTTTGATCTCCGGTAGCAAAAAAAAAAAAAAGTATAGCCTCAATGTGCATCCACTTAGTTACATATGTCTCCAGTTTCTCATTCTCTATGGCTGAGTGGTACTCCATTTTACAAAAAAACTCCACATCTTCTTTATCCAGTCTCCAGTTGATGGGCAATTGGGCTCTTTCCAAGTTTTAGCTATTACAAACTGTGCCGCTATAAACATGGGTGCGGATATATCACTGTGGTATGATTCTTTTAATTCTTTTGGGAAGATACCCAGCAGGGAGATAGCTGGGTCAAATGGGAGTTCCAATCTTAGTTGTTTGAGGTATCTCCATAATGATTTCCACAGTGGTTGCACCAGTCTGCACTCCCACCAACAATGACGAAGGGCTCCTTTCTCCCCACAACCTCACCAGAGTTTGTTATTGGTTAATTTCATGATAGCAGCCATTCTTTCTGGGGTGAGGTGGAATCTCAGCGTTGTTTTCATCTGCATCTTTTGAGTGACCAGTGATGTTGAATATTTTTTCATATGTTTATTTGCTGCTTTTACTTCGTGTGAGAAATGTCTGTTCATTTCAGACGCCCATTTTTTATTTATATATTAATTGGTACATTTTAGGTATACAATACATTTACATTTATCATTGAGTGTTTGTACCAGAACATGATGTATCTTAGTTCTTATTTTTTTCCCCATTACCTATGCACCCTTCACCCCTACTACCCTTCCCTATTTACATAGACATTGTTTAGTTTTTTTTTTCTTTCTCATAATTTTTCCTTTCCTTTCTTCCCTTTCTCCTTCCCCTCCCGTCCCCCTCCACCTTTGGACCTTTTCCTATTTCAAATGATCAATTATTGGTTTTAATCTTTTTCATCCTTATTTACACTTTCAGTTTCTCACACTAGACATACTATTTGGTATTTACACATGTGTGTCCTATTTATTCCACTTAAAAGTATGGCCTCAATA
>NW_004624763.1:4050543-4071225 GCF_000247695.1 Heterocephalus glaber
AACTATGAGAAAAGGAAAAAAATGGAAAGAAAGTCTTTGCAAATAGGGAAGGGTGGAGGGGGTGAAGGGAGGGCAGGGGAATGGGGAAAAAAAAAGAACCAAGATACCTATGTAATTGTTCAAGATCCCAATGATGACTGCAACTGTATTTTATACCTAAAATGTACCAATAAACTTAATGGGAAAAAAAGAGAAAAATTGGAAGAGTAGTGGCAATAGTTCTTCTCTAAAAGTCCTGTAGAATTCAGATGACTGATTTTTTTTGTTTGTTTTTTGTTTTTTGATACCAGTGATCAAACTTGTGACCTTGTGCTTGCGAGGAAGGCGGCAGAACCACTGAGCTATATCCCTGGCCCCAGAGATGACTCATTTTTAAATTTTAAATTTTTATAGACTAATACTTTTTCTAAAATATAATAACAGTGAATTAGAAAAATGAAATAAAGACGTACAAATAAAAGCACCATTTTTAAATCATTAGACTTGACAGATGCTGTCTTTATCTTTTTTTGCGCCCCTGTTAATGAACAGCACAGACTGTAATTAATAATAAGCAGATGTTTAGTGGCTCACTGTTTTAGCGGTTGGAAAGTCCAAAATCAAGAGGTCAGAGCCAATGAGGACTTTCTTGTGTTATAATACAAGAGACCTCCCATAGCGGAAGAATAGGAGGTGAGAGAAAGAGAGAGAGCAAGAGGGAGCAAACTCATGCTCATGATACTGAGCCCACTCCTGTGATAATAGAGTTAGTTCGTTCCTGAGGATAGAGCCCTAAAGACCAAAACACCTCTTAGGGTCTCACCCCCACCTCTAGTGCCCTCATGGCAATTAAATAATCAATGCTGCCTTATTCATAGGGCCAATCTCTGCCTTTTTACCTGTCCATTTCTGGGAGTTAATATGTCTGAATATGATGGAGTTTGAGCAATGTTTGAGAAGAGAAAAGGAATGCTTTTTGAAAAGCAGTCCCTAGGCTATGGCAGATAGCTGTGAGATTCTTTCTCCTAAAACATGTTTTTGATTTACATAGATTATTTTAGGAAGAAAACCAGTTGGAAAAAAATGAAGTTCCTTATCTTCACGTGTGTTGGTGTTGTTCACCTTTTGTCCCTGGGCTTCGGGAAAACAATATACAAGAATGACATCTCTCAGAGAACTTTTCAAGAAGTAAAAGAAGAAATAGCCAGCTATCAAGATGTTGCTAAAGCAATTATCAACCTTGCTGTTCATGGTAAATACCAGAACCGGTCCTATGAGCGATTGGCACTTTTGGTTGACACTGTTGGGCCCAGACTGAGTGGCTCCAAGAACCTAGAAAAAGCCATCCAAATCATGTACAAAAACCTGCAAGAAGATGGGCTGGAGAATGTCCACCTGGAGCCAGTCAGAATCCCCCACTGGGAAAGGGGAGAAGAGTCTGCTGTCATGCTGGCCCCGAGAATTCACAGGATGGCCATTTTGGGCCTTGGCAGCAGCATTGGGACTCCCCCAGAAGGTATCGTTTGTCTTCTCAGTTTGCTGTGTACTTTATACAACTAATGTCACTCGGATAACTGATTACAATATGCATGATTCATATTATAATTTTGGTGATAGAAAAGAAAATATAAGAACTTCCCACTCTACTGGCTTAATGAGTTCTTTAAACTTATATGCTTTTTCTTTTTTCTTCCTTATTCTTTTTCCTTTATTCTATTCCTTACTGAAAAAAAATCCTGATTTTTAAAAAGTCACATATTAAATGGAGGACCTATAGCTACGGGTTCTTATCAGTCCCATGACTTAATAATTGCAATCAAGCAGAATTTAGTGTAATTTTGTAAAGAATTAAAATACAGGTAAACAAGGTTCAAAAATTATGACTTCTTCCAAGTGTCCTCAATGTACAGATTTTCTTAGAATTAATGAAAGAAGGCACAGAAGCTGCACACTGAGTTGATTTGAGTTTATTATTTTTATAGAAACTGCTGATGTAAGGAATTATCAAGGGTCAAGTTCTACCTTTACTTACCAGCACCCTGGCTTGGCTTTATCAACCAACATAAATGTCTGGATCAGGGATTTGAGCAGTGAACAGTGAGCTATCAATCTCGAATATATTCATGGACTAATTTCCTGTTATAGAGGAATTAGTTTCTATTCTTTTCATTTTCTCTTTTGCCAAGGAAAAGATCCAGTAAGAAACAGATTGTCACTTAAAAAAATCTCTATTGAGATATAAGTTAAGTACTGCTACTTTCACTCATTTAAAATGTACAGTTTACTGGGTTTTAGTGTATTTACAGAATTGTTCGGCCTAATTGTAGAATATTTAGATTGTAGGACACAATTTAATATTTAAAATATTGTATTTTTTTAAATTTAAAATTTTAAAATTATTTTATTTTTTAATTGGTACATTTTAGATGTACATAATGATCACATTCATCAGAAGAAATTTGTACCTGTACATAATATAACTTGATTCTTTTTTTTCTCTAATTCCCTCCCCTCCTTTCAATGTCTGTTCTTTGTATTGACAAAAGCTTTGTTTCCATTTTTTCCTTCTATTCTCTTGTTTTCCTCTTCCCTTCCTTCCTGTCTCCCTTCTCCCTCCCTTGTTCCCCTTCCCATTTGAACATTTTCTTCCTGTTTCCCAGGACACAAATTAATTGTAGAACATTTTTATCACCCAAAAAAGAAACTTCATACTCATTAACAAGCACTATTTATTCCTTCCCTACTACCTTCCTAAGATCTAAGCAACTACTAACCTGCTTTCTGTCTTTATAGGTTTACCTATTCTGGACATTTCACATAAATGGAATAACATACTTTGCAGTCTTTTGTGACTGACTTCTTTCATGTTGCATAATGTTTTCTAGTTTTATCTGTGTTGAATGGTTCAGCATTTCATTCTTTCTTATTGCTGAATAATAATTCACTTTATGGATTTACAGTGGTACCTCAGTTCATGAATGCTTTTATTTGCAAGCAATTTGGTTTGCAAACAGCGTTTGGCAAAATTTTGTTTTTGTTTGGAATTTCTGCAACAAACATGACCGTGGCCATCTTTCCCACACAAACATGAATGTGGCCATCTTTTCCAAATTTTTGGACAAATTAAGTTCACCAGTGTACCACATTTTATTTATATTTTCATTAGCTGGTGGTTACTTAGATTATTTCTAGTTTTTAAATCTTTTCTACTTTTTGAGTCTAATACTGCTCGAAACATTTGTATACAAGGTTTTGTTGTGGACATATATTTTCATTTTTCTTGGCTATATGCCAAGGGGTAGAATTGCTGTGTAATTTGGTAATTCTACATTTAATTTGTTGAGGTCCTGACAAACTGTTTTCTGAAGTGGCTGTACCATTTCATAGTCTCAGTATCAATATATTACAATTTTTCCATGTACTTGCTAACCCTCCCTCATTCCCTCCTTTTCTCTTCCCTCCATCCTTTGCCCTCCCTCCCTTCCTCCTCCCTTTCTTCCTCCTTCTTTCCTTCCATACTGGGATTTTAACCTAGGACTTTTGCACTGAGCTACATCTTCAGCCCTTTTTAATTTTTTATTTGTTTTTATTTTGAGACAGGGTCTCACCAAGTTGCCCAGACTGGTCATTGCCTTATGGAGTCCATAGTTTCTGAGGAGAAGTCAGCTGTTAATATTTTTAGGGTTCCCTTGTAGGTGGTAAGTTATTTTACCCTTACTGTTTTCAAGATTTTCTTTTCATTTTTCACTTTCAGCATTTTGACTCTGACATATCTAATTGTGGATCTCTTTGCTTTTATCTTACTTGGTGAATTTTTAAAAATCTTCTAGGGTGTAGAGATTAGTGTTTCTCATCAAAATTGGGAAATTTACAGCTATATTTTTACAAACATTTCGCTTTCATTTTCTCTTCTACCTCTTATTCTGGTATTATACTTATGAGCATATTGGTGTGTTTAGTAATGTCCCACAATTCTCCAAGGCTCTGTTCCTTTCTCTCTATTCTCTTTCTGTTCTTCAGATTGCACAGCTCTATCAATCTGTCATCAAGTTCACATATTCTTCCATTACCTCTGATCTACTCTTGCACATCCACACAAAATTTTTCTTTTCAGTTGTTATATATTCCAACTCTAGATATCCATTTAATATTTTAAAGAATCATTTTTCTTTATTGCTATTCTCCATTGATGAGATGAGATATTGTTATTACACCTTTAATTCTTTAAGTATTACTTATACTGTTACCTTTACTTCCTTGAACATGCTTGTAACAGCTGCTTTGAAACCTTTTTTGCTATGTTCTATGTCCGTCTCATTCCCAACTCTACAGTTTACTTGGTTGTTTCTTTCCCTGCACTTCTTTCTGTTAAAGTTCTGGTTGCTGTGCCATTTTGCTTGTTCCTAACAGTATCACAAAGATACCAGGACCCTAATTGCTGTCCATGTTTTCAGCAACACCTTTAGCCATGGAAGTCTCCATAATCTTCTCCAAATAAAGTCATTAACCTCAGTACAAACTTCAGAGCTCTTCATCCTTTGATTTATCTCTTCTCCTGGGAAAATCTCTGTGCTATCGCACAAGAGCTAGTTGCAGTGATGCCAACCTATTTCTGCAAGAGTATATCCTAGCTAGTGCTAGAAGTGGGTGATAACTTCTGGTCTTCTCAGCTTGTGGCTTCTAGTATGGTCACTACCAATGAGTGAACTGAGATGGGATAATCAGGGTCCCAATATTTTTGTTGGCTACCCTTGATGTAGAGTTTCCACCGATGATGAGCTGGGTAGGGGAATGGTGTCTTTTGTCCATGCCTATGGGAAGGGGTTTGAGGAAATGGGAAATATCAGTGAACCACCTTTTCAAGGAGAAACCAAAGCCCTAGACTGAGAACTGGGGCAGAAGGCGAGAGAACACTCCCAATTTCTTGGCTATACTTTCTGGTAATAGAGTGCCTTGTAACAGAATTCTATAACATGAAACTAGGAGTGGGAGAGAGGAGCAAATCATGACCCAAATGCCACAGGCTCTCATTGTTCTTACTGAGATTTAGTAGATTTTCTTATTTTTGGGGTTTGTTTTGTTTTGTTTTGTTTTGCTTTTTGGTCCTGGGGATCAAACTGAGGACCTTGCACTTGCACAGCAGGAGCTGGAACCACTGAGCTAAATTCCCTGCCCCTTTAGTAGATTTTCTTAAATGAATGTTATTCCATTTGTTGTATTCCCTTAGAACAATTTTAAGAGATCAGCCAAATTTTCCATTTCACCTTTTTGGAAATATCACTGGGACTGACCAGTTTTGATCTCTCTAGGGCTGCATGAATTAGTAGTATAGGCTTCTAGGGAGCTCCTCAGCCTGGCAGTCACTGTCTGTCTGGATTTTGTTGAGTTGCCGTCTATTAATCACTAGTTTGTGGTTAAGTTCTGCTTTTTAAGCCCTCCAAACTGTCCTAAAAAACTGGACTAGATTTTCTTTTCTTTTTTTTCCAGATGAGAAAACCAGACTGTAAGGGATTATGTAGTTTACTTGGGGTTACACAACTGGTAAGAGGCCATGTCCAGGCAAGAATAACTATCAAAGTTTGGTTTGTGTTTTTAGTCATTAGACTATATTGCCTCACATACCACATACAAATATTTTAATTTTATTTTCATTTATAACATTCCTATTTTTAGGTACATACCGAAGCAGATCTGTTTCAAAAGTTTCTGATCCTAAACTGTGATGGTGGAATATACTAGTTCCTCCATCTTCTTTTTAAACATGTTTTTCTATTCCTGTTTCATTCCTATCATCATTTCTCATTCTGTAGTAAGGACTGCTCTTCACTGGCTGTCTGCCTGGCATTGAACACTAAGCCAAGTTACTGATTGCTCATGGGGCCTTCAAAACCCTTGGGAAGTGAGTTTTACTCACTGGAATCTATTCTGGTGTTCTAAGACTTGTTTTCACCTGACTCTTTATTCCATGGTGTTCAAAGCAGATAAATAGTTGTCTGGCAACTGAGCTATTTTAGGGTCTGAGGAGAATTAGGCTGATCCAAGTGTGGAAGATGCCCACAGGAGTTAGAGTAACATCTGCATAAATGGATCTTTAGTTGCAGGTAGAGTGATGCAGAGCCATCTCCTAGCTTCTATCCTAGGAAACTCATGTTCTAAGTTTGGCCTTAGCTTGTAACTAGTTGTGTGACCTTGATCATTTAATTACCACAGGCCTTGATAGTGTAAAATGAGCTATAGTCACAACAAGAATGCGTAAAGTCTTTTTCAGTTGAGAAGTGTGATTTTTTTTAATGAGTCTACAAGAGATTAGTGAAGCTAGAATTTCTAAGGGCTGGGTCCTTCCAGGCATATGTGATAGAACAAATTCCTTGCAATGATTTTGAAACTTTCTAATTCTAGACTTGAGTACTACAGTAGGTATTAGTTTCTCCATGTGGGAAGGGGAGGGCGCTGTGAGATACCTGTGGGTTTGCGAAGGCGTATATATGGGCTGCCCAGGAGACAAAGAACAAAGTGTAGCCTTAGAAGTGAGATGGGACAAAGAACAACCTCCAGTCAATCCTGACAGAATGTAGCTTGCATCAGATTTGAGTGGACCAAGTAAAAAAATGAAAATCACCAGTCAAATTTGGGAGAGGCTGAGGTGTGGGCAAGAAGTAGAGACTTGGGTAGAATATGTGGCTCTTCCCCTGCAGACACAACTCTGAGTCTTCGTGAGGTCTGATCTCCAAGCCTACTCAGCAGATTGTTGAGTAATATTAATCTTCTAGGGAGATTGAGCTGTACAGAGGTGCAGAGCTTTCCCCAATACTGTATGTTACCAATTATATGTTTTATATTATCTTGAGAGCCTCCAAAGCCCTGGACTGTATCTTACCCATTCTATGTCCTTGCTACCTCTCATCATACTCAGTAAGAAGGTTTTCATTTGATATTTAATTGAAAGCACATTTTTAAGGTAGTTCTTTCTTTGGGGATATTTCCTTGGAATTTAAACAAAGTGCCTTCTTTTACATATTGAATGATGATGCTGTTGAACCATCAGTATTTGCTTAGAATTTTTTTAACATTATAGAATTAATACCTGTTCAGTATAGGAAACATGTACATAAATATAAAATAATGAAAATCTCTGTGATATTTTTCTAGAGAGTTCATTGCTATCACTTTTATTTTTCAATTAATGTTTTAGTATGTAGATATTTTTATTTTGAAAATTTGAGTTCAAATTGCATATATTTCATGTTTTCTTTCATACATACTATGAACATTTACCACCAATAAGTATTATTTGAAATAAATTTTAATGATTACAAACTTAAAGTGTACAATAATTAACATAATTAAAGCCTTATTATTGGAATCCGGATTATTTCCATCTCTTTTTCTTTTCTTTTAAGACAGTTAGAAACATTCTTTATTTATTGAAACATGAATAGATTTTAAAGGGGTTATTTTCACAGTTTTACTAAATAACAAAGGAGGAATGATCAAAATAGTCTAAGAAGTTGTAAGATAATAGCAATAAATAATTTTGGAATGCTTTCTATGAGTGCAGAGAATGACAATGTACTGTAATATTAGAATCTATTTTTATCTTAGTAGTTTTAATTGTTTAAAGATGTGAATGCAATAAATATATAACATAATATATGACTTATAATACAATGTAAATATATATATTAATTATTTAAAATATTAATATAAATATTGATACATTTAGGTTCTTGATACATTTCCTTATTTTCCAGAAAGTTTGCACATATCTATTCTCTTCCCGTGTCTTCTAATTCCTCCATCTTTACCTGCATGTATATCTTTTCCTAATATTTTTCACTTTGATGAATTAAACATGATGGTTCACTGTTATTTTGCATTCCTTTGCTCATTGATGAGATTAGTATCTTCATAGGTCTATTTACTATTCCTTAAATTATTTGTGCATATCTTTTGCTCAATTTTCTAGTGGTGCTTTAGTGATTTTCTAAGAACTCATTAAATAGTAAGGATGTTAAATGTTTGATTTTAATGTTTGATTCAAGATGAATATTTTTTAAAGCTATTGAGATGGCTTGCACTGGTCCATCATCTCCTTTTACATTTTTTCTTAAAAGCATGTCTCTTACTTAAGGAGTATAGTTAAGAGACTACAAAATAGTAAACTTAATTTACTCTCCCTCTACCCTATCAAACCTCTAAGAAACTGAGCTTTTTAGCTCAGTCAACATAGACTTTGGAAATTCAGCCTCATCATTTACAGAAGGTGGGCAAAAAGCCCTTAAAACCATACTTATAAATTTAAGATCTCTTTCTAGCTAGACTTGGATTTTGAGGTGTGTGTGGCGATTGGTATTTTTTTCTGGTTCGTGTCAAAGTCTGTGTGTATATCATCACTTTCCTTATAGGACTTATTTGGAAGTGAGAGGAAGAATAGGTAGAGATAGCACTAGATTTGGCTTCCAGTGTAGAGTTGATTGGATGGGTAATGCTCAGCTGTGGAGATTAGAATCTAATTGGTTCATGTAGGCATAGGCATCTTATAAGATTTTAAATGGTTTGCAGAATCATGGAGAAGGTGAGGGATGCAGAATCTAAATTGAACTTCTTAGGAAGGAATTTAAGAATCCTTTTGTAGAGTCAGGCTACCAAGATTGCTTTCGCCTTTCCTAGATTAAGCAATGGCTTTTATCAGAAAGTTGCTGTGGAAAATCTGGACATTTGAATTTCTGAAAGAGTAGAAAGAGCAGAAAGCAGCCTCTATAAGTACCCTTGATTTCTATCTGCAGTTCCAAGAACTTCCAGATTTCTTGCCAGCCCCATAAACTCAGCAACCTGCTTGTTCTGTTTTTTGTCCTTATTAATGAATTGCTGTCTACCCAGACACCCAATGTAGGAGACTCAAAGTTCTCCTAATATCTGATATTGCATCTTGATTTCATGGTTTTGTCTTGAGAATGCCCTGTGAATTAAGAAGTCAGCTCCCATATCTCCTCTTCTGTGGAGACTTCTGGGGCTAGCTTATTTTCAAGGAAGTATGGACAGCTTTCTCCTTTCTGCTTTTCTTGTATCCTGAAGATGCTTAATCAAAGCATTTCTCTACTACATTATAAGCCTCTTAAAGCCAGTGCCCTAGTTTCAGTGGTCCTCAACCAGGGGAAATTTTGCTCTCCTAGGGAAATTTGGTGATGTCTGGAGATACTTTTAATGGCTATGACTGTACATGATGTTACTTGTCTCTGGTGAGCAGGGGCCAAGGATCCTGCCAAGTATCCCACAGTGTACCAAACATTCCTCCCTAGCCCTCTTAAACAATAATGATCTACTCCAAAATGTCATAATACCAAAGTTGAGAAACCCCATACTAGTCTTCATCATAAATTCTCATACACAGAGGGTTGGGTATTTAGCTCAGTGGTGCTGCCACCTGCCTCGCAAATGCAAAGTCCTGAGTTCGATCCCTGGTACAAAAAAATTCTCATACACAGAAAAGTATGAAGAAATATTTGTTGAATAAGTCCTTCCATTTTCTCACTCCAACACCGAGAGGTTCACCAAGTCTTAAATGTCACACACGACCCCTGCCCTTTTTTCCCCGTTTTCACTTTCAGAGTTCAGAACTTAACTTTGGCTTATAGTGTGATAATTTTTTCTTAACTGAAATTTCTGACTCCAGTTTCCTTTTAATCTGTTCCCATACTACTGCTTTAATTACCTTTGTAGAATATGATTTCATGCCACCCCCTTCTTAAAATTGTTTCATTGTTCAGAGTATAGTTTAAATTCTTATGAACTGTGCCTGATTTGTAATAGATGCATATTAAATGGTTAAATACTGGTTAAATCATGAGTGGATTTTTGAGAAAGATCACAGTTTTAAAAGCATATTTGGAAACCTATTCATATTTAAACTTTCTTTAAGAAAATGTGATTTTCATAGTTCTTTTATGTCTGTCATAGTTAAATAATAAATTTTAGTTGTATTTGAGTGAAAGAAGACAGGAAAGAGGAGGATACATGAGCATCCATCAAATTATGATTAGGGTGTTCAGCACTTTCTATTCTTTCTGGAAACTTAAGCAGCGTGGATCAGAAACTCTGGAAAGCTATAGCATAGGCTTATTCTGTACCATCCATCTCTTCATCTCATAGGAACCTCAAATAACCTTCCTGCCTGCTCCTAATACAGGTACCACAGGGAATATCTACACTGAGTACTTTCAGTTCATTTGTTGGTGAGGTGATAGCTAATTTACCCATAAGATCCCACCATCAGATAACTGGTTATTTGCACCTGTCCTCTTCCTTTGGTCTCATCAGGGGGTAGCATTCTCAGTTTTTTTTCAGGGCTTACTCTTGTCTGATATCTAGTCATAGTGTGAGCACTGGTGCTCTGGAGAGTCTGTGCCCACAGATATTTTAATTTGAATTTGGAGATATGGGAGCAGCTTGGAGATATGGGAGCAGGGATATGATCACAGAGCTTGCACCTTCCCTCTCTGTGCATCAGCAGGTGTGGGAACAAGTAAGATAGGGAAATGGAATTCATATTTATTGAGTACTTATCTATTATACTCTAGTCATTGTGTATATTCTTTTTTTCTTTTTGGTAACGGGGATCAAACTCGGGACCTTGCACTTGCGAGGCAGGCGACGGAACCACTGAGCTAAATCCCTGGCCCATTGTGTATATTCCTTTACTTACTTTCTGGGGGTATGTATTGTTCTACTTTATGGTTGGCAGCATCTTGTCCAAGGTCATGTAGCTAACGGTGGCTGTCTTGCTCTAAGGTCATGTCTTCCTCCTTCACTTTGCTTCAGTGGTGGATCATTTTCCCCACATCCTTCTATTTCCTTTGTAGGTGTTTCTGTAAGAATGAGTTCAACACATCTATCTCCTAGGTACCTTCACTTTCTCACACAAATATCCCTTCATGAAACCATAAGACAAAGCACTACTGAATTTGGTGGCATTGAATTTCTGCTCAGAGAAAGATACCACGAAGAAAGTTGTTAGACAGCAAAACAGGAGAAGATATTAGCATTGTGTAAAATTGTTAATGTGTTAATATTTGCTTGGAAATCAAAATAAAGTTGATAACCCTATAGAAAAGTGGGAAAACCTATGAACTAGCACTTTAAAGAATCCTAAAAGCTAAGAATTTCATGAAAAGATGTTCAAACTCATTAATAATCAAAACAATTTTAAAATGATGTGTTCATTTTACAGCAGGGATGTAAACTGGGTTGGCAGGGCTGTGAGGACACAGGTGCCCTCTCACACTTCTGGATGGGCACGAAGCATGGTGTCACCATTCTGGAGAGCAATCTCGAACAGATTCAGAGCAAACAAATGCATTCTCATCCTCTGTGACTCACTAATGCATTTCTCTGGTAAACTTCACAAAGAAATGTTCATGAAGGCCCTTAAAGGTGCATATACCAGATAAACATTGTAGTCACGTTTATGGGGCAGGAGCCATCCGGGAGTCTGTCACTGGCAGAATGGATGTGCAAAGTGTAGGGTGTGTCCCCTGGGAGCACTTACAGCAATTGAAAGCAATAGACTAATATATGTATAGTAACAAGGATGGACCTTATAAAACTGGGTGAACTAAAGTAAAAAATAGAATAATGTGCATGATGAAATTGCATACATAGAAATAAAATTTCAAATACACACAGAATAATACTTCGTGTTTTAAAGAAAAACTAAGCACAAGAAGTGTTTTAGTATTGTTGCATCTTGGAATGGTAGGATGTGAAAGAAAGGAGTGAGGAATGGGAATATTTTAATATTTATATCTTTGATCCATTTCGATTTTAGTTTAGTGCATGGTGAAAGATAGGAGTCTAGTTTTAATTTTTGACTTGTGGAAACCCAGTTTTTTCCAGCACCACTTATTAAAGAGGCTGTCTTTCCTCCAGTGAAGGTGTTTGGGCTCTTTGTCAAAGATAAGGTGGCTGAGTGTGTTTGGAGTTGTTTCTGTATCTTCTAATCTGTTCCATTGATCCTCAGGTCTGTTTTTTTGTTTTGTTTTGTTTTGTTTTGAACCACAGTAGCTTGGTAGTATAATTTCAAGTCAGGGATTGTGATTTCCCCTTCCTTGCCTTTGTTACTCAGAATTGCTTTTGCTATTCTAGGTCTCTTCTGGTTCCAAATGAATTTTTGGATTGTTCTCTCTAATTCTGTGATATATACTACTGGTATTTTGATTGAGATTTCATTAAATCTATATAACAATTTTGGAAGTATGACCACCAATTTTAGAAGTATAGTTTCACTCTATTGGTTCTTCTTACCTAAAAACAAGGGATATCTTTCTATTGGAAGAAAGAATAGATAGAACTCTTGAAGATACAGGTGTAGGCAAAGACTTTATGAACAAAACCACGATTGCACAGGAACTATCATAAAAAATCAACAACTGGGATCTCATCTTATTAAAAAGCTTTTGCACAGCTAAAGAAACCACTAACAGAGCGAAGGAACAACCCACAAAGTGGGAAAAAATTTTTGCCAGCTGTTCTTCAGACAAAAGACTAATATCTAGAATAAACTGACCCCCCCAAATTTAAAGACCCAATAAAAATGGACATCTGAAATGAATAGATACTTCTCAGATGAAAAAGTACAAAAGGCAAATAAACACATGAAAAAATGTTCAACATCACTGCTCACTCAAGAGATACAAATTAAAACAACACTGAGATTCCACCTCACTCCAGAAACAATGCCTATTCTCAAGAAATCAACCAATTACAAATGCTGGCAGAGCTGGAGGGAAAAACAAACCTTTCCCCACTGTTGTTCTGAGTGTAGACTGGTCTAACCACTGTGGAAATCAATGTGGAGCTTCCTCAAAAAACTAAAACTAGAGGCTCCATTTGACCTAGCTATTCCCCTTCTTGGCATCTTCCAGAAAGAATTAAAAACATCATACCACAATGATATATGCACACCCATGTTTATAGCACCACAGTTTATGATAGCTAAATCTTGGAAACAGCTCAAATGCCCATCAACCAATGAATGGATAAAGAAGATTTGGATTCTTTTTAGTACAATGATTTCTACTCTGCTATAAAGAAAAATAAACTTGAAATATTTCTAGGTAAATGGATACACTTTGAGACCATACTCTTAAGTGAAATAAATCAGACACACATGTTTAAATATCACATTGTTTCTCTGGTGTGAGAAATTTAAAGTGTAAATGAGGATCAAAGTGTATAATAGATATTGTGAAATAGGAAGAAAATGTTTAAATGGGAAGGGGAACTAGGGAGGGAGAGGGGGAAAAGAAGGAAGGGAAAAGAAAAAGAATAGAATGAAAAAATGGAAATAAAGATTTTGTAAATAAGAAGGGGAAGAGGGGCACAAGGGAGGGAAGAGGAATGGGAAAAAAAGAAGAATTAAGATATATCGTAGCCGGGGATTTAGCTCAGTGGTTCTGGTGCCTGCCAAAAAAAAAAAAAAGGAGAAAGAAAGAAAGAAAAAGAGATATCATGTACAGGTACAAATTCCCTATTATGAATGTTATGATTATATCTAAAATGTATCAATAAAATTATTTTTAAAAAGCAAGCAAATAAAACCAAGAGACTTGCATTGAGTAGGCCACTGATTATTTTGTATTATACTATGAATTAAGGAGTATAATTAACTTAATACTCTGCATCTGATACTAAAATAAAAATTCCACATGTCTATAAATGAATCATGAGGTTAAGGCAGATGTTTTTGCCATTTTCTCCAAGAGAAAAGGAAGCCACTTCTCTTTTATTCTTTACAGATTTTTCAGTTCCCTCTGTGTCTATCATCTTATGACTTTCACTGTGATTTTTATCTATACAATGTAATTACAATGAACATTTTTGACTTACTGTTTATATGGTTTTTCTTTTCAGGTCACATATATATTTTTTATTGTGTCTCTGTAGTTTCTAAGCTTTAGGGGCAGGGATGATATCTCTTTTTCACTTGCTTTGATATAACCTTTAGCATAATCAAACCTTTAGTGTTGTTAGTAATAATCCCAATGTTTCATTTTATGAAAATATAAAAAGACCGATCATGTTCCCTGGAGATTTGATGATGACACAATGTAAGTTGATAGTCTTCTAATTATAGTCACTTGAAGCAAGCTAATAAGTAGATACATAGTTTGTTCTCTAGGACAGTAAAGAAAAAGTTTGTGATACATTTTGAATTGAAAGTTACTTTCTAAGAGTTGGTGCTATTTTGATGGTACCTGGGAAATGCATCAGTAATATTAGTTAGCTGAAGGTGCTTTGATTTCTTTAAGAGAACTGAATAGGTCGAGGCTGTGCTATGGGCCTCCTTACATTCTCGATTTTCTGTCTCGAAAAATTGCGTTTAAAATTTCCAGGAACTTTATATCATCAAATTGAAATATTTGTTTCTGAGAAAAACATTAAGCTGATGGGACTTCTTCAGTAGTAGATGGCTTATACGTTTGAGATCAGCTACTAGTAAAAGCACTGGATGTTCAAGACCTGATTGACAAAGTGGATAAATAAACCACTGGGACCAGATGATATCACTCCAGTATTTTTGAAGAAACTAGAGAATGAAATTATCAAAACTTGATTAAATTAGCCAGGGATTTAGCTCAGTGGTTCCGCCGCCCACCTTGCAAGTGCAAGGTCCCGAGTTTGATCCCCAGTACCAAAAAAAAAAATTGATTTAGTTAAATTTTACCTTTGTTTTTAGCACTGACCCCAAGAACTATCAGAGTTCCTTGGAATCACGTGTTATAGAGATTATTTCAAGAAGCTTTTGAGATGTACATTTCATCGATGATCATTACTTTTACTTCATCTTCGTGTTAGGGCTCTTCATAGAAATGGAGAGAGAGAGAGAGAGAGAGAGAGAGAGAGAGAGAGAGAGAGAGAGAATAATTATTAGCTCATGTAATTGTGGAAACTGTGTAGTCCCATGATCTGCCATCTGTCAGCTAGAGACTGGAAAGCCAGTGGATTTTGTTAAGGCCTGAGAGCTGGAGAGCAGATGGTATAGATTCCAGTTCAGATCTGAAGGCCTGAAACTAGGAGCTGAAGGCAGGAAGTTTGTTGTTTCAACTCAGTCAGGCAGAGATAACTCAACATTCCTGTCTTTTTATTCTATTCAGGCCCTCACTAGTTGGATGATGCCCTCCACATTGGCAAGGACCATTTGGTTTACTCAGTCACCAATTCAGCGCTAACCCTCACTACCACACAGAAGTTATGTTTAATTAGCTCTCTGGGCAGCCTGTGATCTAGTCAAGTTGAAATGTAGAATCAACCACCATAAATTCCATATACATGACAAGGTGATGTATAGGGCATTTCTGAAAGGTGCATAGAGATGACATAGATGACAGGTGGAGGGAAGATGATGTCTGGATAGTGATTACAACCCAAGGCCAGGGAAGACTGGATTTATAGTTGAGGAAACTATTGCACATTTATAAATACTGAAAAGTTTTAGATAGGTATTTTCCAGAAAGTGTCCTTTTGGCTCTATGAAAAATGGGTGGGAAAAGAGAAAAGCTATAGAAGTTTGGATTTGAGAGACTATTTGGATTAATGACCTTAGGAATAGGGAAGCAAATAACATTAAAGAGCAATTGATACCTCTTGGATATGAAAGATGAAGAAATGAGAGGAATGAAAGACTATAAAACTTTCAAGTTTGGGCTAACAGAAAAACCATAACAATATTCTGAGAAGCTAGTAGAAAATCTATAGTGGTATTACAGAAAGAAAGAGGAGAGTTGAGGGAGAAGCTGGCTAAGACAGGGAATAATGAGTGTAAATACACTGACTTTTTGAGGTGATCCCATAGAAAGCAATCATGTTCTCTTAAAACAGTATTCCAAATGTTACAAATTGATGACAGTAGGACCAAGGTAATCTCTTATCCTGTCCATTTAGTATTTCTTATTTCCATCAGTTAAATTCTACAAACTTCTCAGTATCCTCTCTTGATAGTGCTGCAACAAGCATTCCTGTTTATTTACCTACCAGGTAAGTGTACTCTGAGCATAATTATGATAAGGACTGCCTATAAATTCTTTCATTCTTCATTCCCTGAGATAGCACTTGTCATGTGGTAGGTGCTCAGTAATTGGTTATTTTGCTGGCTTCACTGTGTGCCCAGTACAGCATCAGGTGATGATGAACATAGCTGAATCTGACAAGGAAAAAACAGTGGTATCAGTAAGATGGGAACAAGGAGAACAGGGAATCATTCTGTCTGGGGTCTAAACAAGCCTTCAAAACCATGACATTGAGGGATGAAGGATGCACTGGGACTGAGAAGAGAGAAAGGGTGTTGTAAAGACAAGAAACAAGAAAAATAAAGGCATGAGGCGTAAGAGTATAGGCTGTGTTTTCCCAGTGACTAGAGGATCAGGTTCATGCTGAGGAAGGTAAGAGGATGGTGGTAGGACTGGAAAGATGCGAGGGTGGGCTATGGAAAACCTGGGACCATCTCACCTTTCTAAGGATAGATATTATTTCTAGGATGAAAAAAGAAGCAGAATGAAATTAGACCAAAACTTAACTTGATGTTTTCAGTAGAAGCATAGAGAAATAGGAGTGAAGAGTCTGAGTTTTAATTTTTGCTATTAAATATTGTGTCCAAGATAACAAAATTATAAAGATTCCTTGAACTATCTGGGATCAGTTCTGTGCCATATACTATCAGCATAGTTTGTATTTGATGCTAGACTTTGTGAGAGTTCTGTGTGCCAGTAAGATACACAGGTTTTTTTTTTGTAAAAATAACAATAAACCAAACATTTCATACTCCATTGATCATATGGGCATAAATGAAATAATTTCTAGTCTTAATGGCATAGGGAACTATTAACTTCATTGCCTAATAATGATCCCCTCCTCTCTTACTCTGCCCTTTGTAAACTGCCTGTGTCAGCCTGACAATGAACCAAGTGACTTTAAAGTCCATTGGGCTTTTAGTGACAGAACTATTGTTTGGGGAAGAAATGGGACCTACCATATTGTGCTGCTTCTGAGCCTCACTTTGCACATGCATTTTCTGCACTTACTTTGGGGGAAATGACCACAAAACATCCAGTGCTTTGTTTTCTGAAAAGGCTCTTGGCTGTCTTCCCCAGTTCATGGAATAGGACATTTATCCTTAGACAGCAAGGATGCCTGTTTTCATCCTGAAAAACAGTTAGTAAACACTAATTTGTGTATACCTGGTCTGAACAAAATGTAGCTAACGATTCACAATCAGGAACGGTAAATTCCATGCAGTCATTAAAAATATTTTCTTAATTGCAAAAATGATACATTTCCTTTCAGGTGTAGAAATTTGAAAAATAAAGAAAAACACAAGCATGCAAATAAAGTCAACTGAAATTCTATTGCCCAAAGGAACATTTTGTTCTGTGTGCATACTCTTATTTTTCGGCATATTTAAATGTTTTTATTCATTTGTAGTATACTGTGAATACTTCTTTTTTTAGTAAGAGTACAGTATAACCGTTCAGAACTTGAATTTGAGGTTGAATTCTGATCCAATAATTGATTGACATTGTGGCTTTTATCAACTTACTTAACTTTCCAAAAGCTCTTTTGTTTTCTGCAAATAGAAATAACCATATCTACTTTGTGGGGTTGGAATCAGGCCAAAATAAGGTAATGTGTTTAAAGCAGTTGGTGATCATGATTGCTCAGAGCAGTTTATTATGTGAGTCTTTTGTTATCAGATATTGAAATTATTTCTAGTTTTTCTCTACATACGTGGTGTTTGCTATGATAGGCACAGTCACAGCCATCAGATTCATTACCATTTAGTTATCAATCTGTGAGTTTAGATTACTGTAAGAACTGCTGAGCCAGACTCTTCCTCGATTTTAGGTTGTCCCAAGTAGAAGTTTCTTCACTGGTTTCTGAAACTCATGTGTTCTCTCATTTGTTCCCCACTATGCATTTGGCCACTCACTTGATTGTTGTGGAGTTTATTCTGTAGCAATGATGCTCTCGCACATGCCCTGCACAATTAGGCTTGGTAAAAAAAGGAAAACTGGTGGATGGGGCAGATAATAGACATGTATTAGACTCACCCTTCTGGGTGGGTCTAGTGTCTACATCTCTGTTACTTCTGGAAATATGCTCAGCCATAGAGCTTCATGTGAGTGATTACCAGAACCTCTTAGGCATGGTACTAAAGTCTGAGGCTGGAACTAAGTGAGAATTTAATATGGAGAGTCAGCTGTCAGTGTGAAGTGGAATGGATGAGGGAAAGGGACTAGAATAAATTTAATTTGATGCTGCTTAAGCTAGTGATATTGGTTCAACAGTATCTTAGTGATGTCATAGGGCCTCACATACTCCCCTCCCCAACTTACTTTTTATTGAAAATATAATAAAATGAGATAACAGAAAGTTTTAAAGTTTGACTCTAGAAAAAGTTTCTGGAATAGCACTCTAAGTGCTACTGGGGGTATGGGTTGCTACTACAGCTGCTTTAGAGAGTGACTCAATGCAAGCGAGTGTATCCTGATTCTAGGCCCACATCCTAGAAAACCTCACACACAAAACTTAGAAGACTTGTGAGAGAATATTTATCGCAGTGTTGTTTGCAACAATAAGAAATCATTACAGAAGAATAGTAAATAAATCAGGCCAGGTTTACATGATGAAATAGTAGAAAGTAGTTAAAATGGAAGATCTACTCTTGCATATATGAGCCTGAATTAAAAAATGTGAATTGATTAATTATAGAAATAATATTACACAACTCATATGGCTTAAAGAATATGCAAATAATACTTTATACATTATATGTGGTGAAAGTGTACACATAAGCATATTTTGAACACATTTAGATAACAAGCTTCATGTCTAGAAAAAGAAGAGGATGAGAATGTGATAAAGCATCACAAACTTGTGCTCTTTGGATATTTATTTTTTAGAAAAGCACTGAAGCAAACACGGTAAAATTAAAATTAAAGGGAGTTGAAGTATGTTCTCCGTTATCTTAATTTCTTCTATGATTAACATATTTCATGATTTTACAAGATGGAGAAATGAGGACAGAGGAAATTAATATATGATCACAGTAAAGAGAAGTTCTAACAGTGTAGTAGCATGTAAATTTTTGTCTTCCACATTCCACCCTGGTCCCTGGTCCCTTGTTTCTGTGGCCAGAATTTTTCCTGCGACAGCCTGCAATATAAAAACATATAGCACATTTCTTTTTTACCTGCACAGTTAATGCTTTTTGCTATTTTACTGAATTATATAGATCTCAGAGGTCTTTTATCCTGTAATTTCTTTTTTTTGGGTACCGGGGATCGAACTCGAGACCTTGCGCTTGTGAGGCAGGCGGCGGAACCATTGAGCTAAATCCCAGGCCCCTATCCTGTAATTTCTGACACTATCTTCTCAAGAAATTCTTGCTTCATAAAGATAAGTTACATATTTTATATATATATGAATATATATATGATACTCAATTTAAAAATCACTGCACTGGAGTATGTAGGACCAATTTTAGAGAGTAAATTGTCAAGACTAATTGTGCTCAGACCTTGAAAACAAAATTTGAAAGTCACTTTCCCCATTTTAGCTTGTTAAATGATTGCATGTATCAAGCACGGGGCCAGAGAGAATGTTAGAGTGCACATATATTAGAGACCCACACCCCACAAAGCAAAGCACATTTGGCCTTGAGCAAAGTGGCAATAGGATCAGCTATAGTTCCATATGGGCAAACTGGTTTGCTGCTGTTGCTACTTTTACAAGTCATTCTACAAGAACTTTGGGTTGCTGTTGAGTCCAGATAATGTTAATTTGGTTCTCATTTGTATTCTATTCAGTATTACCAAACTAAATATTTGTTAATTGATGGTTTTAGGAAAGTTGATAAGACTGTAACAATAAAGCTATATTTTGGGGAAAAATTGAGGGAAAACTCCCTTTAAAACACCTAAATTCTTTTTTGAGATAAAAAGAGAAAAATAAAGTTTTTATAAAATAGTGGAGTGGAGCTTGGTAGTTGAGCTGTGGCTGCCAGGTGTCTGGCCTGCCTCTCAGGAGAGTTTGTTATGGGATCACAGCGAGCCTAGCTACACAGAGCATGGAAAGTCCCTAACCCTTGTCATCACAGAGTTTGGCTTATAGCCCTCTCTTCTCAAAGATGGAGGCTTCTGGCATTTATTATATTGTTTCCCTCCTTAGAGAGAGAAATCCAACGCATTTTCCCCCCAAAATTCTCCACAGTTGAATTTGGGAGCATCAGGGGACCGAACTCTTCATATAAGTCCTGTAAAAAGGAGGTGGCCAATTTATCCATCTATTTTTTTCCATTAAGTTTATTGGTACATTTTAGGTATAAAATGCAGTTACATTCATAACTCGGATCTTGTACCTTTACATGATATATCTTGGTTCTTATTTTTTCCCCTTTCCCTGCCCTCCCTTCACCCCCTCCACCCTTCCCTATTTGCAAAGACTTCATTTCCAATTTTTCTTTTCTCATATTTTTTCTTTTCCCTTCTTGACTTTTTCCTTCTCCCACCACTTCCCTTACTCCTTTAGACCTTCTCTTCCTATTACACAGTATAAATTATACATTGTTTTAATTACAATATCAAAATTTAGAGGACATTACCACAGATTTTACAGAATTTAAAAGGATATAGAAAGCATATTACAAAAATC
>NW_004624763.1:4073757-4108091 GCF_000247695.1 Heterocephalus glaber
TGGAGTCCTATATGCCTCACTTATCTGTATGTTAAGTTCTTTTCCCCAGCTTGGGAAGTTTTCTGCCATCACTTCTGTGAATAGTTTTTTTATGTCATCTGCACTCTCTCCTGTTTCTTCATTGATTCTGATCAGTCTTATGTTATTCTTCTTTGCATTGTCTAGCAGCTGCTCGATTGATTTCTTGTGGCCCTTTACAATTTCAAAGCAATTTTTTTCCCTGGTCACTCATTGCAATCTTATCTTCTATATCTGAAATCTGTTCTCACATTGGCTCATTTTTCTGTGTAAACTTGCAATGGAGTTTTTAATTTTCTGAAAATCTGTTTGTATCTGTTTTATGGATTCCATTTGTTTCCTATGTTGGGATTCCATCATGTTCCTCAGCTCCTCTATTTTTTTTATCTGTGTCTGCTCTAGATTTATAAATCATGTCTTCTACTGTGGGCAAAATCTCTGCTGTTACCTGAGAAATTATTCTTGATTTTATTTTTTCCAGATCCTCTTTTGTTGCCAGTTCAGGGACTCCATGTGGTTGAGTATCAGATTGTTCCGTCTCATTTCCCTTTGGGGTTGCTTTAGGTGATCTGTAAGTCTGGTTTTGAGACTTATTTATGTGTCTTCTCATTTTGACATGGGAGGGGGTGCAGTGCTGCTGACCCCTATGCAGCTCACCTCCTCTGCACTGAGGTGGGTGGTATGGTGGCCCAGAAGCCTCCTCCTGGGCACTGGGAGTAGCTCACCTCCTCTGCTTATCCATCTATTTGTAGTGAAAATGTGCCCTATATCCACCCAATTACTCCTCTTGCCATCTGTAAGAATTGAAAAGGGCAAAGCTCCAGAAGTTCTAGTTAGGAGTCATTTGTCTTTATGTTTTTCCCAGAGTCTCATGGTGGTCAAAATTCTTAATTTCTTTGAGCTTCAGTTTCCTCAACCTAAAATGAAGTTAATGGTATCTACTTCCAGAAATGATATTCAAAATATGTGATGGGTGTGTGGCTTGACTGTCATCAGATGACATATGCATAAGATTGTGTCTGGTGCTTACCAGCTGCATGTCAATCAGGACTACTTTGTGAAGCTGATGTAAGGGTAAAATTTAACAAAATGTGTGCTTTCAAAGTACAAAGGGGTGAATGAATTTGTATTATTAATGCAAAGACCATGGGGTGGGAAGGATTTTTAAGTACTTTGAGCTGCTTGACTAAAAGATTCTTTAATGAGAATAAGGAATTATTTCCTCAACATATTTAACTTATTGTCAGCTTATTAAACATGTGCTTATTATACAACTCAGCAACTCACACTCTAGGTATTTACTTATGAGAAATGAAAGTAAAAGTCCACACAAAGGTTTGAATGTGAATATTCGCTATAGTTTTATTCATAATATCTATAAACTGGCAGTGGTTTCCCATGTCCATTCACCACCACCTGGTGACTGACCCAATGGTGGATTTGTGTGATGCAATGCTATTTGGCAATAAAAAGGACAAATGACTAACAGACTCAGCAACAGGAAGGGATCTCAAAAACATGATACTAAGTGAAATAAATCACACAAAAACGTTACATATGATTATATTTCTATTAAATTCTATAAAAGGCAAAACTTTAGTGTCAGAAAGCACTATAACTATAGTCAGCTCTTTGTGGGGTTGTCTTCCCTAAACAACTGTAGTCTTCTAGGGCTTAGGGCTGTATCTTACACATTTTTAACACACAGGATCCAGCACCTTGCTGATGGTCAATAAATGTTCATAGAATGAATGAATGGAGTGTCAGAGGAGTGATGAGGCTGTGTGTGATGAAAAACAAGAAAGGAAGGAAGATGTAGCTGAATCCCAGTCTCTCACTTAGTGGTTAGAACAATTTTGGGTGAGCTGGTTAATGTGTCAGTCTCAGTTTTTCCAGACATAAAATGAGCCCTAACTACTGGATGGGGGTGCTCTACTACATAAATAAGAGAATATATTCGAAAAGTACTCTGGACATTGCCACACAGTTTGCATATACAAATCGTTATCATATTGTGAAAGCGTAATTTTTCAGCTCTAAGATATAGTGATGCAATGCCAAACTAAATAAAATAAGCTCACTTTCAACTGTTTAAGCAGAGCCTCTATACTATACTGACATATTCACTTGACTCCTCATAGCATCTCATTAGAACTTCTTGTGAGAGACATTTACAGTCTTGTGAAATACATTCACTCTCTGTTTTTTATCATTGAAACAGTTGTCAACTAATTGTAAAGTATTTGAAAGCATGGATCTGGTCATATTTACCTTGGAGTCCTCTACAGTACTTGGTAGAGTGTATTGAACCCAAAAGTGTTAAAATGGCTACCAAGTACAGCTTAACATACAAGTCTTGAGAAATGTTATCCAGTTTCTTTAAGAAGGCTAAATATCAAAATAGTTTTGTAATTACATCTCATTTTTAGATGCTGTTAAGGTAATTTTGGGTTTCCACAGAAACCTTTCAAGTTTAAACTAATAAAAATGCTTGGATCTTTGGAAGTCTATTGATGTCTTCAGTTGGAACTTTTTAAGACTAAAGAGTTGCAAAATCTATTTTCCATAAGTCTTAAAATCTGAATTATAACATATTATCTGTGTGGGATCCTTTCCAGCATTTAATAAGCATTTTCTTTTTTGAAAATAATATTTTGCCTAGACTATAGGAAGAATGGGGATGCTGCCTTATTTTAAGATCACAGAAAAAGTGCCAGGCCTTGACTCACCCCCATTGCCTCTGTCCATCATGATCTTCAGTTTCAACTGAACTTACTGATGCTATATGGAACAAAATGAGAGAAAATCAAATTAGGTCTATATGTTTTGAAGTATATAAAGAATGTGTCAAAATGATATTGGGGATAATGTGACTATTTTAAGACAAAGGATAAAAGGAACTGACAGGAAAATGTTAAAGAAATGTATATTATGCAAATATTTATGAGGTAGAGTTATAATAGAGAGCAAAAGTGTCTCTACATTATAGCCATTTTTAATAAGTGAATTTCTATTTTTTAGGTAATTTAAACCTGTATTCCAATCTTAATAAGCAATTTAAAATAATTGACTGACTTGTTGATTTAACCTTTCAAATAATATGCCAATAATATGCCACTAACTTTTCTCAGTCTGTATAGATATTTATCTGAATATGCTTTTGGTTAGGATGTGAAAATATTTAGAGAATAAATCCAATGCTTATGCTTATTTACTTTACATAAATAGGAATTTCCCATGAGTGACAGTAAAAATTAGAGGAAGTGAAAAGAAAGCAGAACTTGAATGTAAAACAAATGTTTGTTTATGGGTTTTATTTAGAAATCCACATTAGTGACTCTGATAGTTGGGATATTAACCAAATAATTCCTCTTCATTGTGGGTTATTATTTTCATATACAATTATATATTCTTATGAGGCAATTCTCTTTGGAGTACCCAAAGAGAAATATTACATTTTTTGCCAAATGAGTTCTTTTCAATATTCTAATCTAGCAAATTTGCATGTAAGAAAACTACTTTATTTCCAGTGTAGATATTTTCCTATATTTTTCTGTTCACCTCCACTTCCATCACCCAAATAAAAACAGCATTGTTACCTCTCAGAACTTTCAAGATTGACAGTGTGGCACAGCATTGGTTTGGATACCACACCAAAGAGGTTTCACAGCCATTCATCTTTAATTACATTTAAATTTGCAGTAATCTTTAAAAAGATTAACAGCACTTTCAAAAATGATGCATGAAATAGCATGTATTAATTTTTAGAGCTCTTTATTGAAAAACCTATTATTATTCTTGTCTTTTGCTTCAATGCATAATAGAGGACTTCTCTATTTTATCGTAATTGCTGTAAACTACTTCAGAGATTGAAATGTTAGTGTGATTGGGAGGTAGGACTCTGGTTCTTAGGTTGTTTGGAGTGGCTTGGGTATGAACATAAATGTGGTTATAGGTAGTTGAATCAGGGGAATATTAGAGTGGCAAGAAGAGGTCCTTAGATAAGAAATCCTTGAAAACAGGGATGAGGTTTTTGCCATCCTGTGTAAAATCCTTCCAGTGCCTGGTAGGGCACCATTGTCTAAGAGGAGATGGAAGTATTGCTACCTGGACCTCCAAGGGACAAATGGTTAGTGGTAGAAAATATCGAGTCCCTTTGAAGATTCCTTCCCTCAAGCTGAGCTACTCTATGGTTTCCTCCCCATATGTTATTCCTTCGCTTTATAAGAAACAACATTCCTGTTTAAAGAAAGCTCAAATGTTGTCAAGTCTGACAGTGATTTGGGCCCTTGCTCAGGGAGTTCTCCCTGTGATTTTGTTCCTATGGGGTTAATTCAGAAGAATGCAGTTATAAAGTAAATTGATTTCATTTTGTTTATCTTTTACTTGGAAACTTCTAGCTCTCCCCTTTCCCTAGAGTGATGACAGGAAAAGGTCTAAACACTTCAGTATGTCAGGTGAGGTTTTCTAGAATTTGGCTTCAATCAAAGCATGACTTTTGCCATTTTTCTAACTTGGGCCCCAACTCTAGTTCAACCATTCTTCTATGCAGTTAAGAGCCATTCTAGGCTTTTTGGGTAGGAAGCAGGGAATAAGGTAAGGCTAGAAAGGTGAGGCCTGGAGCTGTAACAGATTAGTACCCACGTCACTGACTTCAGGGGCCAGCAAATTGGTGCTGTCCACACTGAGTGTCTTTGCAAGGGTCTTCCCAGAATGAGAGAACAGTGCTTGTCCAGAGGACTGTGTTCAGATGACAAGACATTTCTTGATACCTGGCTCTTACTTAAGATCAGAACATACTTGATGAGTGAATTTCTTAGATTCTGGAAGGAAAAGCCAATCCCAAAAGACAGGTTGGAATTAAGTCAAGAACTCAGGAACGGTCTATGGTCAGTTTGGTGCGTGACTGAACTTCAGTCCTTGAAAAACATTTCTACAGAAACAGGGGCCAGAGGGCTGTGTAGTCAGTCTGGGTCCAGAAAGGTATAGAGGGCATGGGAATGGGTGGGAAGAGGACAGTTCGTGCTGATGCAGCAGCTTCTTTTAACCTTCACATATCACTTCATGCATCACATGATTCCACTGATTTATCTGGCCTCCTGCAAGGCCCCTGGACCAGGCAGAGCCTATAGGTAACTGGCTTTGAATTTCAACAGCCCAGCAGGGCAAGTTCTTTCAGTGATTGACATCTACCTTCTCTGGATTTTTTCCAGCATTTTAAATGGCCCCTTTATGATGCATGAGATTAACTATTTCGTCACTCCCAATGATGAATGTGATCATAATGTATACCTAAAATGTACCAATAAACTTAATGGAATTAAAAAAATAAACAAGTTAAGGAAGGCAGGCTGCATGGACAGAAGCAATCTGTTAGCCTTAGAAACATTTGTTATTAGTTGCAAAGCCAATAAATCTTTCTATTTTAAATTGAGGACAAGCAAAGTCTGTATCATTTGGATTTTTCCCAGTGTATCTGGGGACTTGACTACCTATTTGCTTGTGTTGCACAACTGTATTCTGAGAAAAATCTGAGTTCATGGCAATCAACCAGTAGAAGTACATAGCTACAGATTCTAACACATGTCCTTGCCAGTTGCCTTAGTTTACAAGGCGATATCCACTGGTGTTTCAATCTGTACTTCCCCATCTTGAATGATCAACATGGAACATATCATCAGTCACTCCAAGTTTTTGAGAAAGAGTCCATGTGTTAGCTCTTCCTTATTGAATTCTCATCAAATTCTTCTTCCCTTTTTCTCATTGTATCCCCTTACTATTCCCATATCAAATCATTCAGTGAAAACTGTTAATCTTATTTATAAGATTTACTGCAAATTTAGCTACTTCTTTTATTGAACAAGGTAGGTCACCAGTCACCATCATCTTTATGTCTTTCTTTCCCAGTGGGTTTACTATTTTCAAGTCTGCTTCCCCTCTACTCCATAACAGTGAGGCAATTTTTCTATGAAAATTCAATTCTGTGGATCCCTGCAGGTCCTTCTGCTTAGAAAAATGATTATTACATACTTATCTTTAAAAACACATCTCAAAAACTCATTCAGCAAATGTTTGAGGAACTATTATTTGCCCCATACTATTTTTCCTTTGACTGTAGAACAAGTTCTATCCCTTTTTTTAGTGCTTACACATTCCAGTTTTTAAGGAATTAACTAATTTGTACAATTAACAAGTAAAAATTGTATGTATTTATGGTGTATGACATGATGTTTTGACATATGGATACATTGTGGAAAAGCTAAATCAAACTATTTAACATATGTTTTATCTCATATTTTTTTTAGTAATAAGAACATTTAAACTCCATATTATTATAGTTATCATGATGTGCAATAGTTCTCTTGAACTTATTCTTCCTGTCTAACTAAATTTTTTTTGTCTTATAACCAATATTTTCCCAATCCTTTCACCTTTGAGACTCTGGTAACTATCATTTTATTTTGTTGCTACGAGTTTAAGTTTTTTAAGATTCCACATATAAATGATATCATGTGGTGTTTGTTTTTTCTGTGTTTGGCTTATTTCTCTTAACAGGATGTCCTGTTAAATAAGAGCAATACTTTTTCATCAAAAATGATAACATTACCTTCTTTCTAAAGGCTGGGTAGTATTCCACTGTATTTATACATTTTCTTTACCCATTCATCACGATAGACACTCAGGTTGATTCCATATATTTTGGCTATTGTAAATAGTTCTATGATAAATATGGGAGTTCAGATGTCTCTTTGACATACTGTACTGATTGCACATTTTTTGGCTATATACTCAGAAGATTATTGGATCACATATGATATTTCTATATTTAATTTTTGAGGAGTCTCCATAGAGTTTTCCATAATGGCTGTACTAATTTACATTCTCCTTAACAGTGTCTGTTAACAGTGTCCAAAGGTTTCTTTTTTTCTATATCCTCATCAACACAAATTCTCTTTACTATGATCTTCAAAGCCTTGCATGGTAACAGTCCCTGAATTGCCCTTAAACTTTATATTCTATTCCTATTTCCCCTTCTTTATTATACTTCAGCTGTAATGTTCTTCTATCAGTTCCCCAGAAAAGCTTTCCTGCTTCAGGGCCTTTGTATATACAGTGACTTCTGCAAGGAGTATGCTGGTCTCCATTTTTCTTGTCCATAGCTTCTTAGCATAAAATCTTTCAATTCTCAGCTTAAGTGTCTTCTTAGAGAAGTTTTTTCTCATCACTACTCCAAAGGAAGTCTGTTTTTCTCATTCTTCAGTAATCTAGAAAACACAAAAAAACAGTGGCTTATGCAAGGTAGAAGTTTCTTTTTTGCAATATAAAATTATGGATAACTCTGCTCCAAGGTGTTAGGAATCCAGACTCTTTCTGTCTATATTGTCCTTTCAAAGTCTACCTCATGCTCCAAGATGCTTCCATTTTCATTTGAGTGACCAGGAAAAAGTAAACACACACTTCCTCTAATAAGTAATTTTGTAAGGTCCAGCTACAGAGAAGTTGGAAAATAAGGTCTTTTTTCTATGTGGTCATATTACTGCAAAATTAAATTTTTATTACTGAAGGAGAGGGAGGAAATGGACATGGAAGGTAGAAGAACAGAGTCCCCACATCTTAAACTCATAGTAAAAATGTCTATTGTTATATCATATGTTGTTTTATTATGACTTACAAAATTATTTTATTTGTATTTATTTTAAAAAAGTCAGCAGAGCTGCAAAATAGCTTTCTTACAGAAACTATATGCTCCTCCTGGGAAGCTGGCCTGATTTCCTATTATAGACACTGTGACTTTTGTGTTTTGCTCTTTTCTTTGTTTGCCAAGCACCATAAGGTCCTCTCCAGCAAATACATAAACCATGTATACATACAAAATGTATTTCCCCATCATATTAACCATGGAGTTATTTTATTTTACTATACCTGTTTTTTAAACTTTTTTCTCATTTACCTTTATTTTTTAATATATTTTTTCAAGTCTTCAAATTGTTTTGGTAATAAGCCTAGAAATAAGTTAACACAATGAATAAAGTGTCCTGTATTAAATGAATATAATAAAAGTGCATATACCATGGATCTGTTGTGAGAATCAAATGAGTTAATATAGGTGAAGCATTTAGAACAGCGTCTGACACATGGTAAGACCTATGTAAATGTCAGTTGTTTATTATTGTGATTAAATACACCTGCTTGAAGATAGAGTCTTATTAACTTAAGACTATGTTAAATGAAGAAAAAATGATGTAAATATATATTTTTATGTTTCATAATGTTGTAATCTATGTAGCAGCTGGTAAATACATTGTGCTATAAAAGTAATGTGTTAAAAATCTTAGCCTCTAAGACATTTGAAATGCCTGATATTTAGGCATCTTGTAGATAAAGTCCATGGATGATTAACTGGATGAGGATTCATTACCAAGAGAAGTGTTATTTTCTCTCTCTGCTTTTCTCTGGTGGAGACAGAAGGTCAGATAGGTCTCAGTTTATATGGTAAAATCTATAAGTAACCAAACTCTGTGATTTTAGTCAAGTCTAAATCTTCATAGCAGTATATTGACTCCCATCCAAGTACTAACCAGGCCCAACCCTGCTTAGCTTCCAAGATCAGATGAGATTGGACACATCAGGGTGGTATGGCTGCAGATACAGTGTATTTCCTGAGAGGGAAGGAATGATACCCACACACTGAGAGATAAACATTACATGAAATAGCATAGATATACACCTTTGTTTGGTGCTGGTCTCTGCATGTGTATAACACTTATTTCTGTTATCATTAGTTTAATGCAAATTTTTTTAATGGTACCGGAAATCAAACTCAGGACCTTGCACTTGCGAGGCAGGCACAGTGCCACTGAGCTAAATTCCCGGCCCTCTTGCAAATCTTTTTAATTGAAGAATTATTACCTTTACCTTCTGAATTTATGTTGAGTATAAACAGACCTATGTTTTTCTCCTTTAGATATTTGCATGCTTTGCACAACATGGTGGAAATTTTGCCATTGCTTAAGCTTTTGCTTGTCCATCATGAGATTGTATGGAAAGGCGGTTTGCAAATGTGGGTCAAGGGTGCTTGGGAGCGATCCCAAAGGGTAAGCCCCTGGTGTTGGTATTTGTATCACCATAGCATTTATGCTTACGCTTCTGGTGTGGATTAATAAGTTACTAATGTTGCCAAGTAGATGCCTGGTTTTCATTAATTAGTAGCTCATCAAACACTCATCAAAAACTTCCCATTCATTTTGTTGAGAATAAATGGTCTGAAAGTCCTTTAGCTCTGCCAAAGTGGATCTTGAACAATATGGTCAATTTAATTCAATTCAGCAACCATGCATTGAATTCAGAACATGGGACAAGCATTGCGCTACACATTGGGGCAGTATCAAGGGATAGCCCCGTGGCAGCCATCTGTTGTTTGCTACCCAGGATTCATTTTCCTTGTATCTGGGAACTACAGCCTTTGCTTCTTCCCAGACATTTAGTTTAGGTTGGATTGACCTCTTACCCAGGTCTAGGGATGGGTAGGCCTTGCGTGGCTTAGTCAGCATAGTCTGTTGCCATGGCTAGAGTATTTGATTCGAGAGTGTGATGTAACTCAGAAGTCTCAAACAAAAGTATATGCTGGGGCTCCTAGAAAACTGCAGCTTCTGTTTTTACTGCAAGAGCTGCTTGGAAGACACACTCTCTTCCCCGGGGCAATGTAGTAAGGGCTCAAGGCCTGGGAGCACCTGGAGCTATTGTGGGGCAGAACACCACATGACACTGGAGCTGAAGTGACACCTCGGGAGATGTTCTAGGAGCTGGGACCTGCTTGAAGCCAGCCCTACCACTGGTCACGTGAGCCAAAACCTTCCAAGCCAAGTGGAGAGGGGTTTTCTTTCACTATCAAGTATGAGAATCAACATGTTTTTTTCATCCCAGGCATCAGAAAAAATCATTTATGGTAGTTGTCTCTCACGTATTACTAGTATTCTAGAACACGTATTTATATCTGTAATAAAACTTGACCCAAGGACTAAAATTATTACAGAAACCAAATTGACCAAAGACAAGTATTTATTGAAATGGATTTGGACTCAGTCTGACCTGGATTTAAGTCCAGACATTGCCACTTTCTAGTTTGGAAAGACACTTCAAGTTGCTTGCACCTCAGTTTTCTTACCTATTAAATGGGGTTAATGCCTCTATTGCCTTTAGTTGCTCTACTCCTTTTAATGATTTTCTCCACTTATAAAATGTGGCTAATGCTCTTATACCGAGCCTTTAAATTAAAGCAGGATTAATATCCATAGTTGGACTTGTGCCCTTCTAGTCAAAGGGCTTTCATAAAATGGCTTCTAGGAAATTTTCATGTATGTCATGTGGTTTGAATATTAATATCATAACTAAATCTTCTTAAGGTAGAAAATTATGTAAGTTTCAATCATGAAATCAGCCTGGGTTCCTATTGTTTGAAGCAGAAATTCTGTTTTGTTACAGTATTTTTACAAAGCTTTCGGGCCAGGGTTTTATTTAGCTCAGTGGTTCTGGCACCTGCCTCACAAGCGCAAGGTCCAGAGTTCAATCCTTGGTACCAAAAAAATCAAAAACAAAAACAAAGCTTTGGAAGAGCATAGCACACTCAACATTTCAAAACATCACTTTAAAAAATCAAACAAACATTTTGGAATACTAAGCTGTCATAGTGTTACTTTATCTCTTCACATAACACCACGATAACATTACTTGGTACCTAATACAGACACAAGTACACTAGTTTCTGTCATTTTGTCCTTGTTTGGTGAAGGTGAAATTCATAGAGAAAGTGCATTTAGAGATGAAATAGTGAAATCTGCTGAAAGTGTATAGAATAATTTAATGGTATGACATGGCTGCTTATTTCTTTTAGAAATAACATTGGGTGGTTAGCTAACTGAAGCTGCCAAGATTGTATTTTAATGATCTCCAGAGTTAATCTGCTATTTGAAATTCTTTATCATGTGAGTCTACATGTGTTAGATTCATCAGATGTGTTTGTTTTCTGCTGTTTGATGTTGATTATTTGATCACTTTGATGTGTCATAGGAGGAGAAAAGTAATTATCTAATTTTCCCTGAACAGTGTTCTCTAAGGTATCAAATATATTCATTTTACATTTTATCAATTAGCCATAGATTGTGAAAAAACTCTGATAGAAACTTGAAATTCAGGACCCTGTATCAGTCATTCTCACTCAGTAATGCTGGAGTAAGACTAGGTTACAAAATTCCAGTGGCTTAGCTCCAGCAATATAGATTTTTCTGGTCACTTTTTGTACTTAAGCTACCAGTCGATAGTACTTTTGCCTCTGCCTCACGTTTTTTTGTTGTTGTTGTTTTTCTCACTCCGGGACATATACTTAAGGAGCAGCTCCCATCTACTGTATGACATTCTTGTGGCTCAGGTCAATGAACTCTTAAGACACAAAGCCAGATCTTGCGATGGTCCTGCCCAGTAGAGTGTCATGTCCACCCACATTCCACTGGCTGGAGCAAGTTGTTGGACAAATCCAGGGTCAGTGTCTTCAACAGAGATACCACACTTTGCAAGCCCATTGGCAGGAATGTGTTACCCTCCCACAAGAAAGGGAAAAAGAAATAATGGAGGGCTCCATGGGTCTCTTTGGACAGGGTCACTGCATCTTTTGTTACTATGCCTTGATCTTTTCTGCTTCTTCTTCTCAAAGCCTTTTTCCTGCTTCTCTTGCCAATTTCTCCATCATCACCTCCATAGCCCTGGATGCCAAGTGGGCCTATATGCCCTGTTCAGTTTTTGATAGGTGATGTGGGAGTCTTTATGATATACTGCCTGAATTACTGTTTGGTGCAAACTAGAGCTGTCTGATATGATGGATAACGGTTCTGTATTGAGCCACACAGGCTTGATAGCTGCTCTTTTAAAAATTTTATTTTTGTTAGTTTTACCTCAGATAAAAGACTCAATCAAAAAATGGGCAACTGAAATGAACAGACCCTTCTCAGTAGAAGCAATACACATGGCCAATAAGTAGATGAAAAATGTTCAGTATCTCTGGCCATTAGAAAAATACGAATGAAAACTCCAGAAAGAATGGTTGTCACCAAGACATCAGATAATAACAAATGCTGCAGAGCTTATGGGAGGAAAGGAAGACTTCTGCATTGTTGGTGGGAATGTAACCTAGTGCAACCATTATGCAAATCAGTATTGAGATTCCTCAAAAAGCTAAAACTAGAAATTCCATTTGACCCAGGCACTCTCCTTCCAGGTATCTTCCCAGAGTTAAAGACATCATATGACAGTGATGCATGCATACCCATGTTTATAGCAGCACAATTCATAATAGCTATTCTTGGAATCAGCCTATATATCCATCAGCAACTGAATGGATAAAGAAAATATATATTTTCACACAGTGGAGTACTACTCTGCCATAAAGAAGGAGAAGCTTGAGCCATTTGTGGGAAAATGCAGTTTGAGATCCTAATGTTAAGTGAAACAAATCAGGCACATGAGCTTAAATATCTCATGGTTTCTTTTATATGAGAAACAAAAAATATAAATAAAGAACAAAATAAAAGATAGATAATAAGAAGTAGGGAGCTAGATATTTTCCAAATGGGAGAGAGGCCAAGAGGTGGAGGGAGAGGAGGGGAAGGGATGAAAAAGAGTACTGAAACGTGTTATGGACATGTGCCTCCTCCCCACAAAGAATGTGATCGCTATATACCACAAAGATGTACTAGCTCACAAGAAGCCTAGTGATCATAGTATCAGTGTGAGTTTCATTTTGCAGGCAAGGAGAAGTTAAGAAAATTATTCAGTATTCAAAGGCTAGTGAGCTTTCTAGCCAGTATTGAAGCCAAGCTGTGGGATGATGGCCACTTCTTACTGGTGAAGAAATACCCCACTCTAACCATTTGAAGAATGAACAATATAATATAATAGAAATAATAAATACCTTATTTTTAAAAAATTATAGAGTAAGGTGGTTACAATTTTCCCAAACAGATTCATCTTAAAATTTTTAAGTGTTTCTTTGTTTTGACTATCTGATTACTAACTTTTAGTTACATACAGCTTTCCCCAGGAAATGATTGTTGCATGGAATCCCCTGACAGTGAAGTGCAAACCTCCAGGAAGCCAGCGTGCCCATCGCAGTAAGGGTGTGCCATTGTGCTTTGATCCTCTGAGCCATATCCCCCTGCCACCCTGGAGCAAGCCACTGTCATCTCTCACCCAGAACGTGGTAGTAGGACCTTCAGTCACCATCCACACCTTTCCTTCCTTCCTTCAAGCCTACAATCACACTCTGGCTAGTGATATTTGCAAAATGTCCTTTGAATTTGCCTGACTTCTCCATTTCCACCCAAATTCCTTACTATGGCTGCAGGGCTCCCATGTGATGTCATCCCAACTCTGCTATCTTCCTCTCATGTCCTTTTCTCCCTGACACACTTTCTGCTTTCATCTCCTGTCCTCTCATCTGCTTCCCACTGTTCCCGATGCTGATGCTAGGAGCAGGCAATTAACACTCCTTTGTCAGATTCTGTCTTTTCAGGGAAGCCAGCTGCGGCCTGACAGCCATCCTTGTATCGGTCCACCTTGTCAGATACTCACCCCTGCCCTCACAAGGCCCATGGAGAGAGTGTCCTCCCTAAACAACACTCTGGGCTGACTGGGGGCCAAGGCGCCTTCCTGCTGCTTACTTCAGCGGGTGTTAGGTGGCAGTGGTTTTGTGAAAGCCTTCACTTGGCCACATGGTCACCCTTGCAGGGAGATGCCCAGTACTTGGGGAGAAAACAACCACACTTCCCATGCTTCAGAGCAGCTGAGCTCTTTTGGAACAGAGTACACTCATGCTCTGTGGTGAAAAAGTTCTGTGTGATAAATACTAAAAGTAATCAAGGTCCTGTAGAGTCTGATTGCTGTTGCCCTGACCATCAAGGCAACTGGGATTTCTAAGGACTGGTCTGTGCTCTAGGCTGATAGATGCTACATGTTGCCGAGATGGGTATCTGTAAGACTTGAGTTCCACAGTAATACCAAGTGACACATAATAGTCTTATGGCAGGTACTTCCCATTAAATAACAAGAGTCTCTCTGTGAATTCCACATTGTAGAGGTCACGGTAGACGAGCTGCTTCGCCTGCAGCTTGTCCTCAGGTGTCAGTGTGGCAAGATGACTTTCAGCACACCGGCCAGCAGCCAGCTGCCTTTCTAGAGAGGACGATAATTTACTGTACCTGTGGACTGTGATGCATTTGGCCCAGGCTCTCTTTGTCAGACCAGGTTTAATTCGAGTCAGACCTCAGGAGACACAGGTTGGGGAGGATGGGTCACTGCTTCCAGCTAGCATTTGGAATTGTGCTTTCCCCCTTGCTCTTCTAAATTTAATTCAAACTAATAGCTGAGGGTTTTTTTCTTGAAAATTTCTGCAAGAAAACTGTCTTCTTTCCCTTAGAATTTACAGGATGAGGTTGAGGGTCCATAAATACCTTGATTAAAAATTGGAAGATTGCAGAATGTCCCACTATTTGTGGGGCCTGCAGGAAGCTTTCTATTCAAGTGCACACCTGTTTGATGTATTTTTATTTTTCCTTCTTTGTTCTTTACCTACATATCCCCTTTCTCCTATTTCTAGGCAACTGAAATCTTCCAAAGCCCTCTTTAAGTTTCTTCTTATAGAAGACTTCCTAGATTTTCCCCTCCCTTAGAATTTGCACTGATTTATGTTATTTTGTTAAATTTTACTTTACATTTTCATTTACCACTTGAGACATTCTGTGATCTTCTAAGTTATTTTGTACCTGTTTTCTCCTCTGAATTACACAAAGTCCTTAAAGATAAATTGCAATTTACCCATTTTCTTATTGTCTCCAATGGCTAGCATGAAATCCTAGCCTATTAGAAAAGCTGTAAACTTGTTGAATTAATTTAAATCTTTAAGCTTTGTTCTTCCATGGAAGATTCATTACACAACCGCAGAATTCTCCGTAAACAAGTAGACCCCCAAGAAAGCAGTGCTCTGGTGTTCTTTTATCTGCCTTGCCATGAATTTACAATTTCTTGCCACTTCAGGCCTAAATGTTGAGTTTCCAAGAACAACTTTCCTCCCTTCTGCATAACTTGAGATCAGGAAGAGCCAGCCATCCCAAGAACCTAGTTATCTTGCATAGTACACCCGGTAGAGACTGCGTGTTAAGAGTGAGAAGCTAGGCTTCATTTTGGGTAAAGCTAGACCATTTTCTGCTGGGCTTAAATCTTCTTCTGAAATCAGAATCAATTCCTAAAACATTGAATTGAGCCTCAGAGACACATTTTTCTGCCTGTAGTCTTTCGCTTTTCATGGTAAAAATCATTACAAAATTCTCTCCCTTCATGATCTTCTTATTGGTTCTTGGGAGGAATCAAATCAGGAGAGATGGAGAGTGAGTCTTTGTTGAATCCCCACAGAATAGGTGACCTGAGCCAGTACCACAGGTGTCAGCATCTGTGTCTGCAGGGGGACTTCAGCAGCCATCACAGTCAGGCTGAGTGCCTTAAAAATGAGGTGATCAGTTTTGAAAATTAGGTGTGGAAAATTAAGAGGAACCTGAGGATTCTTACACTTTTTGTGACACCATAGGCTGTAGCCAAGACAGTCACTTTATGAGTGGTTTTAGCTTCAGTTCCGCATTCTACCCCCAAATTAACCACTGTAATCCTTTCCTCACTTTAACAAATCTGTTTATTCTTGTCTCTAGAGCAAGGCCCAGCCCTCCCCAAGGGCCTCTATTAATAGGTTGGGATCTAGAGTGATAACAGCATCCTGATTTATGAGCAGAATCCTGGAAATAACTGATAACCAACAGCTTAGGTGGGCATTTATGTAGCTTTTTTTCCCCTTTTTTATTCTTCTTAACAGAAAATAGTGAGCTTTTGGGGTATATTTTACATTTATGAGAGAACAGGAATACAGTTAATGGGAAGAGCATGACCCTTGGATGGAAACAGCCAATAATTCGAATCTCAGCTTCAACACTTAGTACTTTGATAAGCTTAATTCTTGGCACCTCGGAATCCTCATAAGAACTACTTTTCAGAGTTGCTGTGAACATCAGAATAAACAATAGACATTGAAATATAGGTCATAATGTTATGGATCATTCGGACCTATACAAATATTCAGGTCTTGGAAATAGAGGGTGATGAGGGGTGGGGCTCCTCGTTGTTTGTCTTTGTTCATTTCGGGTGCTTAGGGGCATTAATGAATAAAGCAGATGAAAATTTCTATCCCCCACGTAGCTTACATTATTGGAGTGGGTGCAACTGGATGCTCCTAAACATTATGAAAATTATGAGAAAATTAAGGAAGCTGAGAGGGCTAGAGGTTGGGGGTGGGTTGCAGTTAGGAATAGGAATTGCAGGGTAGGCCTTATTGTGAACATATCACAAGTTTTGTGTTCTTAGTCTGATTCCATGAACTGCCTTTTGGAATGGGAGAAGAAGAAGAAGGGAGACAAGACTAGAGTAGAGGAGGGGTCTGCTGATTTCTAGGAAAGCATGAGTATTTCTCATAGTACAATATGTGTCAAAACACAACCTCACATAGAAAACTGAAATTTTCCAGATTGCCTAGTTTTATTTTATTCAGCTTGAGCAAACATCTTCCTGAGAAGTTTTGTTTGCACCCTGCTTTCCCAAATGATGGCTGCTGAGTGCAGCCCATCTGGTCTGTGGTCACCGGAGGAGGTCACCACTGTGACTCAAGTCTGGTTTTGGACTGTCACGAGGCAGGTCCTTGAAGGCCAGTAGAGATGTTCTCAGCTATCTTCCCTGTGCAGTGGCCTGAGCCTATAGTGACTGCATTCTACCCAAGTGAGGCTATTTACATATAGAGATACATTAACTAAAAGTAGGTGACATTAAAAATTTGTTTTCTCATTCATGCTAGTCATCTTTCTAGTGCTCAGTATCCACATGTGGCCACTGGCTACTGTGTTAGACAGTATACATATACAGAATGCGTCCACTGTAGAAAGTTTGATTAGCATTTGTTAGTCTGCATATTTCTGATTCTGACAAGGTTTTTTACAGTTCTGCTGTCACTTTTCGGGTCTATCTGCTCCTTTTGATGTGTTGTTTCTCATAGCTTACAGGTAAAGACCAAATGGAGAATTTTGGATAAAGGGTAAGTAGGCTCTAAGAGATAGACAGCCAAAGAACTCCCTTTTGTTCAAGCGCCTGAGTTTTTATGCTTTGAATTTATGCCTGGAGTCTGACTGCCCAGGACCTCTTTGGCTTGCTTATTCGTTTGCAGCTGTTCCCTTGGTGGTAAGGGAATCAGACTGCTGAGTTACTCTGGGATAAGGGCTATCAAACTTTAATGGCAAAATTACACATTCATGGATATGCTTTAGACCCAGTCAACGATCCCTTATTTAGAGCAGTGCTATTCAAGGAATGCTTAAGGACTGGCTGCCTACACATAGGCCAAGCACTGTGCCAGTCCCTAGAGATACAAACAAAAATGAACATGGCCCCAAATCCTGAGGGGAATCACAATTTGGCCAGGAAAGAGAGCCATAAGTAAAGCTTCATTATTTCAGTGCCCAGCTATGTCCAGAGTACTCTGAAACTCTGGATGAGGGTAGTATATGATCTAGCCTTCTCACTGCTGGTAGTGAGGGCCAGGAAACAATGCAGTGATTCTTGAATGGGTTTCTGGGGAATAAATAGTTCTTAGTAACATAACGAAGTTGGCACAATGGAGTCCGTAAGACATGATGTACCATTGCTTAACAGCCACCTTAGAGTGAATAGCATGGAATGAGAGTGGGAAGTTTTAAGTTTAGTATTGAAAAAGTTTAAAAATAAAAGGGAGCCAGTGTTTGCAAAGGTGGACAGGCTTTGAATAGTAGGTTGAAAGGCAGAATTTTGGTAGGGGTGAGAAAGAGACAGAGTGACAATGCCATTACCAGGTCTGACTTTTCAGCAGTTCGTAGTCCACTCATGCAGCTGTGGAGGTAATTAGAGGAGCTAGGCTGGAGGCTAGGACTCTAGTGGTGGTGAGAGGGTTGGGGAGGAGAGACTTGCCAGAGTCCAAAAGAGAAATCATGAGGACCTGATGTGAGAGAGTGCAATGGAATGGAACAGAGAATGTGAGTCCAATCAATATTGATGTCTAAAGGGTGACATAATGTTTGAGGACTGTCTAGATGTGGGAGATGAAGGAGACAGAGAAATCAGAGATGAATATCAGCTTTTAGGCAAATGGCCTAATTAAAAATCTTCTTCCAAGTGTATGGTGATAGACTTTGAACAGTAGTTGCTACTAGTGATTTGCACTGGCGACTCTGCTGTCTAGGTTAGTGTTTGGCTCTTCGGGACGCCAATCTCTCATGTGTTAAAATAACTTGAATATAGGCCACAGTGAAGAACCACCCTTCTATGATTTTATGACTTTAATTTGAAAATTTGTAGAAATTTGGCTTCATTTCTAGTGGCTCTGTTCCAGACACCAAAATTCCCTCAGTGCTAGGCCATCCCTTGGGTGCACCATTGAACCTGCTATTCATTAGGAACAGCTGAAAACCATCAGCAAAAATTCCTAAACTATGCCAACAATAACACCAGTCAAATTTCATGGTAACTCTAGGTTTCATAGAATTATTAATCCTTATTTATATTTAATATATATTTATCATGTTGAAATACTGTAGTTTCCTTACTTTCCATAACTGCACAATGCTTTTTTGGGCGGGGGAAGTGTTATAAATTAAGTACTAAGTCCTGAGTGTTAGTGGAAACATGCTTATAGCTTTGTAGCTGGTCGCTGTAAAGTAAAAGTACAAAACTAGGCTGGAAGGTGGAGCAAAGTAGGAGAGGAGCCAGTCCAAAGGGTACATGTCAATTGGGCCTATATTGAAAACAAGAATTCTCTAGTACCTGAAACAGTTGTAAAATAATTTTCTGTGTAACAGCTTGCAATTTAATGACATCTGTTAAGCTTTCAAGTAAAAAATGTAGTTCTCTGATTTATAATATTAAAGAAGTATGACAGATATATGTTGATATTTCAGTTTTTACTAATATATTTCATGAGTGCACAGATAAAGCCACAAAATAGTAGGCACTTACCACTTTCTTCTAGATATATTTAGCCACTGTATCTGGCCTTTGTTGCTGAATATTTTTTTCTTTGTCACCCTACTCTATCAAATTAGATCTTTGGTGGTGTGGCAGGTTTTGAATGAATTCTTGGAAGATGTGAAACCATCTTCCCTACTCAGGAGGCTTTGGGCAAGTCTTGAGGCATGAAGAAAGCAGGTACATCTAAATAAGTTGACAGGATTTTAGGACAATTGTACATGTTCAGAAATTTTATTTGAAAGATTGTGTAAAGTGAGATGCATGCAAAATTTCTACATCCTTTGAGGTGTTTTTATAGAAGGGAGGAAAAAAATCCAAGCTGATTATGGTTCTCAAGAGCATTGACATTAACTATTTGTTAAAAGTTGGATTTATGACAAACGTTGGCTTCTAAGAGTATTCTTCACAAGCTGCCATACTTTGTATCATGTCACTGAAGTTTGTTTAGCAATATAACAAATTATTATTATGAAAAGATAAGTGTTTATTTCATTACTCCGAGAGGATCTTTCTGACATGCATTTTTAAGAAATAAATGATTAGTGTCATTCTGTGAAGTTCATAACTTCTTAGGATGGGAAATAAGAAGAAAAAAGAAGCTATCTTTTCAGGCAATTTGTGATTTAATACCAGTTGGTCAGTGAATTAAAAAACTTTGAGTTGTATGTTTTATTATTTTGAATGCCTTTCCCCATTGGGAAACCAGTTTACCCCACAATCTTTCTTTCATGGTAAATGGCTCTGAAACGTTGATCCTCTCAAGTCAGTTTGGCAGATGTAGCAGACAGAGCATGTGCGACGTTTTATGTGCCAGTCCCACCTGGCTGATGGGAAACCATAAGTTAATTATTGTTTGACTTTCATTTCTAGGCATTACAGCAGAAGTTCTGGTGGTGACCTCTTTTGATGAACTGCAGAGAAGGGCCTCAGAAGCAAGAGGAAAGATTGTTGTTTATAACCAGCCTTACATCAGCTACTCGATGACAGTGCAGTACCGTGTCCGGGGGGCAGTGGAGGCTGCCAAGGTGGGGGCTTCGGCATCCCTCATCCGATCAGTGGCTTCCTTCTCCATCTACAGGTTGGTTATCATGTTTGTTTGAAATCTTTTCAAAAACCAGGGTTTTCTGTAAAAGAGAAGTCCTTGTGAAATAGAAACAAACCATTCAAATGAAAATACTGAGTTTTATGGAATTTCCCCCCATTCCACATTTGGTCATTTGTTTGTAATATCTTCTTTGGCTCTTTAAGTGTCCCAGCCATCATTTATGCATTCCTTTAAAAAGTTTTCCACATCCACAATGATCCCATAACATTCCTTATATAACTAATATCTTGTGTATTTTCATTGGAGGGAGAGCTGAGTTCACGTCTGTGTTTCATCAAAGATTCCTAATGACTTCAGAGGAAACCAGGCTGTTTTCCATGTTGCTAGAGAAGGGAAATAAAAATAGAGTTGGTAACGTGATGGGGACCTTCTAAGGTGCAGTGGAAAGAGCTGAGGAGGTAGAAGACCTGGGACATAGGCTTGGTGAGGCTCCTGAACAATTGTGTGAACAACTTTAGTGTTTCTTAGACTTCTCTGGGCCTCGTGATTCTCTTCTACTGATGAACAATGCAAAAGAATACTAAATGTATAACATCATGATGAAACAAACTTACGAAAAATACTTGGTTATCTGTAAAGGTCTGTATAAATGTTTGGTGGTATTGTTAGAGGACAACCTAAGACATACCTGCTTTGTAATCCTGTTTGAGGTAATGCTTTATGTATTTTACTGTTAATTAAATTTTTCCTTTTTATTTATTATTTTATTTACTTCATTTTTTATGAGTGCATATTTGTAATACAGAGTAGTGATGTTCATTTTGGGGAATTGGTACATGTATATAACACATCTTGATCACTTTTGATCCCGTCATTCCCCTCTTTTTTCTTTCCCTCCTCCGAATCCTCTTCTCTAGCTCTAAGAGTCTACTTTCTAGTTTTCTATCATCTCTCTTTAATTAATTAATTAATTAATATTTTATGCTTCTCATATAAGTGAAAACACACAATATATAACTTTCTGAGTCTAGCTTTTTTAAAACTTAGTATGATGGTCTCATGTTCTGTCCATTTTCCTCCAGATACATATTCCTCCTATACAGACATATATTCACATTTTCTTTATCAATTCATCTATCTAGGCTATTTCCAGAGCTTAGCTATTGTGAATTGTGCCATTATAAACATGGATATGCATGTAACACTATAGTATGTCTTCCATGCTTTCAGAGATGTACCCAGGAGAGGTATACCTGGGTCAAATGGTATTCCTATTTTTTTTTTTGGAATATCCATACTGATTTCCATAGTGCTTGTGCTAGTTTATATGCCCACCAAAAGTTTGGAAAGGTTCCTCCTCCTACCCTGCATCCTCACTATTGTTTTTGTGTTCTTGATGATAACCTCTCTGACTACAATAAGATGGAATCTCAAAGTTGTTTTGATTTGAATTTTCCTAATTGCTAAAGATGTTGAACAATTTTTCATATACTTATTGGCAATTTGTACTTCTTCTTTAGGGTAATGTCTATTCAGTTCATTTGCCCATTTATTTGCTTGAGTCTTTTGTTTTTTATGGGTTAATTTTTAAATTTCTTTTTATATATTAGATATCAGTCTTCTATCAAAAGAGTAGCTTGTAAATTTTTCCTCTTATTCTGTAGGTTGTTTCTTCACACTGTTGATTTTGTTTTTACTCTGCAGAAGATTTTTATTGATACAATCACATTTGTTGATTCTTTTGTTGTTTTTATTTTGTTTGTTTTTTTGGTACCGGGGATGGAACTCAGTACCTTGCGCTTGGGAAACAAGCATGGTGCCACTGAGCTAAATCCCAGCCCACATTTTTCGATCCTTGATATTATTTCATATGTTATTGGATTTCTGTCCAGGAAGTCTTTGCCTATGCTTATGGCTTCAAGTGTTTCCCCTATGTTATCTTCTAGCAGTTTCAGTTTCTGCTTTTATATCTAGCTCTTTGATTTGTTTCAAATTGACTTTAGTACAGGGCGAGAGGGATCTAGCTTCGTTGTTCTGCCAATGAATATCCGGTGTTAGCAGCACTGTTTGTTAAAGATGTCTTTTCTCCAAAATATGTTTTTGTATCCCCTTTGTCAAAAATCAGATGGCTGTGGGCGCATGAGATTGTTTCCGTGTTTTCTGTTTTATTCCATTCTGTTTTTGTACCGGTACCATGCCATTTTTGTTACTGTAGTTTTGTAATATAATTTGAAATTGAGCATTATGATGCTTCTAGCATTATTCTTTTAACTCAGGGTTATGTTAGCCATTCTGGGTCTTTTCTGATTCCATGTGTAATTCAGAATTGTTTTTCTAGTTCTGTGAAGAATGTTGTGGTATTTTAATAGGGATTGCAATGAATCTGTGCATTGCTTTTGCTAATACCATTCTCATAATATTAGTTCTTCCTATCCATGAACAAGGGATGTCTTTCCATTTTTCTAGCATCTTCTACAATTCATTTCTTCAGTGTTTTGTAATTTTCATTGTAGAGTCTTTTATCTTCTTGCCTAGGTCGATCCCTAAGTATTTTTTTGAAGCTGTTGTGAATGGAATTGTTTTCTTGATTTATTTCTCAGTAGGTTCATTATTGGTGTATAGGAATAGAATTGATTTTTCTGGCTTTGTGTAATGTATTTGTTTATTTTTATAAGAGGCAAAAACTTTTTTTCAGGCAAGGTTTTGCTGTTTTCTAGGCTGGCCTTGAACTCTTAGGTTCAAATGGTCCTCTTGTCTTAGCCTCTCAAGTAGGTGGTGGGCCAAAGAGCTTTGTTGACTTTCAGACCTAGGATGAAATTCAGTATTGCAATGGATAAATGCCAAAAACATGACCTGTAGACATTTGGCCTAGTTTAATAGCTATATGTGGTAGTGTCATATGTTAAGGATAAAATATTTTAAAAACACAGATAAAAGAAGCATCATCTTAATGTTGTAGCTTAGTCTAAGATTAAAAATTTAAAGAAGCAAAAATAATTGCAGATAGGGTTTATTTATGACTTAAGGCTGAATATTTAGTACCTATTATAAAGAAAAGTTTATAACCAGCCGCTTGACCTTAATTAACACTCTACACCCTAGACAATAAAATAAGTGAGGGAGACATCAGCATCTAAGAAACTCACTCAGAGAGGAGTTGTACAAATTTCAGAGAAAAGGAAAGAGGCATTTTTCTTTTACAGGGATAAGATGTCTTCCTGAGGGAGGAAGATGTAGTATGTTAAAAACCACTCATCAGGGGTTTTATGAGAGGAAACCTAATCACTCTGGTGTCACAGTGCTAAAAATACTATTCTTTGTAAACTCCTCAATGGTTTTGTGACTAGTAAAATAATGACTGGACCGTATTCTTTTGGATTGCCCCTCTTCCCAGGAGGAAGTCCTAAAATGAGTAGCTAACTTCCCAGAATACCTCTGTCACTCCTTGGAATAACATGGTCATGATTTCACTGGTCATGAGACTTAAATTATGGAGCAAATCTGCTGCGTTTTGAAATTGAGAGGCTGCCAGAAATCTTTATTTAAGAACTACTCATAAGACTAATAAATTCCCAGTTGACTTAGTGCACAGTGATCTGCCAGGGTTCATTGGCACTTTTTCTTTCTGGCACAATGAAGACATCTGGAAACCCAACCAAAGCTACAGTCTATGCATAGGAATTGTCTAGCATGAGATTTCAAAATGTTAGCTTCTAAGGTTTGAGATCAGCAATTTATAGTGTGCATTAAAAGGAACTTCTAACTCATTATTTCTAGATCTTGACTGATTATAATTTTTCATTTTTTTGTGGCTAACAATATTTCACTGGATTCTTAACATTTTACTTCTATTCTTTCAACATTTGTAAATGCATAATAACATTGGCCTTGACATAGTACCTTAGAATCTTTCATGTATGTCATCTTATTTGTTATGACAACCTGAAGGGCCATGCAGACATTATTTTCTCCATTTTGTGGGTACAGAAGTAAAAGTTTAGAGAATTAGACACATTATCATGGTTAAGTCTTGCATCCTAAAGACAAAAAGTAAAATGAAATAACCCTGTCTCTTTGTCCACTCTACTATATTGTTTTTAGAAGCAAGTTTCCTTAAAGAGTACTCTATATTCCTGTCCCTCATTACTCACCCCTCATTCACTTTGCAGACTGTTTTCATGTGCCTTTTGCCAGTACTGACATGGAACTTACTAGGGTCACAAATAGCTGCCTACTTTTTAAATAAAATGGACTTTTCAGGCCATCATCTTACTTTACCTGTCTGAAGCACTTGTTGGTTTTTTTTGGTACCGGGGATCGAACTCGGGTCCTTGCGCTTGCACAACAGGTGACGAAACCACTGAGCTAAATCCCTGGCCTTACTTGTCACTTTTGACTGCTTTTTAAATGTTTCTTCTTTTTGGATTCCATGGCTTTTTTCTTTTATTTTTTACTACTAGTATATATGTTTATGATACATAATAATTACATTTATTTGGGGGAATTGGTACATATACATATTTAATCTTGATCATTTTTACTCCTCCTTCCCCTTTCCTTTCCCCTCTTCTTTTCCCTCTACCCCTACCAGAGATCCTATCTCTGCCACTACTCTCCTCTCTCTCCCCTGCTTCCTGGTCCCCCCATCTCTCTCTTTTCCTGTGTATTGTTTCCTCATGTATTGTGGCAATTTCCAACTGCACCTCTCCAATCCATACCATTGCCTTGAGCTCTAGGCTCATATAGCCAACTGCCTGTTGATTCTTCTTTTAGATGTTCTATAGCTATTTCAGTTTAAGTTTTTCCAAAATTGAACTCATCCTTTCATCTCTTTTTCTTGCATTTTCTAGCTCAGTAAAAATAAAATCTATCTTCTAAGTCAGGTAGTCTTTGATTACATTTTTCCTTTTCCCTTGTCCTTCATCTTGGCTTCTGCTCTTTTTCAGTCCTTTCAACAAATACATATTGAGCAGCTCCATTTCCCAACGTCACTTCACATTCCAGTTTTCAGTATTCATTAAGGCTATTCCAATGTACCATGTTTCCTAGAGTTTCTTGATTTTGCACTTGCCCTTTCCTCAGCATCCTGCATTCCCTCCCTCACCGACACACATTATCCTTCAAGATCAATGTTAGGTGTTTCTTCTGGGAGCACTTCCTGAGATCCAGGTGAGATACCTCTTTTGGGTGCTCCTATGCCATCCTGTGTATACTTTGTATCACAATGTTTTTGCAGCAGTTTTGGCATATGGTTTGGTAAGGTTAACTAACTGATATAACAAACAATTTCACATCCCAGTCAACACAAAGAGGTCTCTTTCTTACACACATGATAGCCCTAGTACTATTTCTCAGAACTGCCATTAATATTATTTCTATGCTCAAATTTACTTCAGAGAGAAGACTTTTCCTTTATTGATGCGTTAATAATGACCTGACTTTTTTTTACCATTGAGCCTCAACTCATTAGAGCTTCTTCAGTTTTTCCTGAATGTAAAATGCCTCTTGCCTTTGCAGTGAGAGAACATTTTAAGAATAAATGTAATTAATTACAGATTTAAGTCCTACAAAGGGAAGCTTTTTTATGAACCATTTGTCTTGCATTATTTCTCATATTTTTAAATAAATACTTATTGAAGCTTACTAGTTGTTCAGAAGCTTCCAACCACTGGGGTTACTAAGATGAGTTCAGCATGTAGCTTTTTTTCTTCAGAAATATTCTATCTTGGTAAAAAGAAGGATGTAAGCTTAAAATATAAGTTATTAATGTAATGCATTTTAGGTATAGTGCTAAATGCATGATTAGGGGAAAGGGATGCAGGAAGGAAATGACCATGTACTAAGCACACATTTATGCTTCTTTAAAGGCTTAAATCATTTGTTTTATTTAATTCATTATGCACCTCAATAAAAGTAGATATTGCTAACTCCATTTTATAGGTTCAAAATGATAAAATAGCTTATCAAGTTACACAGCCAGTGAAAGAACTAGGATTCAAACTCAGAGTCTCTTGCTGTAAATTCCATGTCCTTTAGATTGCACTAAGTGACCTGGGGAGCTAGTGCTGTAGGGATCTGGAGGAGATGACAGAATTCTGAATGGGTCTTGTTTCTGGGAGGATGTGCTTTTGTGGGCATAATCCATGAGAAGGTAGAACTTGAACAAAGGAAAGGGGATAGAAAAGCATTCTAGCAAAGATCAGGGCAAGAAGGTGGGAGTGCATGATGTATTGTAATACATGAGAGGCCCAGTTCGTCTGGAGTCAGGTTGCATAGGGAATCAGAGAAATGCAACCTTGGGGCAAGAGGAAGTGACTAGTTTGAAGAATGCAGAATACAGTGGACCTTTGACTTACAGAGTCCATCAGTTCCCTAGGGCTTGTTGTAATTAAGTCAATACAGCTGAGATCTGGATGTTTACCTGGGTACACACTATAGATAACAAGAGGCAGATAAATCTTCCATTAATCTAGTTAAGCCAAGTTGTTCACGTGTCAGGCTGGTCGTAACTTGAGGGTCCACTGTACCAGATTGGGGAGTTTTAAGTTTTATGTGGAAGAAATGGAGAACCATTGAAAGTGTTAGCCCAGTTTTGGAGCAATGGTTCTCTAAGTGTGGTTTCTGGAATAGGATCAGCAAGTTGGCTTGGGGAGCTGTTGAAATATGCAGCCTTCAGGCCCTAGTTGAGGTCCACCAAGTCAGCAAGGCTGGGGTGGGGCCCAGCAACCTGTGGCTTACCAAGGCCTCTGAGTGATTCTGATGCACATTAAAGTTTAAGACTACTGATTTAGAGAGCCAGCTGTATATTTGCGTAGCATGTGTGGGAGAAGGAAAGCTAGGACACTCCTCTAATCATTCAAAGGTGCAATAATGAGGACACAGGTGATGGCACTGAGAATGGAAAAAGAGAGAAAGAGGGGGGATAGTATGAAAAACTCAGAACTTGAGGACTGGTTGGGTTTGAAGGATGAATCAAAGTTGACAGGCAAGGATCAAAAATCCATGGGATGAATCTGCATTGGTTTCAGGTCAATATTTTTTTAAATCATATTTTACATAACAATAGGGGCTTGCTAGTTTTAGAGAAAAATCGATTTTGGTGACATATCTGGTATAGGGTAAACTTTAGCCACCAGATCCTTTTTGTTGATGAGATGTACCTCTCTAGTCTGCCCAAGTTTCCCTTGCCCTCTTTTTTCTTATTTTCCTCATTTTCCTTACCTGGTTGGGTGCTGTAGGCACTTGAATTCATGATCTCTAGTCTAAGGATTCAGCCTAAGGACTGGAGAATGAGGAGAAATATAGTGGTTGGGAGAGGAAGGTGGTTTAGAGGGAAATAGAACCAGTTTGGTTGTTAGATATTTTGAGTTCAAGGTTACTGTAAGATAGCCTGATTAATCTGATCTTTATATTTTGTGAGGAAAATAGTTCAGCATTTCCATTTCTCTGTTGCCTAAATTTGGGTTCACCCATGACAATTTAAAATTCTAGTCTGGCTTCCTTGCAATGCACTACAGCGTGGGACTTCTTCCTCCTGCTTTCTTAGCATAAGAGCTGAAGAATACAAAGTAATTTTTATATTAGCTCAAGTAAAATATAATTCAGAAAGTAACTCCACCTAGGCCAGATTTTCTGTTGTACTCCTATTGCCAGATATACATTTTTCTAGTTATTTTCTCCATTGCCCCAGATAATTGAACAAATAAGTTTTAATCAGCTAAGCAAAGGCTCCCTTTACTATGAAAATTGTATCCCTGCACTGGGTAAGAATTCAGAGCGGTGGGAATGAATTGCTGAGAGAACTTGGCTGTCTAAATATCCATGGCTTACCTTTTGCATCACTGGGCCTTTTATGGTAGAGAACAGTGAAGAGGAGAAGGAAGAGGAGCAATCAGTTTGGAGATGACTAAGAGCTGATGAAACATTCAGCTGGGGAGAGAGCTGAGTGAACCCAGGTGATGTTTACGGAGCGTCAGAGCGGGAGAAAGCTCTACCATCTGGCGAGAGAGATGAGAAAAGTTTAAAAATCAATCTCTGTAATGATACTTAATTAATACAGAGTCGATAAATGACATAATTGTAGCACTGGTTGGGCTACATCGTGGAGTTAAATAGCTTCAAAGAGGGCTCTGATTAAAGCCATTACAATTTATAAAACATTCTTCATCTTAAAAAAGCATCTTGATGAGATTTCACATGAACATTTTGTAATCAGAGGGCCAGCTTAATACATTCAGAGCAGAGGTGAAATGTCTTAAGAGGTTTATTTTGGATGAGTTTTGAAAAGTCAGTTTTTCTCAGGGAGCAAAACCTCTTGTCCCCATTCCTTTGTTTTTTAATGGAAAAAAATAATGCTGCATACTTCACATTTAGATAGTCTTGGATTTTTCATATCTTAGTGGTTTGGTGCTTTGGAGTGACCTTAATATAATTAGCTATCAAGCTTGATTTAAATTGTTTTGAAATATCATTCAGTGTGTGTGTGTGTGTGCGTGTGTGTGTGTGTGTGCACGCGCGCATGTGCATTTGTGTGTAATGGGGGGATAGGGAATATGTGCCTACTCATGAAAAACACTGACCTAAAAGAGTATGCAACTGGGCCAGCCTCAGTGAGTAGGCTCTTTCCCTCCCTTATTTTGTTTTTGCTTCATTCACTTGGAGGCCCCTAACAGAGGGACAGAAATTAAGCAGGATGCCACTTCTCACCATTTGTGCAGGTGGAGGGTCATGTGCTCCACGGGGAGAAACCAGAGAAGACTCATGTTGAGTACTGCATTTTTTCTTCTCATCATCCTTTCCTTTCTTCCCTTCTCTGGTCTTTGAAAGGCAGATTTTTTTGTTTGCAAGGCCTTTGTTAGAAATTCCAAAATGTTCTTTAATCATTTCAGTCTCTTGTTGCTTCAGGTGGTGTGACAGGCTGACTGCTTCCTAGTGGAGAGAACCAAGCAATGCGCTTTGAAGCCTGGATGCTGCTGTCTGCAGTGCCCGAGGTCTATGTTCAGCCCCTTGCCAGATATGTGACCTTGACAAAGTGTATAACCTCCCTGTTCCTCAGTTCAATCTATGAAACGGAGGAAATCACTGAACCTTTTTCCTGAGGTTTTCTGGGTATTAAATGAGCTATTGCTATACCTGGTGCATAGTAAATTTTAAATACCTGTGAAAGCCCTATTATTATATAGTTTTGTTAACTGAAGGCTGGATATCATTATTCAGTGAAAGAAGGAGAAAGGAAAGGAGGAAAAACAAAAAAGGGAGAGAAGGGGAGAGAAGAAGAGCTTCATTTGTTTAATGTCACTATTACAGTGGATTATAGTTGCAGCTCTCTGGTTCAGAGTGAAACCTTTAGCATCATTCTGCCATATGGATCTTGGTCTCTGTGGTTTGTCCAAACTCTGCTGGATTCTGTGTTTACTTGTCTACTTCCCTGTCTAGATTGGCGGTTCTGTGTGTCATGTTCCTCCAGGTGCACAGTGCACAGTGCTTGGCATTCAGTAGTGCTGAATGATGGAATCAAGTCAGAAGCAGCCTGTCCAGGTCGCTGCTGTGTAAATTCAAGGTGCCACCATTTCACATTCACAGACGTTGTATAATAATATAGATGAGGTGACTAACCTTTCAAATTGCTACTTATCAAAAATAGAATCTCTGGAATCTGAGAGCAGACTGTAGTTATGTAAATTTTGGTAAAGTATTGCAAACTGCATATTACTATGGTGCTTTGTGTGACTGCTCTAATTAATGGTCTGTTTGCATTTCTAGTATAGAATGTCATTTTTCATCCACTTATAACCTTGATATAAAAATTTATTCTTGGCAGTTGCTGTACTTTGCATTCATAATTTAAAAACATATGTAAGTGTTCATCTTCTGTTTTCCAGCTTTCTGATTATTGAAAGCACCAGCTTAAGACTCATATCTCCATGGCATTTTTTTTCTGAGTCTCTAGTGGTAAGAAGAAATTAATGCATTTTGAATTTAGGTTTCAGGATTGTGACAATGTTGTTTGCTTATGCAGTAGCCTTTGAAAAATGTCTAGTACAGCATGTGAAATGAAAATATTTTGAGTAATTTCAAGCCAGTCTTTACTATTACATGTGCTTTTGTTTTTTTTCTCTTTCCTTCATCACGTTAAAGATGACTATTGAAGTTTTTATGAATCCATATATCTACTTAACCATTTGGTTTCTTTAACTTACTGCAGAAGATACCGACCACATGGCACTATTGGGAGGTTTGGACACCAACAAAGGTAACAAAACATAGACTGGATTCTAGTGCTGTCTCTACCACTTAACTCCTGTGTTACCTTAGGCATGTTACTCATTCACTGAGTTTTCTCATCAGTGGTGTGGGGAGAATACTATTTACCTCACATAATTGTTGATCAAACAACTGACACAGAAGCTGACACACTGGAAATGGTCAATGAGCTGTAACTGACATTTTGTCCGATCATGCTGACTACTATTACTATTATCATTAGATAATGAAAGGACTAAGCAGATAGGCTGACATGAATTGACTTATAAAAAGTAGCTCAAGAACTCCACTCAGTGTGAGCTCTAGAGATCTCGGTTCTGCTTATGTTCCAACTTCAGGAACCTATTCTCCTTAGTCTCCCTTCTTCTTTGGCCTAAAATGATGACAGTCTTTTGTCTTCTCCAACCTCTCTGACCTCATATTGAATGCTTGATGCTGTCTTACATGCTGCACTGAAGATGTGCCCAGTCAAATCAGTGACCAGCAGCCAGCTGACCAAGACACAGCAAGTGGTCTACTTTAAACAATAGCCAAACTAGACCCAGGAGACTGCAAGAGCGAGAGGTGGAGTGAAGGGGCGGCGTGCAGAGACCCCGCTGGAGAACCCGGTCCCTGTGCCCCTCCCTTCACCCACCCCGCAGCTGAGGATGAAGAGCCAGACAGAAATCCTATGCTTGAACATCAAGATGTAGCATCAAAACTTGAAATGCAAGTAAAGAAACAAAAAACTTCCAAAAAGAAAGATTATACTGAGGCTGAAGAACCAGACAAAAGTCATATGCTTGAGAATCAAGATGCAGCATCAAAATGTGGAATGCAAGTAAAGAAACAAAAAACTACCAAAGAAAAAAGATATAGTACTGAGGATGAAGAACCAGACAAAAATCTTATGCCTGAACATCAAGATGCAGCATCAAAACGTGGAATGCAAGTAAAGAAACGAAAAACTTCCGAAGAAGAAATTCATAGTTCTGAGGATGAGGAACCAGACAGAAATCATACACTTGAACATCGAGATGCAGCAGCAAAACTTGGAGTGCAAGTGAAACAAAAAACTACCAAAGAAAAAAGATACAGTACTGAAGATGAGGAACCAGACAAAACTTGTATGCTTGAACATCAAGATGCAGCATCAAAACTTGAAATGCAAATAAAGAAACAAAAGATTACCGACGAAGAAAGTCGTAGTACTCAGGATGAAGAACCAGACAAAAGTCCTGTGGTTGAACGTCAGGATGCAGAATCAGAACATGGAATGCCAATAAAGAAATGAGAAACTTCCAAAGAAGAAAGTCATAGTACTCAGGATGAAGAACCAGACAAAAATCCTATGCTTGAATATCAAGAAGTAGCCTCAAAATTTGGAATGCAAGTAAAGAAACAAAAAACTTCCAAAGAAGAAAAACATAATATACCAGATGAAAATCTTAAATTTTTGCAACAAGATTCAGTGTCAAGGGCCGGAGATTTAGCTCAGTGGTTCTGGCACCTGCCTCACAAGCACAAGGTCACAAGTTTGATCCCTGGTACTGAAAAAAAAAAAAAAAGACGATTCAGTGTCAAAACCCCAAATGCAAATAGAGAAAGAAACAACTTTTGGAGAGAGAAGACATACTACCCATAAAAGGGATAAATCCCCTGAAAATCTACTGCCTGAAGAGGAAGTTTTATTATCTACAAGCTAGTCTCAAATTGAGAAACTGGAAGCTATCAGCAATGAGACTCTTAAGCGTCAGAATGTCCTCCAGTGACTGATAAACGTCTTCTGCCAGTAGACTCAAAATCAAAAGCTCAACCTCAAATTAAGAAACAAAAAATTTCCTACAAAGAAAATCTTGCTCAAGATTCTCATGAAGATCTAGAATTACAGTTCAAGGACTGAGAAGTAAATATAAAGTAGCCTCTCAACCTTAGATACATCAGAAAGTCTTTTGACATTGGCTCCAACAATTAGTGACATAATATTTCACTTAAACCCGGACAAAGTGGTTGAGACTGATCTAGAACACTTAAGAGATGCTTTTGTATGGAACTTACTGAAGGATGAATTTAAGACACTATCCCTCTCTTTTCCTGAGACTGATATAGAACAATTGACTGATATAATTGGACAAGGTATAAAAAAGGATGAAATTCAGACAAAGAAACACTGTGATCCTAACATAGAATACTTGACAGATGCTGCTGCAAGATGTAAAGTAAAGGGGCCAGTCAAGCCACAATTGGAGAGCAATCCAGAGACTGACACAGAACCCTTGGCAGGTATTTTTGGAAAAAGTATAATAAAATTGCCAATAAAGAAACAATTGAAGAGTTATGCAGAAACTGATACAGAGCGCCTAACAAATATATTCAGAGGAGGTGAAATGTTTAGTGGAATGAAGACGCAACCAAAGATTCACCCTGATCTTGACATAGAACCCTTGACAGATGCTATTGCAAGAGGTATCATAAAGGGATCAGTCAAGCCACAATTCAAGAGTCAATTGGAGACTGACAAAGAACCCATGGCAGATACTCTTGATGAAAGTACTATAAAGGAGCCAGTGAGGACACAAGTAAAGAGTTTTCCTGCTGTGAGTTTATTTAAAGACAAGAATATGTTCACACAGCATCAAAAAGATACTATTTACAAGTTCCCTACACCAAGTAAAGTCCCAACAGAATTCTCTGTGGAAAATCAAGGTGTGAATTTATTTAAAAACAAAGATATATGCATACAACATCAAGAGGGGACTTATACTAGGCAAGCCACACCAAGTGAATTTCCAACAAAAGTGATCAATTTATTACCCTTTGCCAAAGAAGAGGAAAATGATGAAGACTCTTCACCCTACTTGACTGAACCTCCAAAAGCAATTAACCAGAACATCTAGAAGAGCTTCAAGATCTTCTAAATTTATCTTATTTCCTTCACTGAATAAACCGCCATTGAGTAATTAAAAAAAAAACAATAGCCAAACTATTTTCTACCAAAGGCTTTTGTGCTCACTGTCCACTCTGTCTGGAATGCTCTTTCCCCAGCTTTTTATATGGGTGACTTCCTCGGATCTCACTTGGAGTTCTTCTTTACTAAGCCTCTCCTAACTCCCTAACTCTATCCTGAGAGTGCTCTCCCTCAAATTCTCTTACATATCACTCCTCTGCATGATCAGTGTCCTAGTAGCATTTGGGAATTCTATCTACCTACCTACCTACCCACTTATCTACCTACCTGCCTTCCTGCCTATCTACCTACCTGTTCAGCATGTAGTTCCCCATTAGAATACAAACTGCAGGAAGGCAGGAACTGCATCTTTCTTGTAGAACACTATATTCTCAGTACCTAGGGGATTGTCTGGTACAGGGCAGGTACTCAAGAAATATTGGTTAAATGAATAAATATTTTAAAATCTTCTAGCATGAAAGAATAGATGAACAACTATAAAACAATACATATCATAGCATAGCTATTTTCAGAGATCACATGCTAAAACACCATAGATTTTTCCTCAACTTTTTTTTCCTGTTGCAGTGATTTATTTTGTTTTGCTTAAAGCCCAGATATGATTTCTAGTCACAATAAAGTTCTCAGTATCAATACTATTTTCACATGTTTCTTTTTTTTTCATTAAGTTTATTGGTATATTTTAGGTGTAAAATACAGTTACATACATCATTGGGATCTTGTACCATTACATGAGTATCTTGGTTCTTATTTTTTTCCCGTTCTCCTGCCCTCTGTTCACCCCTTCCACCCTTCCCTATTTGCAGAGATTTTGTTTCCATTTTTTCCTTTTCTCGTATTTTTTCTTTTCCCTTTTTTCCTTTCTCCTACCCCTCCCACTTCCCCTGCTCCTATAGACCTTTTCTTCCTATTACACAATATCAATTA
>NW_004624763.1:4111016-4160909 GCF_000247695.1 Heterocephalus glaber
CTTCTCTGCCCTAGAAGCATGGGATGGCAGTGGGGGAGCTTCCTTCTGGGTGCTGTGACTGGCTCAGCTTCCTTCCTCAACTTTTCTTGGGTGGAAAATATCAATCTGTACTAAAGATGAAAAATATAAAAATAATCTATATATCCTGTATAAGAAAATTGCCTAACTTTTGGGGGGAGAGTTGTACCATTTTGCACCATCACCAGCCATATGTGAAAATTCAGACTGTTCTACATTCTTGCCAAAATTTGTCCATCTGTTTAATTTTAGCTTTTCTGGTAAGTGTGATTGATAGCTCTCTGAAGTTTTGATTTGCATTTCCCTGATTTCTGAATCTTATAATTGTTTCATTTTAATCAGGTAGTAAAGATTCTTTATATATGTTAGATAAAAGTCCATAGTCAGATAACAAGTTTTGAAAGTGTGTTCTCTTAGCTAGCATCTTGCCTATTCTTTTGTGTAAAAGTGTTTTTGCTTAAAAATTTGTTTTAATGAGTTGAAATTTTAAATGTTGAGGAAGCCTAATTTACCAGCTTTTAAGGTGCTTTCTGTATCTACCAATAAATACTTAACTACATTCCTTAACTTTTTCATTCTCTCTCCTTCATTTTGCCAAGTTTGCTTTCTCTCTGTCTCCCTCACTTCTCTCATTTTCCAGATTATTCAGAAGTAAGGTGGGTACAGCCATAAGGAGACTTCACCCATAAATGCATTAGTGTATATTTTATACAAACAAGGGTCTTCTCTAACACCTGCACTGACATCTTATACTTAATAAAGAAATGTAGCATTGTTATACAAATGTATAATACAAAGTCCAGAATTCTGTGATTGTTCCTCTCCCCTAAGAATACTACTTTTGTCCTTTTCAAATCCAGAATCTAATCAAGGACATTACATTTAGTCTCCTTTATTTACTTAATTTAATTATTTTGCTTTAAAAATTCAGGTTTATTAAAGTATAATTATCACACCGGAAATGCATTCTTTTTCTTCGGTTGGTAGATCTAAATTTTGACAGGTAAGGAAGTTGCTTAACGGCAGTGTTGAGTTGTGCCTCAGCCCTGTGCTCTTAGATAACAGTGGTGATTAAGAAAGCGCCTGCTTTTTTGTGTTCCAAGAAGCACCTTATTGCAAAAAGTGACCCTTCTTCCTAAGATTTAGATAAAACTGGGGTTTTCTCCCTTGTTTACCTTTACCTTGTTAAAGACCACGACTTTAGTCTTGTATAATTTGGGATTGTCCCCTAATCTTTTTAGTATTTTATTACACTGACATTTTTGAAGAACACAGTGTCTCTCAATTTGAAATTGATCATTCTGTCATTATTAGATTCCGGTTAAATATTTTTGACAAGAATTTTTATAGATAATATTGTGGCCCTCCTATTGTAATTACATAAGGAAACAAATAATATTACTTTTCCTCGTTGGTGGGTCTAAGTTTGGTCACTTGTTCAAAGCACTGTCCCTGAATTTCATCATTGAAAAGTGGCTTTTCCCTTTGCATGGTAAATGCAGTGTGACTATGGTGAGATGGTTTGAGACTTTGTGAATCTTAAATATCCCAGCAAAGTTTCACCTGATGAGAATTTAGCATTCATTGGGGGTCATGTTTGGCTAAATCTGTCACTATATTGGTTGTTGTAAATATTTTTCTACTTCGATTATTTGTTACGTTTAGTAGCTGGTATGCTTTTATAAGAAAGAACTTCCGACCTCTTTCTCTTCCTTTGGTTTCTCAGTATCACTTCATGGACTTTTTAAAGTATATGTGATAAAATTCATTAGTGTCATAGTACTTTTTGATAAAGTATCAAAAATTTAAAGTGCTTAATAAATGACAAAGTTGGTATTATGTAAGCTTGAATACTTGAAGCATTGAAAAGAACTCACTTTTTTAACATTCTGGGTTACCCAAACTTTCCTAGATAAGTCAGCTAATTAGCAAGATGTAATCAATACCATTTCCTCTGAACTTTTTCATTAGCAGCATGAGCTTTGGGATATTAACTCCTGAAGTTATTTTTAGTTTACTATTACCAGTGTACACCATATGCAAATGAATATCTTTTACCTCATCCATAATTGCTGGCAGTTTTTAAAAAAAGTGAGCAAAGATCTCAAACCTGGCAATAGCTTTGAGTTTCTCTAGACATTTTTTTTTTTTTCATTTTGACTGTGTGGTGATGTTGAGGAGTGTTTTCAAAGACTTCTTTCTTTCCAAGAGAAGTAAGGGCTTCAGTGAGGGTTTGCCAGGTTACCTGGATGTTTCCTTGCATGGATTTACCTCAAATCTGTGGCACAGTCCAGAATCCCATAAATTATCCCCTGCTCCAGCTGTCCCACATCATCTGCAGTGGTGAAGGGAAACAGCCAGGCAGTCCACAGTCAGCTTCATACCTCCATGAATGTCCCTTGTTGCACTGGTTGCTGCTCAATAAAGTAAATATTTGACCTAGGAAAATAATTTAATTTGTAACTTTTTCCCAATTCCATTCATTCATTCATTGATTCAATAAACATTTATTAAACATCTTCTATGATTCCAGCCAGGAAAGGACCTAAGTTTTATAAAGGTAGGTATTTATTTACTTTGGGGCCTCTAAGAAAAATAATACAGAGTTGCAAATACAAATTTGGATACAAAAGTCAACATTTACTTAGACTAGGAAAGAAATTGTAACAAATTTAAGAAAGCTGCTAAATACTATAATCATTACAACCTTCAGAAAAAATCTTGTTTTTGTTAAAGAACTACCTGTTAAAAGAAGTAAAAGCATCAAATAAACATATGAAAAAATGTTCAACATCACTGGTCATTTGAGAGATGCAGATGAAAACAGCACTGAGATTCCACCTCACCCCAGAAAGAATGGCTGCTATCAAGAAATCAACCAATAACAAATGCTGGCGGGGGTGTGGGGAGAAAGGAACCCTTCTCCATTGCTGGTAGGAGTGCAGACTGGTGCAACCACTGTGGAAATCAGTATGGAGATACCTCAAAGAACTAGGACTAGAGGTCCCATTTGACCCAGCTATTCCCCTGCTGGGCATCTTCCCAAAAGAATTAAAAGAATCACACCACAGCAATATATGTGCACCCATGTTTATAGCGGCACAGTTTGTAATAGCTAAAGCTTGGAAGCAGCCCAAGTGCCCATCAACTGGAAACTGCATAAAGAAGATGTGGGGTTTTTTTATATATAAAATGGAGTACTACTCAGCCATAAAGAATGAAAAACTAGTCATTTATAGCTAAATGGATGCATATTGAGGCCATACTCTTAAGTGAAATAAATAGGACACACATGTGTAAATACTGAATAGTTTCTCTAGTGTGAGAAAATGAAAGTGTAAATAAGGATTAAAATGATTAAAATGAATAATTGATAATTTGAAATAGGAAGAAAAGGTCGAAAGGGGTAGGGGTAGTGGGAGGGGAAGGGGAAAGGAAAGAAGGGAAAGGAAAAATTATGAGAAAAGGAAAAAATGGAAACAAAGTCTTTGTAAATAGGGAAGGGTGGAGGGTTGAAGGGAGGGCAGGGAATAGGAAAAAAACAAGAACCAAGATACATCATGTAAAGGTACAAGCACCCAATGATCAATAAAATGTATCAATAAAAGAACTTAAGCAAAAATTAAATAAAATTTATTTTTAATTAAAAAAAGAACAACCTATTAAGCTGAAAATTTTAAAATACTTTTTGCTTACATGTTATGTCCTTGAATGACAATGCTTCCATGTTGTATTTTCTATAGAGAGAATAAAAAGAAATTTAATCTTTCTTCTAGTGTGGTGGATGAAAATTTAGTTTTTATTATTGGTAGTTTTGAAAAGTTCATTTCAGATTTATAGCTTTTAATTAGCAATATCATATACAGTTTTGAAATTGTTGTCAGCTTTTGGAAAGCTGTTGTCATGTCTTTCATGTATGTAATAAGATTTTAGAATAGTGAATAAGTTCTTGTACAGTGACAGTAAGCTGACAACATCCAAATTAGCTTGTTGTCTGTATCCTTTTTTAGGGGCACATTATAACTTTCTGTTACTTTTCAGTTTGCTATGATTTTGTCTCAAACTGACAAGAACCTTTAATCTTTTCCAAGGCAATTTTCTTTTCATTATTTGGATTATTAATTAATCTATGAGATCATTTATGATGAAAAATCAAAGTACATCTCTTTTTTCAATGATTTGAAGTTTGTAAGGCATTAGTATTGGGTTGCGAGACTTGGTCATGAGAAGATACGTTCTGAGTGGTAACGTGATCTTTTATGTAGAGACAAATGCAATATGACTTCATATAGGAATGCATTTACTGTTTATGGCATGACTTCAGGTTTGTGCCCTGGAAACACAGAAATTCAGACTTCCTCAAAGAAGAAAAATAAGATATAACATTGGAGGAGGTGTTTATAATGTCATAATGTGAATAGTTGAGTCTGTTCTTGATCAGATGAGATAACTTCCATTGTAAGTAGGTGCGAGTGAGAATGGAATGCTTAGATTACTGGACTATTTGGAATACTTGGATTATCTACATGTCTGATACCTGGAGGAAATTTTCCAGTGACTAGATTTCGTATCTGCACCACCACATCCTTTCTTTTACTGGCAAGGATTGTGGGATGTATTCTGTCACAATGTGACCTCTGACACTGCCCCTTTGTATTAAGACACCAGGATGGAAATGATTGTGAACCACATAAATACATCCTGCAAACCCACACTAATGTATCCACAAATCAACTTCCTCTTACCTGGACATCAGTGCCTCTAACCAATCCAGTGCTGTCCAAGATGATGGAGATTATGGCAAAAAGGATTAAAAGATTGAAAGAACCCATGAACTTCATGAATGGGTGCCACCTTCCTAGTGAGGCACCCACAGGTTTTAGATAATAATGTCTTCACCTTTATCCTTTTCGTCATCAGTTCTGTGTATGTTTAGAGGCCTTCTCCAAGTTTTGATGGTTGTGTAACTTATAAGAAGCTTTTTCCCATTTTTTTCACTTTTAGATCCAGATTTCCAAAATTTTTGAATTGAAGAACATCTTCTCTATCCCTTCACTCTGCAGATGAAGAACTTGGGGCTGAAGGTTACTTAGCTAGTTAATGGTCAAACAAGGACACATGTCTTTTAGCTCCTGATACTATTTTCCTTTTTCTCAAGCCTTATGGGTAAATCTTTGTCAGCCTACACCCATTCTTCCAAAACTTAATGTGAATTGATTTAGTTATATACTGATTTAATCTCTGGGTCTCCCTCCCTACAAGTGATATGTTTAAGAATTAGAATATTCGGGCTAGGGATTTAGCTCAGAGGTTTCGCCACCAGCTGCGCAAGCGCAAGGACCCGAGTTCGATCTCTGGTACAAAAAAAAAAAAAAAAGAATTAGAATATTCAATGTGCTTCCAAAATGCTGCATAATGGTGTTATTTTACTCATTTCATAGCACTTTTAGCAAAGTGAACTGTGTCCTGGACACTTGTTAAAAGGTGAGTTTTCCAGGGGCTTTGTGTTTTCCTGTCCCTCAGCAGGGAAAGAGTCTGTATGTCAGCTGCCTGGCTTTCCTCTGAGGCTCCATTTTTAATCACCAAGAAAGTGAGGCTGACAAAATCTCATCTCTGCCTGCTAAGGAAAGAAGCTGTGAAACAGATATTCATTGCTCACACTCCACAAGTTGCTTAGGACTTCTGTATCCATAACACCATGGTGTATTTAAAATTCTGGTCATTGTAATACTTAAAAAAAGAAACTCTGATGCTCATAAATATCCCCAAAGAGGCATCATCATGTTACACTGATTTTTATCTTTAATTAGATTTATTCCCTTTAGAAAACTTAAGTTTATGAATGCATGCCTGAATATTGCCCATGACTGATTTGGATATTTCTGCTATAAGTTCTAGAATTCTTTTAATTCAGAATAGGGAAGAGAAAAATTTATTTAATTTATTTAAATTTATTTAATCTTTTAAATATTGGGTGCTTTATAAATATCACCTCAGTTGAACCTTATAAGAGCCTTGAGAGGAAAAGAGCGTTAGATATATTTTGTATTTGACTGACTGGATCAAAACTGTACCATAATCCATTTTGGAAAAAGGCTTTTTGATGATATATTTTGATGATATATTTCGATGATATATCACGAAAAAGTCTTGATGTAAGTACAGTAGCAATGAAAAAAAAAGAAAAGAACTGACTGATATTATTTATGACATTTCTCCTTCCAGAGATAAGGGTCTTTGTGAGACTATTATTTTAGTAAAGGTTGCAAAGAGAGACCACAGAAGGTGCACCAAATGAAAAGAGTATCCTAGTCTGTGTTTGCAATAGTAACAGAATGATCCAGAACAGGTAACGTATATAGAACAGAAATTTAATTTTTATAATTCTAGAGACTGGGATGTGCCAGCATGTTGGGCTGTCTGGTGAGAGCTGCTCCCTACATCCATGATGGGGCCTTGTTACTGCACCCACCTGAGGGGACTGGTGCTGTGTTTTCACGTAGTGGAAGATGGGAGGCCAAACAAGCCGAGCGGTGCCTGAGCCTCTTTATAAGGCCTCACTTTCACTCATGATGGAGGAGCCTCCTGACCTAGTGACCTCTTAAAGACCCCACCTTTTCATAACATCATGTTGGCCATTGTTTCACTACCACAACATAGAGAAAATGAAAAGATGACAAATGTCAACTAAGTAAGCACACCAGCATTAGTGGCACTGGATGAATCTGAAAGAGTCATCTACAGTCTCAGGCCTTTTGATCTGGATTTTGACAGACACCTTTGCTGCATTTCTTTGAGGTCCACTTAATGCCTACGCTTCCCTCTTATCTCATTTCTCCTTTTCTTTATTCAGTACTCTCCTGTGCATAATAACAGTTACTAAATTAGGATCTCTGTTACTTTCCAATCTGAAAAGCAAAGGCACAGAGAGTACCTTCCTGGTAATTATTTATGATATTTCTCTTTCCAGAGATTTGCCCTATGGCAGCTTCAATCCATTATCATCACTTCTTTTGCCCATATGGGCAGTCCCCCAAGAATTAGGGAGGAAAAAGCAGATATGCAGATATGCAGACCTCAGAATCAAGACTTGGTTAATGAAATCACTCCTCCACTTGCCCTTGCCTGTTACTGAACCCTGCTCCAGCTGGGATGGAAAAAGTGCATTGGTCATGCTGTCAAAAGAAGATTGGATTTCTCCACCGTTATTTCCCCCCTTCTTAACTAAAAGCAAAACAAAACACCGCATACAGCAAATAGGCAAAAAGTATTAGACACTAGGTAGAGGTCAGATTTGTACCATATTTCATGTGTTCATTCATATTTCTCTTAGTAAATGTGATTGAAAGTAGTGCTTCTCCCTTCTCCCCACACCTTCTGGCATTAGCTTTAAAGGTGATGATAATAACACACTGACCCTCCAAGAAAGAGCTCTTTCCGCTCTGTGCACATCCTATCTTCTTGCCCTCTTTCTTGCTCCTGCCAGCCTATCTCTTTCTTTCCTTCAGCTCAGCGCTTGGAGAGATCTTTCACTCTTCTTCTGACAGGTGTCAAATAGACAGTAAGAGCTCATTTAAGCTGAACTGTCTGGGGGAAACTAAATTTGTTCCAGAGAAGAGCAATTTGGATGACAAGTGCCAGGATTTACCAGATGGCATAGCTGAAGAAATTCTTTTTACGCCCCCAGCTCACGTTCCCGGTGGCCTCTATCTCTTTCTTTCCCCATTCTTATTTGTTCATGGTTGACCCAAATAGGAACCTTCAAATACAAATGAAGTTTTTAGAAGTTGTCAAGAAAAAGAGCTGACAGTGACTTAGCATAAGATGCCCATATTCCCCTAAACAAGCAGCCAGTATTCACTATTGTTTACGTTTATCATCATGGACGTTCTCCAGTCCCATTTGGGGATATATTTGAGGAAGCCTCAATCATTGAGGCCTATTGGTTGCTTAATATACATGTATATTATCTAAGCTTCAAAAAACTTGGTAGTTTGGGCAGTTTAACCTCAGTTTAGTTCTTGCCAAGATATGAGTAGAAGTGTTCTCAAACATGTTTCCCCATTTACTACACAGTCTGAGTGATTTTATTGGCTTTCATTTACCAGAAAGGGAACATATGGCCCTAAATGTTATAGAAAGGTATTTTGGAGAAGGTGAGATTTTTCTGGTCCATGTAAAGCATTCTAAAATTCAAGGCCAGGGCACTGTGGCAGGATCTAATCTATGAATCATTATATTCTTAGCATACCCTGAGAACAGGAAGAGAGAGATCAGTCTTCACAGACACAGATGGAATTTCTCCTCTGAACACTGGTAATTCATGTGACATTTGTAGTTTGCTTATGTTTGCAGGAAAATTCTTTCCCTCAACCTTGCGCTGATCATTAAACAGACCTTCTGAAAGATCAGTGCAAGTTGATGTTTTAGGTACACAAACACAGCAGATGTTTATAATACTGGGCATTGAGGATTTTGTTTCTTAATCAATATTTGGTTCACATGAGAAGTTTTATTTTTTTTAGCCTGTACGCTTTGACTCGAGTGGACATGTTTTGGAAGGTTCGATGTTGATAAGTGAGTGATTAAATTTAGTCATGGAAACAACTTGTTGTGAGTGAGGAAATAAAGTATCAAATAGCTTAGGGTACAAAGACTTTTATTTCTTATTTATTTTTCTATGAAATTATACATGTGCTTGCTATTAGAAATTCCATTGTTAGGGTGAAACCATTTATGGCGATGCTGCAGCTATCTGGAGGTTGAACTTTCATTAGCAACTTAAAGTAGAAGTCCGAGAAAAGGCCTCTGAGCTGCCCTCACAGTGTTCAGAGCCCCATGTAGCAAGGTGATCTATTGCACTTCGGTTCTTCTCACCAAGTGCTTTGAAGCTTCAGTACATTCTTCTTAACCTGTTTAGATTTCTGGAGTTTGAGGTGATACCACATTAACAGATGTTGGGATGATAGAAATCATTTTGACATTCAGGGCAAAGGAGAACTATAGTTTAGCCACAAAGCTGCCCCACCCTGCAGTGGAGGAAATCAGGGATATCAGGGATGCACCAGAAAAGTTGTATTTTGTCTTCTTTTAAGAGGCTGACAACTCCTAAGATCTTCAGGGTGAGTAAGCAAGCTGGTGACATACTGGTTTCGATCTTGGCTAAGTCTGAAGGCCTGGGAACCAGGAGAGTTTTTGGGGGTAGTTCCAGTCTGAAAGCTACCAGGCTAGAGACCTGGAAGAATAGGTGTTTCAGTTCAAGTCCAAAGGCAGGAAAAAGCTTATGTCTCCATTTGAAGGCAGTCAGGCTGGAGGAATTCTTTCATAGTTGAAGTCAGGCTTTTGGCTGTTTGGATGAGGCCCATGCACGTCAGAATGTGCTCTGCTGTATCTATCAATTTAAATGTTAACTTCATCCAGAGGCATCTTCCCAGAAAAACCCAGAATTATGTTTCACCAAATATATTTGGGCATCCCATTGCCCAGTCAAGTTGACATATGACATTAACCATCACAGCCATTTTTCTAGTTAGTTACAGAAAGATATTTTCCTATGTCCATACAACAGGCAACTACCAAGAAAGGCTAAGAGCAGCAGACTGATGGTGTAGTGTCATGGATTCAAGAATCTGGAGGAAAGACAGTCAATCTAGCCTGATAGGAGAATGACTAATGTTTTGGAAATAATTGGATTAGGTTCTAAACTATGGAAGAATTAATTCAATTATTGTTTTCTTTGAGATCTTAATCCAAATATCACTTTCTCAGGGGGCCTTCCTTAGACACCATCCAAAGTTGTCCTTTCACCTGCTCTCATTTATCTATCCACAAAAATTTATCCAGGGCCAATGTTGTGGAAGGCATTGGGAATTCGACAGTGACTATGAATGACAAACAAGATCCCTTCCTTCATGCATCTTACATACTAATGGGGACAGACAGAAACTGAATAAGCAAATAAAGAGGGTAATGTCAGAGAGTGATAAGTGCTAGACAAATAAAATAGGGTAATGGAGTACAATGTAGACGTGAGGATAGGGGATGGTTACACCAGTCACATGAGTCCAGGGCGATGTCACTCGAGGGCCACATTCTAGTGATGAGAAGGACTCATCCATCCAGAAATCTGGAGGAAACACCTTCCCAGACAAGGAACAGCTGGTGTGAAAGCTCAGTGGAGGGAATCACTCGACTCTCCTAGGGACTGACAGAAAGCCTGTCTGGAATACAGTGAGCAAGGGGGAGAGAAGTAGAAGTGGGCAGAGAGTTTGGTGAGGCCAGATCTTCATGGGATGTCATGGAAGCCCTGATTCAGAACTTGCATTCTACCCTAATAAAAATGGGTTCTAAGCAGAGGAATCGTAGGATCTGATTTGTCCCTTAGTAATATCACTGGACACTGTGGGAAGGAATGGAAGTAAGAACAGACATTCAGAGGGGTGTTCCAAGAGTCCAGATGAGACATGGTAGCTGGGATGGGGAGTAGCAATGGAGAACACAATGAGCAGTGGTCAGATTTGGCTGTTTTATGCCAGAGCCTGCGGGCCTTTCAGTGGATTAGATGTGTAGGGAGTGAGCGAAACAGAATTCAAGAGTGACTGGTAGATTTTATTTTTAATGGCACTTACTTTTACTTGAAGTTAATTATATTTGTGTAGTTATTTGCTATCTGTCTCCTGCTATCAAGCTGTAGGTATAACGACAGAAGGAACCTTACTTTGTTCTCTTAGACTCAGTGTCTAGACTCAGTATCTAGAACAGTGCCTGGTGCCTCGAATACAGGGGTATATAAATTTTGATTGAGTACTTAGTATGGACAAGGCTGAACAAGACAGAAATGATCTCTGTAGTCACAGAGCTTGTATTCTGGTAAAAGATATAGACAATAAATGTACAACCAAGCTGTTTTAGATTTTCATTAATGCTATATTGAAAAAAGATAAAGAGAGTGGTCGAGGAAAAAGCGCTCCTCCAAGTGTTTGCTTGATGTGTTTATTGCATGTGTTTACCAGATCCAAACTTCTGGGAAAGCAAGGATGAGGTCTCATTCTTTGTGCAGTGCTAGGAAGCCAGTGTGTTCCCAGGAAATGCAAGTGGGCTAGTCATGACCAGAAGTCATACTTGGTTCCTGGTATGTCTTCTGTACCTATTTTATCTGTGTGATGTGTCCTGCTAGGGAAATTGGTCAAGCTCCTCAGCTCTCGTGTGGCTTGGCATTATGTAGACCCATGGTCCTCTACCTGGACAGGCCTGCAATTTACCTGCTTTCCCAGCTCTGGTTGTTAATAGGCCTGGGCAGCCCACTTCTGCATTTGCACAGCCACACACAGCCTTGCTGCAAATTTAGCAGTAGACAGTGCCTCAAGGTCACCAGGGAAGAATTAAATCAGTAAAAGGAATAAACTAAGGCCAATAAGCATGGACTGCCAGAAAGCAGTGCCTAGAGGGATCTGAGAGCATCTGCATGTTTATTAAAAAACAAAAAACTCCACACCTCCTCCTCTGCTAGTGAAGGAACACATTTAGACCTCCTCTTATGAAGTCATTTCTTTCATGGCATCTGCTTTGAACAGAAAATTTTCAAAGGAGCTTTGTTTGCCCTTAAGCAATCTTGTTCTCCAATGAGGATGAACTATCAGGAAGAAATTTCAGTGTTGTTGGTCAGCCATCAAAATGAAAAATGAAAACTCTTCCCTAACTGAAGTAAGTGTGGATGCTTTTTGCAGCACAGCAGTGTTCAGTCACCCTTTTAAAACTCCTGTACATATTTAGACAGAAAAGAATTTTTTAGTTGTCAAGTAGTCAATAAATATTTATTACATGCTTCTTGTATTCTGGCCCTCCACTGGGAACTGCTCCTAAAGGTTTGATTTCTTGTTACTTTTCTTGTCTCTGTGTTCCTCATAACTCAAAACTACTGACCCATTTTGGAGGTTCAGGAAAGCACAACTGATCAGAAAGCAGACTGGGAAGAGATGAGTTGCAGTAATTCTGGGTTTAGTGTAACACTGAACAGGCAGTAGATACCAATTTGTAATTTGCATTTTGCTGTTTCCATGAATGATGTCCTGCAGTGTGAGTGGCTGATTGTTTTCCTGCTGATAAATATCACGTTCAGGAAGTCTCTTCAGTTTGGCTTAGAGCATAAACATGTGTAAAGCTTGCACCACATCTGGAAAATGTGCTAAGAATGAAGCCAGATATTGAGATACATCCCACAATGCACCGTGTCTGTCCTCTGTGCACTTAGTGCTCCGTGAGGGCAGAGGACATGTATACCTGATATTCTATGGAAGAGTTACTAAGATTAATAAAAGAAATAAGTTTTGTGGGGACAAAGAGAAGGGAGATATTAATATTTCTTGGGGCATCCAAACCTTACGAGGGATTGTTCTGAACATTTTCTCCCAGTTCCAATTTTGAGTGTTCATAGATTATTAGTTTTTCTGCCTTGTTCCAGGCTTCATCAAGACTGGTCTGTTTATCTGTTTGTTTTTATCAGATAATCTTCCACCTACTTTGAGTTTCCCCTTTGCTTCTAATTTCTTGCTTAACTTCTGAATTCATTGCACAACACTATCAGATGTCCTAATGTTGCTGCTTCCCCCATCCATCTGCAAAATTATATTAATGAAATGGATATGACTGAAATCATCACTGCCGGGATAGTTAATGAGCAGAGGTTTCCCACTCACCCTGCACCCCCCAGCCTCTCTCCTTCTGTCCTATCAAATGGGTTGCTGGCTCACTCATTTCCCAGATGTTACAATCAGTGCCTCCCTTCCTGTGATGCAGGAACTATGTGTGTCTCCTACTTCCAAGGTGACTGAACCATTTAACTGGTCTTGACAGTGGGTTACTTTTAAAAAAAGGATTTGAAAACACAGACAAATATTTCCCTTGATTATCCTTGACCACCTTATTATAGTCAGTACCCTTAGATATAACTAATGGTTTGAAATTTGATGTATATTTGTCCACATTTTCCTATACGCAATGCCATATATGTATATGTAGTTTTGTGTTTTTTCTGATAACTCAGAAATCTTAGAACTCTTTTTATATCAATATACATAACAGTATATTGTTTTGATTTCCTGTTTTTTCACTTGATTGTCATTTATATATTCTGACTCATTCTATGCCTACAATTTTTTTGTTTATTTGTTTTTGCAGTTCTGAGAATTGAACACAGGGTCTTGTGAATGCTTCTTTTTTTTTTTAATTTTTATTTGGTTCTGGGGATTGAACTCGGGTCCTTGTGTTTACGCAGCAGGCGGTGAAGACATTGAGCTAAATCCCCGGCCCTCTTGTGCATGCTAAGCAAGTGTTCTACCAAGCTCCTAGCCCCTAATTATGTCCAAGAACTTTCGTTCGAATGCCAAATATTGTTTTAAAAACCAGTAGTGGATCCATAGGTTTACCTATCTTGTGCTAGGCAGATCAAGTTGAGGGGCTGATCACTCTAACCCAACACGTGTTGCACAGGGCTCTAGGGCTTTTGACTGAGAGCCCTGTCAGTCTTTGTCTCCTCAGCACTGAGAGAATATACACTTGTTAGTCTGCTTTTGAGAGATGTTAGCTTAGCTCTTTAGTGTTCTAAAGATTTCAACCTCAGAACTTGACCAATTACTTGATAAGCAGACCAATTCTGTGTTCAGGTCCCTCAGATCTCCAGTTATGTCACTGATGTCATGTTGTACGTGGTGGCCAGGGGCTTTGCTATTTTCTCTGCCCCAGAAGCTTCCTTTTCTGCCTGGTCCATCTTGAGATCCACCCTCTAATGTGAGCTGGCTCAGGAGTGGCCAGTGTCCTCATGGGTAACTGTTTGTCCTCAACTCACCTCAGAAACCTTCTATGCCTGCAATTTTCCCTTTTTTTTAAAGACTTCTTTGCTTCAATAATTCTCTAATGTCGGGTTTTTTGCAATTTGTTTGACTTTTCCAGTGGTTTTTTACTGTGAATGTTGTCCTGCTACAAGCAGCTCCATTATACTCAGAAGTAGAACCTCTCCCTCTTAGTTTTCACTCCGCAGACTATTTCATTACATGATATATTATCTCTGGTAGTAGGGCCATTTCCTCATTTTATGGATATGCTGAACATTTCCAATTTTTCACACCTACACTCTTGCAATTAAAATCCAAATATATGCATCTTGATCATTTACTTGTGGCAGTTACTAATATCTGGAATCTCTAAACAGGCTTGAATTTAAATTGCAGAGGCTGAGGCTTCCTTTCCAGTAAACCAGTGGTCCTTAGGTCTGGGTCTGCTCTAGTTGCTTGGACCTCATATCAAGCTGCTCTTCTAGGAACGGTGGGAGCTTCTAACGCTCAGGAACTTTGAGCACCTTTGGTATCACCTGTTGTGCTGCCCCTGCTACTCTCACCCGATGCCCTCCCGAGGCACGTTTAATACTTTCACTGTGTGTTAAATAATCATGCAGGAGATTACAAGAGTACAACACATTCTTTAAGACATCAGGGGAGTGATGCAGCCACTGAAGAGGTTTTTAGTAGGAAAAAAAAAAACCCAACAAATTACCAAGAATAGCACACTTTCAAAGCAGGCAATTTCCCAGTTGAAAAGCTTAGCGATTATTGCACTGAAAGAATACTGGCCACAGCCTCAAAGCTGTGGGGGATGCTTTTTATTCATACCAGTGATTTTCCCACATGCTTGCTACAAAATCAATCTTTTAGATAGCTTGCTTAGTGCATTTGAATACCTTTTTCATTTCCCTGACCTTCTTGGTCCAGTAGCAGTTCTTTCCTTGGCAGGGCTTGGGGAATGAGAAGGTGCTTTCTCTAGAAAGTCATTTCTTGTTGCTGACTGATGGTAGGTGTTGCAACTAGTGAACGTGAGGATGGGATGTGTGAATGTATTCAGCCTGTAGAAGAGCCTCCAGTTCTTAGGGTGGATCTGCTGAGAAAGTTGTGTTGGATCTCTTTTCATTTCATGGAGGAATTAATCTCTTGGCTGAATAAGTAGGATAAAGGTTAAGTCTTAGGCCTCTGGACACTTAACCTGAAATTCCAAAGTAAAATTTCTTATTCCCTTCCTCCTTTTCAGTAGCTTAGCTTTCAGCAACATTAATATACTCTGTATTATATTGAAATAGGAAGCTGTAATGCTTATTTTCAAATCGAGTAGATGGATTTTCAGTATGACAACCTTGGTAATGAATGCTGGTTTATTTTGAATTTAAAATTTAAATTTTGATTTTTATGCCACCAGAGAGAAGTCAGAAACAAAGCAGTCTTTCTTCTGGAATCATTTCTTCACTTGTTATTAAGTGATTGTTAAATCCCTACTGTGTATTTGACATGGGCCTTCGAGTTGGTGATAGAAAATTGAATAAAGCTTCTTTGTTGATGCCATATCATATATATATATTATATTATATCATATATATATGAGATATATATTATATATATATCTCATATATATATATAAATTCTGAGCAGTGTGAGCATTTTACAATAGAAGAAACAGAAACCAAACAAAATTGCCCAAGTTGGGAGAGAAATTATTTGCTTTTTACAGTAATTTAAAATCTTATGTCTGAGAGTAAGAAGAAAATTGGGAAGAACCAGGGACAAAACATTAATGGAATGAGGTCAGCGCTGAAAAGACAAAATTAGTGGAAAGGGGAAGAAGACTGGGATTGAGAAAGGTTGTTTAGATCACTAATCTTTCAAGATCTTCTGTCTCTCAGTGAGTACATTGTGACCCCAGAGACATAACTACATGACGAGGATATCACTTCCCTTACTAATTCTGGCGTCAGAAGTTGTTTGCAGAGAAACATGCTTAACAGTATATAGAGATACATCTACAACAGATATTCCTATTCTTAAGCAAACGTGATGTGTTTAAATTCAGATTTGTTCATTAAACAAAAGTTAGAGATTCCTTAGAATATCTGGCAGCCAGCGCTCCTCACAGTCGGCATGCATGTGACCAACACACAGGTTTAGTATTCTGTTGATGAGAAGCCCACAGAGGTCAGGCTGGGCTAGAACATACCAAGATAGGAGGTAGAATATGATTAAGACTTTACAAGAAAAGCAAATGAAATATTGTGGCCATTCCAGGAGGAGAGTGCTTTCGATTGTTGGGAGTGGGGATATAGGGAGAGAGGGCAGACAAATCAGAGAAGTGTTTGTGAAGGAGATAGTAAGATGGTTTGAACATCAACAAGTGATAGGATCTCAACAGAAAAGAGGATACAACTATCATGAGGGATGTAACAGCATGAGCAATAGCATGAATGACAGCTTGTTTGATGCAGAGAAGCAATGTATTTGAGGTCACACATTACGTTTTCAAATCCTAGCCCTTCTACTCACAGATACTGGCCTCGGTGCAGGTTAGTTAACTTTTCTGAATCTTTGATGTCTTTAAAGGGAGGACAATAATGTTGATTTTTACATTGGTATATATGTGTATATGATGAATGGTTATAATCTGTGTAAACCTCTGGCACTGAGTAAATGATAGCAATTATTATGGTAAGTAGTCAGGCTGTCTCAAGTTTGGACAGTGTGTTAGAAAAGATCAGAAGGGTAATATGTGGTTAAAGTTTGGGAGCTCCTAAGGAGCTAGTTAAGGAATATGTATTTAATTTCATAGGCAGTGGAAGGGCACTGATAACTTTTGACTATTGATTGATGTGCTTAAGAGTTAGAATTGGAAATGTTATTCTGGTAACAGCGCTGATATCAGTTTCACTGCAGAGATGAAACAAAGGCTCAGGACCATTTAGAAATGTACTGTGGTGTCAGACACTTGAGTATCTATCTGTTTTTCTCCTTTCACAGTAATAAAAACTCTGATTTTTAACAGGAAAGAAAGCTATGTTTTCCCATATTTCTGACAGCTATATGTACCTGTGTGACTATGTTCAGAAGTATCATGCAGTGTTTTGTGTTTTCTAACATCTTATCCTAAAAGATGGTTGACAGAAGATGTTACTTCTATCTTCTTCATCATTTCTATCCTGCTGCTTAGGTTGTATGCCATCTTGATCTACATCTAGTTTCTTTTTGAACCTTCAGTATATTGGAGGGATGAGGTAGAGGCAGCCCGACAACTTAGGTAATAGAATTTTCATACCATCCCTAGACTTAATTCCATTAGATTTCTTCATGAGAGAGGAATAAATTACCTTGCTGAAGCCACTGGAGTTTTGAGATTGTTAGAATTTAATCCTAAACAATTCAGGATTAAAGGAAATAAATGAATTGGAGCTTAGTTTGTAGGATTTCAGGCCAAGAGCAGATAGAAAAATACAAAGGAAATATGCTTGGAATAAGGGAGGGAGGGAGGAGGAGGATGGTCTCGGTTTGGGGTCCAATCCAGCTAGACATGTCAGGTAAATGGAAATAAGTTTTAGGAACTTGGAAGATAGGTCTAAGTTGGAGGCTTAGACTTGGGGCAGGAAGCAAGTCTTCAAATGGCTCTGATCATTGAATACCTGGGAATTCAAAGGATTAAAAGGGTATCAAAGATTATACAGGCAGAGGAGGCAAGCGAGATAGTGAGGGTGGACAGGAAGAGATGCATGACAAAGGTGAGGGATAAAAGGAAGAAAAATTGAAGCTGAAATGGTAAGGCTTATTTCTTTTGCAAATGGCAAGCAATGTGAAGAAGGTAAAGGAATGCCAAGGTATTTCTGTGGTGAAGAATGTAATGATTATGTGTCTGCTTCATTAATGATTATTGGGCTCTTTTTCTATTGTTTGAGAGAAAGCTTTGATTCTAACTTGGAGGGTTGTTTTCTTCTTTTAGTGCTTGGTTATGGCTTTGCTGGGTTTTTCTCAGGTGAGCAGCTGTATATCAAAGTGGGCCAGTGACAGAATTCCAAGGAATTCCATGGAGGAAAGATGGACTTGGTTGGGAAGTCGCTTCATGGCTTTCAGAGTTGCAAGCAGATGATCATGCTGCTTAAATGACAAACTGTGAAGACTGAGAACTCATAGATAATTTGGGTGTTGGCTTCAAACAAAGTTACCAACCAATCAGTCTTGACATATCTCAATACTATGCATAATTCTTACTGGACTTCATGATTATAGGTCATATAGTAAGTGACTATAACTGGCAGTGGCCAGTAATACTTTTGTCTGGACACATATGAGATCTTTATAGGGGTAATTCTAAGAAGAATGACATCAAGAAATGTAAAGGAAAGAGTGGCTTATGCAAGGGGTATGATGTTGAGATGGAAGTGAGAGGGGAGCGGTGTCCTCCAGTGGGGCCTAAAGTACCCCACTCTGTCATGATGACCTTGACACCTAGTGTGTCTATCCTGTTGCACTTCCCACAGTTCAGGGCTGGGACTCTGCCAGCCATATCATCTCAGTTGGAGAGGCTAAAAAAAATAGCATGTAGGGTTCTGTAATTTCTAGAAAGTTCTTGGAAACTTTATCCATGACCTCCACCCCCGTTTCATGCTTTTCCTTCTCCCCAACAAGAGAAGGAGGCTGCAGGTCACAGAAACTTCAGAGCCACAAGCTGGACTCATCAGAAGTCTACAGAGGCAGGTGTTCTTAAGGGTTACAGAAACCTCCCACAGGGCATTCTACATAGCAGCAGTGTGTAAACCAGCTCTGTGTTCTATATTTTCATAGTGTAACACTGTAGTATGGGATCATAAGAGACCCAAAAGGGTCTCAAACCATGATAACAAAATAATGTGTCATATCTTCCAAACCTAGAACAGCGCCTCAATAAATACTTGTTAGATGAATTTTGAGTAAATATCCTTATTGCAGGAATATCTAAAAGTGCATCCTAAATTGGCCTGGTCTCTGTATTTTCAAATATATGGAAATAAGCACCAAAGCTAAATGGAGGAACAGGATGGGGAATGAGGCCTAGAATAGGAAATACTCAAATTCCAGTTCCTTTTGTTATTAGTTCAGTGTCCATCATTTTTCTGGTTGTGATAAGTAAATAAAACTTATGAAGACATGATTGGTGAATTCTAAGTGACAGTTAAAATGTTGGGTATTACTGATATTCATATAGTAAGAAAATTATCAAATTGGAGTGTGGCTGAGGGTGGGATCTGTGGAGGAAGGCGTGAGTGGAATGTTTGGGCTCTGGGCCTCTGAATGTGTAGGAAAGCAGGCAAGTTCACAGCATAGAGCAATAATGATGGCTGCCATTTGTAATTTCAGTGTGCTGGGCATTTTGTACATAAGGTATTCTGAAGGCTCAGCAACTCTCCTAGCTAAGTATCATCTCCATTTTATAGAGGGGAAGTCTGAGGCTTAGCCCAGCTATGAAGGTTACTCTAGATCATATTGTTAGTATCAAAGCTGGATTTGAACCTTGGTCTCTCAGGTTCACGTGGCAACTCTCCTCCAGAATTCAAAATAAAATTAATGTTCCTTGGATGTTAGCAGAGTCCAGTCTGAGCCCTTGAGAAGACTGGTCCACTCACTCAGTGAGACCCTGTGAATCTGTCTGGAGTAGAAAGAGATTAAACCACTACAGTTGTCTCTGTCTTGAGGAGAAGGAGCAGAGAAGGAGGCTCTGCACACATCGGACTTAGCCGTGAGCAGCACACTGTGGTGTACCTGAGTGTCTCCCGCCTTGTTCCCACCAGCTCCACAGGACCTGTTTAGGTGTCTGTGGTCAATAAGTTTCCCTGTGGAGGGTGGTCAGTTACTGAGTTCCTGTTTCACTCAACTTCAATTCACTTGACTTTGGAGGGCTTGCAGCATGTCCTTACCTCCTAAACTGAACTTTTTCTAGAGTTGCTGTGTGACCGATTCTTTGTCCTACTTCCTTAGAAATTTAGATGATATTAATTTTAAATAGGCCCATGAGGTTAGAGAACTGTTGGAGAAAGCACAGATAAGGGGAGGTTAAATTTTTCCTAAACTTGAGTTGTGAGTATTAAATTCATCATCTTTCAGTAGTAGACATACTAATGGAAATAATGTATGTCTTTTCAACTCATTCAACAAATATTTAAGAGCCTACTGTGTATGTGTTAGGGTGAATACTAAGTGTTAAATGCACAAAGGATCATATATCATGCCTGTCCTAGGGAGTGGGGAGGAGACCCTGAGTATGACATATTATTTTGGATACAAATCTGAAGCTTTTGCGAACAATGTGAATTTTTTTCCTTAGAAGACAGGAATTGCATTTGTTTATTCACTGATGTAGCATCCATTGTCTCACGCAGAACCTAGGTCAGTTAGGCCCTTGATAGGTTTTTTTTGTACCGGGGATCGAACTCGGGACCTTGTGCTTACGAGGCAGGTGGCAGAACCATTGAGCTAAATCCCCGGCCCCTCGATAGTTTTTTTTTTTTGTTTTTTTTTTTTTTTTTGGTACCGGAAATCAAACTCCGGTCCTTGCGCTTGCGCAGCAGGCGGCGAAACCACTGAGCTAAATCCCCGTCCCATTGATAGGTATTTTTTGGAAAATTGATTTAACATTTCTAATTGCATGATCAAATGGCTAGAATGAGTTAATGTATCTTATGAGTCCTTTTTCTTCTCTTTTAGTGGGCTATAAATTTTTGGTTTCCAAAATCTCGGGAGTACCCAAATGTTTAAATTCTGGTAATGGGTAGATGTACCTAGCCACAGATTTGATGAATGATTTATTTTTAGTAAAATCAGAAGGCTCACAACAAGCTCAGCAAATTGTTGGGAATTTTAAGGCATTTACTAGGTAGCTTAGGAAAATGTCTCAGCAAATGAGACCTATCAGATTATATAGTATTCTTGGAAAACAACTGGGAAAAAAACTTAAAAGTTATATATGTCTTGTTATTTAAAAGCAGAAGTTACCTGTAAAGTGGGCAGATTATGGAGGTTTGATTAGATATGTAATGGTATTTTTGTATAATTTGACAAGATTTGTAGGTGTTAATTTCTCACAAAAGTTAAATTATAGCGCAAAATGTAGAAATAATAATCTCCATTTGATTACTAAATTCTTTAGAGTCACCTTCTGTCTATTTTGGATGATTTTCCTTATCCTTCCCTTTTAAAATTCACATTCTAAATTTAAAGCTATACCTCACCACAACTGTTTATGAAATAGATTAAATCTTACAGAATGTTCCAGTGTAATTGGAAACTATAGCAAGTACTAGAGGTTTTATGTTTGAAAAGTGTTTTAATCCATGATGGATTTACAATTATTGCCAGCAAATTCTTGAATCTTTAGGCCTAGGCCTTAAGAATACACTATCCAGATGTTTATAAAATGCCTTTTTACTAATATCCTATTTATGCTTTGACTTTGCAGCTAAAAAAATCATTTGCTTACTTCGAAGTAACAGATAAAAGTATTTTACCTCATGTAAATAGTAGATTTGAGCTGCCCAACAGCCCATCATTCCCTTTCCCTTCCGCCTTAGAGGGATTTGTTCACTATCATCACCTATTTTCTCCATGACACAAGACAAGAATTCAGTCTGTTTTGTGGAATTTCATGTAAATGCTAAATTCTTCGTGGTGCTTCTTATACCTCCCTTTTCTTTTCTGTTTTACTTAAGAAGCGCTTTCTCCTTGAAAGAAAAGTTTAATTCATCAATTTCTTAAGCCACATTGTGAATTAAAACTATGCAAAATGACTGTAGGAATATCCATTAATTCCTTAAAACTCAGCAGCAAATCTAATCCTTTGAAAATCTGCTTAACTCATCATTATTAATCAGTATACTGCTACTTAACGAAGGGCATCTGCAGAAAGGAATAAAAGAAAAGGGAAATAAGATAATATTAGAGCTGATATTTTACATTCAGGTTGAGAGGTTAAAAAGCAGCTGAACTTACATCTTTTAAAAGAAATTTAAAACATCATATAGGTTGATGTCATTTTAGCTTAAAGTGCTTCATACTTTTTTCTGATTATAAATGTAATGTTTGCTCTGCTTACAAATTTATAAAATGTAGAAAAGTAAAAGATAAGACCATTTTTACTTTTTCTTCTATTTTTTGTCATGTCATGTTTTGCTATATAAATTTACATATTTACAAGTTGGTATACAAATATATGCTAAATTTTGCAACATGCTTTTTATACTTTTCTTATGGCATTAAATATTCTCCAAAATATAGTATTAGGGGGCTGAAGAGTTATCTGTTATGACTTTAACCATCCTTTGTATAGTTTTTCCTGTCAAGTCCAAAAGAAAAGGCATTCTGTTATTTCCTTTGTTATCTAAATATTATTTCTCTTATCCCCTATTCCTTCTATTCCTTGTGCACAAAATTTCATATTGATTATCACAGATTATATGCAACCTGGCATTTTCTCTCTATTATATCAAAAATTTTCATGTTATTTTCTAGGGTTCATAACACTTTAATGACTGCAAAATATCCCATTGAAATTGAACACCATAAGTTATACTACAATTTCCTCATTATTGAATTTTTACTTTGTTGTAGTTTTTAAAAATACTGTTGGGATAAATAATTTTAAATCAATATTGCTGTGTAAATAACTCCTAGGCCTAAATGCATATCGTAATGCTGGTGCCAGTGATGCAAATAAGCATTTCTAACACTTGTCATTTAAAATTGTCCTTAGAACTCATTGACAAGTCACAAATTAAAAACCAGTCTCATTATTTTATAACATATCTTGGCTTAGTCCCATATCATTCATTCATCATATTTGGCTGTGTCCAAAAATCAATTCTAATTTTAAAGCACCAAATCTTGCCTTCATTTAGACCATTTGGAAGGCTGCCAGATGCTCTGAAGGCAGTTTCAAAGGAAAAATTCCCCAAATGTCTAGAGCAATGGACCATTACTACACTAATGGTGGAGCCTACTGTAGTGCTGGCTCCGGGGGGAGAACACTCGTGTTATGTGAGTATGAGTAGTTTTGTGCCTCTAGCCATTAAGTCTTTAACTCAAGGGTCATACTTAGCATTAAATACATGTCAGTTTCTTGAGAGCTGAGACTGATTCTTTCATGACACTTCCATTAGCGTTGTACGCATAAGATATACCTATGTGTGTCGTGAATGACTCTGTAGAAATGAATTTGCTATACTGAGAGTGCTTTTTTTCCATGGACAAGCTCTTGTCTTTTAATAAACCATTTCTTCTGGTGAAGGCTTAAACTCTCCAATACTGTAGGCCAAGAGCATTAGCATCACCTTGGAATTGGTTTGAAATGAACTTTTCCTGGCTTCTATTGAATCAAAAATTCTAGTGGTTGAATTCAGCAGTCTGTTTTAGCAAACCCTCCATGTTATTCTGACATTAATACATGATTAGTAACGGTAAGGTTTGCCTGCAGAAAAGCTGAAAGTAAAGTTCAAAGAGATGATGCTATGACAAAAGAAGGTTGGCGTTGGCAGGCCACAGGTTGACAGACTGAATAAATGTATTCAGAGTGCCATTATGAACCAGAAATCATGCTATAGACAGTAGAGACACAAACGCAAAATAAAGTGTCATAGTTCTCATGGAGCTGATGGTTTGGAAGAATAAAGATACACAAGTGGATGTAAAACTTGTAAATAAATACAGTGGTGTGTGATTCTTCAATATAAAGCTACGTGTATTGCATGGGCAATGATGATAGCCAGCATGTGTGAACCTGATGTTATCTCAGACACAGTGCAAGCACTGGACATTACAATATATTGTTTCTTTCAAAATACCTATCGGAAATAAAAGATTCAAAAATGTTGTGGGGCCTGAATAGGTTCCCCTGAACCTGGAAAGAATAAAAGTCTGGTCTCAAACTTCACCATTTCTTGTTTAGAACATTTTACCTAGTAATGGATTCGGTATTTGTCAGTTCACACCAGAAATGAATATTTTGGCACCTATCTCAGGTGCAATGTGAAGATTATGTAAGATAATGTATGAAATTGCTCAGCTCAGTCTATGTCACAAATATACACTAGACATTTACATTAGAATCTATATAATAGATTATTTTTATTGCTATTAGCAATTATCATCATCAGAGTGGTGAGTGGCTGTATGGTAAGATTCGATGGAGTTAAGAGCATGACTTGAACCAGATTGCAAGGGTTCAATTCTAGCTTTGTCAAATTCTAGATGTGTGACTATGGCTTAGCCTCCTTGTGTTTAAATTTTCTAAAATAGGGGCAATTCCAGGCCTTGTTCCACAGGATTGCAGTACTTGTAAGAGAATTAAAGCATGTAAAACACACCAGGTCCAGGGACATAGCAAATGCTCAGTAAGTGCCAGCCATTATTGTCATTGATTTGGACTGCTCCATGGATTCTTAGAAAGCCTAACATTTCTTTGTGATGTTTCGTGGTTTTGATGGAATGGTGTACGCTTTTGGAGTCTATGAAACAAGCCCCTTCTGTATCACTTGTCTTTAAATCTGTGGGGTCAAAACTGACTACATATTTGAATAAAAGACTTCTCCATAATAGCTAAAAATAATAAGAAAAAAGCTAATACCAAATTAAAATGTAAAAAGTACCTGAGGAGCTGAGTGAACTGGCACACACTTGTAGTTCTAGCTACTTGGAAGGCTGAGGCAGGGGTATTGCTTAAGTCCAGGAGTTAGAAGTCAGTCTGGACAACATAGCAATATGCTGTATCAAAAAAAAAAAATCAAAGTTCATTCATTTTTACTTCATGGAAATATATCATCTAAGAAAACATACTGGTAATGTTGTACAGATGCTGTTTGTATAAATTGTTTTCCTCCTTTGAAGTTACCAAGTTCTTCACAGAGTTTTTACCTGTGCCAGCCATCTCTTCAGAATTAATTATTGCCCTTTTGTATCATTGTGTGGAACAGAGATTTTATATGTGACTTTTGTAAGGATTAGAAGACTGAAATATGTATCAGTTACCTCCGAGGCTAATAAGATGTACACAAATGTGAATAAATAGTTAAAACACTGCCAGATGTGTAGGAAGAATCCTTGAACATAAATGTGATTGGCAGCGGGGAAATATTAGCATTTCAATTCTGCCTGGATGGAACATTGCCTGGCTGGCACTTGCAGAAGGATTCAGATCCAAGTATATCCTGTAACTGACAGTGGAAGAAAAAACATTGATATTTTTGTATTAATTTGGCACAAGTGCTCAAATGTCTGTGATTTTGAATTGCAAGTATTCAATTTTCTACGGTAATACCTTCAGGCTTTGCTTCCAGTATTTTGCCAGTGCTGCACATACTTTTAAGAATTTAATTCCATTTATCAGTAAGGCTGCAGATTACTTGATTGAAGTTTAATAGGATAACTGAAATTTTCAAAGAAACAAGTGACCATTAACTCAGTTTACATCACTATAAGTTCATGTTTGACCTTTATCATGTGGATACTGTGTTCAGTTTTTTTTTTTGTTTTTACGTAGTGTTATTTCATCTCCATGGTTCCATGTATTGCTTTTAGACATTTACATGCCAAAAGTCTTCCATTTTGCTGCTACCTCTTCTGAAGGTCTTTTGTCTGATTTCCTCTAGAAATGTTGTGGAAACATTTCTATACCGCAGACATCTCAGTATATATGATTTCTTTTTTGTATTTCCAAGGAATTTTTTCTCCAAAGCAAAACAATCAGAACAAAGTAAGATTTTTAAAAATAGATTTTGCTTCATATTTGGAGATTTTACTCTAGATAGATCAAACTAATTTACAGTGGCAGTAGCATGGGATATATGTTCAGTTTTTCCCACAGTTCACAAAGTATTGGCTTTCATTTTAATTTTGGTATATAATGGCTTCTTAGAGTAATTGTAACTTGGATTTATTTACTTGATATGATACATTTATGAAAGAAAAGGTTTACTATTTACAACTTAAAAATATTTAAGACATTGATATATCTAGTTTGGCCATTACAAACATTGGAAACATATTTGGCTGCAGATAAAAGACAATTAGATTAATGATGACTGTATTAGGGTTCTCCAGAGAAACAGAACCAATATGGTGTGTGTGTGTGTGTGTGTGTGTGTGTGGGGAGAGAGAGAGAGAGAGAGAGAGAGAGAGAGAGAGAGAGAATGATTAATAATCAGGTAGAGAAAGGAAGAGATTATATTATTTTCAGGAATTGCCTCACTTAATTATGGAAGTTGACAAGTCCCAAGATCTGCAGTGGCAAGCTGGAGATCCATGAGAGCTGACATTGTAGTTCTAATCTGAGTGTGTAGGGTGGAGAACCAGTAGAAATAGCATCATGGGTTCCAGTCTGAAAGCAGGAGAAGACTGGTGTCCCAGTGCAATCAGGCAGGAGTTACCCCTTCCTCAGCCTTTTTGTTCTACCCATGCCTTCAGTTGATTGATGATGCCAATCCACACTGGGGAGGGCAAACTGCTTTACCCAGTCTACTGATTCACATGTGAATCCCATCCAGAAACACCTTCACAGACACATCCAGCATAATGTTTGACCAATTGTCTGGATACTTCGTGGCTTTGTCAAGTTGACACATAAAATTAACCATCATGATGGCTTAGATAAATAGGGGTTTATTTACCAAACTTAATGGTTAATCATGATGGGCATCTGATTGACAGTGCTGACAGAGTCTCAGGCTCTTTCTGTCTGTCTGTTTCTCTGTCCATGCCTTCATCCTCGTGCTTGTGAATGTATGGTCACAAGACAGCTATTTCTTCTTCAGGCTTCCATCTTTGTTCTAAGCAGAGAAGAAACTGGATGGAAGAAGGGTGGGAAAGCTTTCATCCCTCACCATTTGCCTTTATATTTGGGAAAGAAGTGTTTCCTAGACACCTCTGCCCTCATCTTCTGTCAGAACCACATCATACACCCACTTTCTACTTGTGAGGGAAGCCAGGAGAATGGGCATTTAGCTAGTTAGCCTTTTTGTAGAAGAAGGAGAAGGAAAAAATGCTTGGGAATGGTGTTGGATGAGCCACACTACAGATACTTATCACAACCTTTAATAAGAAGAATCTGAATATAGTTTTAGTCAATCCTTCAAAATATTTTGTACAGTAAGTTTTAATTAGCCATATATATCACATTCTTTCAATACGTGCTATTGTATTACTATATTATTTTTTAATCTTTTTTAAATCACATTTTCTTTTGGAAAAAGATTAATTTCAAGTCTTCTTGTATATTCCATCCTTGCATATATTTTACATTTTTTAAAGATATGAAATTATATTAATATTTTATACAGTTATTTTTTCTTTTTGTACATTTTCCAGCTTTCCTTATAATAAATGTTGTGGAATCCATATTCTATTTATTAGTTACATATTTTGGTGATTGATCTTTGTATTTTAAAGTCCAATAGGGCAATGTTATTTTATATAAACATTCTGTATTGCTTATTCTTTGAATACATTTTACTGTCAAATATATTTAGCAGGTATATATTCATTGAATACAAAGATATAGTAGAAACTATAAATGTTCAAATATGGTAAAATGTGTAAGTTCTTGCTGTGCAAAGAAGAACAGCCTTGACTTTTTTTTGTTAGTGTATGTTTGCAGTACATACAGTTTAGCTTTGACTTTTGAGAAGCTCACATTCAATATGTCATGTTTAAACACACCCTCACAGTATAATGTGATAAGGTCTATGGACATAGATGTAGAGGGGAATGCGGGTGCACAGGGGAATAACTCTCTGACTCTACTCAGATTGTTTGTGGAAGGCTTTACAGAGGTAGGGCCATTTAGTTAAATCTTGAAGGAAAATGTCCAGATGTTGCCATTGGGAGGGAACAGTTAAGAAGAGATAGAGGGGTGTGCTGAGATTTTTCATGGCTAAAGGGCAAAGCAAGTCATCCTCTAAGAGTGGTAGGAAGTCAGTGTCAGGAAGGATACTAGGGTTCTTATAGGGAGTAGCAATGGATCGTGGCCAGATTACAATAGCCTTTGTACACCACATAGGTTTGCAACTTATTTTTCTGGCAATAGGAGCCAGTAAAGCCATCTCTACATGGGGAGACTGGGAAATATCGTTGCTAGCATTATTTTAACAAGCTATATTGGAATGTCACAAAGTGTTTTCCTGTCTTGGTCTTCCTTGAAGGAGAGCAAATCAATATTTCACAAAATGTATTTCCCTAATAAGTCTATGAGATGATCAAAGTGCTATGTGGACAAGGGGTCTATGATCAACTAAGTTTGGGAAATGTTTAGTTAAACATACTTCTTTCTGGCGCCTGCCTCACAAGTGCAAGATCCCGAGTTTGATCCCCAGTACTCCCTCAAAAAAGAAACAAAAAAAAACCAACAACAAAAAAACGTATTTCTTAACAATAGTATTTCTCCAAGCATGTGATAGGCTCATGTGCATCATGATTTCCCCAAAGTGGGAAATAATACCCAATATTTTAGTGTTTGATAATCATGAATCTTCCCTGCCTTATAAGATTCCTTACATCTAGTATTCTGTGATCCATACATCATTGAAAATATAGCTCTAGTGTTTCTCCATGGATAATATACAATAAAACAAAATCAGAAAGATAACACGGAAACTAGGGTATTTTTTTCCTTCCTTTTTGCTTATTTGTGGGAGTTGAGAACATTTTACTGTTTCCCCTTTGTGAAATCATGTTGTAAATGAGACTTTTTGTTTTTGTGTTGCTAATGACAGTATAAAGGTCTGAGATAAATTCACTCTTATTGTTCTTAATGACAGTTGAAAAGCCTGAGATAGATTTACTTTTAATGTGTTAGATCTACAAGAAATTAATAAATCAATTGTAATTTTCCAAAAGAGTTACTTTCAAACCGATTTTCAAGTCAAACAAGGCTTTCTATTAAGTGAAGTAAGTGCTCCTTCAATGTTGCAAATAAACAAGTTAAAAGAAAAAGAAAGAAAAAAACTCATAGAAACAAAAGACTTCATCCTCAAAGCCTCCCAATTTTCACAGCCATTCCCACCTCCAGACCCTGTTTATAGGAAACATTCAGAGGCTTTGTAGTATTGTGAACAATTTGTTTTATGTATCCCTGAAAAAACCTGTGTGTTTCTCATAGAGATATACAATTGTCCTCTTGTTGGATATTTAACATATAAACTGACACCCACTTTTTTTGATTTAAGCTTTTCAAATTTTAAAATACTTAGAAATGTAAAGTGCCTGGTATCTTTTATAAAGAACTAGTCAGTGACTAGCAATAAAGGAATTTGATTGATGCATGGTAATCAAGTGGAAAATTTCAGCTTTGTTTAACTATCATATGTATTTTTTGTAGATAAAAGAAAAATATTCTGCTGGCTTCAAATTACGTCACCTTTTATGAGATACATGAGAAATTTAATGAAATTTGAGAAACTGATTTAAGACTTTCAAATTTCATCCGCCCCTCCCTCATTTATTTTAGAGTTGGGATATACTATCCTGTACAGCAGACAGAAACAGGCTCTGTTTTTATACATCTCACCAACTAGATCCATGAAAACATGATTTTGGGGTAAGGAAGATATCAGGATTCTTTCCTTGAAAATCTGGAACCTTAAGTCTCTAATTTTGATTTTTATAATAGAAGTTTCATTCAAGATATAATTCACATATTATAAAATTTGCCTCTTGCACAATTCTGTAGTTTTTTTTTTTTTTTTTTTTTGGTACCAGGGATTGAACTCGGGTCCTTCTGCTTGCGAGGCAGGTCACAGAACCATTGAGCTAAATCTCCAGCCCTTTGTAGTTTTTAATATATTCCTAGAGTTGTGTGACCATCATCACTATCTAATTTTAGAACATTTCATCATCCTCAAAAGAAATCTCTTACCCATTAACATTCACTCACCATTCCTCTCTTCCCTATAGGCCCTAGGAAACCTAAATTCTTATTCTTATTGAAAATTAATTGATTATCCTTAAAAGGTTTTATTTATGGATTCTTAATTCTATTCTATTGATTTATGATGTATCTATCCTTACACCACTACCACACTATCTTGGTTATATACATTTGTAATAAGTTCTGTAATAATTCAGAAATGGGAGTTCTACAACTTTGTTTTATTTTTTCCAATTTCTATTATTATATTATTCTCAGTTCTTTGTTTTTCCATATGAATTTGAAAATCAGCTTTCAATTTCTTTTTTAAAAATCTGAAATTTTGATAGAGATTACAATGAATCAACAGATCAATTTGGGGAATATTGACATTTTAGCAAGATGTCTTCCAATCCATAAACATCAGCTGTATTTCCATTTATTTAGATCTTTAACTTACTTCAGTAATGTTTTTTTAGTTCCCAATGTATGGGTCTGAAACTTCCGTTATTAAATTTAGTTGTAGCATTTTATTGTTTATTTTGCTAATATACATGAACTTGTTTGCTCAATTTTCAGATTGCTCTTTTCTATTGTAATGCTGTTGTATTATGTCATTTATTGCCACTTGCCTTGCTTTGCACATGGTTTGTGTCCCCACAAAAGTTCACATATAAGAAACGCTGTCCCCAGGGTGGGCACCTGTCAGGTGGTGGAACATCTATGTTTTGGGAGCTAGTGCAAAGCCTTAGATTATTTGAGGCCTGAAGTAGTTTTATGTGACCCTTTGGTAGTTCTTTGGAGAGGGTTGATATAAAAGGAACAAGCCTGCCCCCTTCCATCCTCTCTGCTCTCAGTTCAAGATCATTTGCTTGCTCCCATACTTGTTCCACCACCTGCCATTTAGCATGAAGTCCTCATCAGAACTGAGCTAATTCAGGTACTATGCACTTGAACCTCCTACACTGTGGCATAAATAACTATTTTCTCTTTATAAAGTTAACAGCTTTGGCTATTCCTTAAAGTAATGTAAATCTGATGACTATGCCACAGTACAATTGATTTCTGTATATTGATCTTGTATCTTTCAACTGTGCTGAACTTGTTAATTAGATCAGTTTTTTTGTAGATTCCTTAGGATTTTCTAAATACAAGATCATATTATTTGTGAATAAAGATAATTTTACTTCTTCCTTTTCAGCTGGATATTTTTTCTTTTCTTTTCCTTGTTTAATTTCCATGGCTAGAATCCCTAGTACAGTGTTGAACATGAATGAGGACAGCAAACATCGTTGTCTTATTTTTAATACTACAGTAAAACCTTTCAGTCTTTCACCATGAAGATTGTTGTTAGCTGTGAGTTTTTGTAGAAACCTTTTAGTAGTTTGAGAAAGTCCCCTGCATTAGTTTAATTAGTGTTTTCATCATAAAAGGGTGTTAGGTTTTCATCAAATGCTTTTAAAACATCTACTGAGATTGTCATGTACTTTTTATTTGGTATTATTTTGATAGTAGTGATTAATTTTTGGACATTAAGCCAACCTTGCATTCCTAGGATAAGTCCCATTTGGTCATAGTGTATACTTCGTTTATATATTGCTGGATTTAGTTTGCTAGAATATTTTGGAGGATTTTTTTGAATTTATATTCAAGAGAGATAATTGATTTCTAGCTTTTACTTTCTTCTGATATCTTTTTCTGGTTTTGATATAAGTAATAATGGCTTCATAGAATGTTCCTTCCTCTTCTGTTTTCTGGAGAGTTTATGAAGAATTGGTATTAACCTTTAAATGTTCTTACTTTGATTTTTATGGCTTCCTTTGTAGCTTACCCTTTGCTACTGTTAAACTGCAGATAGAGCTAGTAAATGGGGAGCAGGGAGGTGATGCTTATGCTGATTGGTTCCTCTAGGACAATTTCACTACAGTGAAAATGCAGAACTCTAAATAAATCTATTGAGTCTTCATTTTTATTTTACTAAACAATGATGGATGTTCACTGAAACAAATTCAAAAGCTTTTATGTTTTGAATTCAGAACCACAGTTAAAAGATGCCTTCCTGAATAATTTCCCCAGGGGAGCCAGGGGTGCATGCCTGGCTCACTGTCCTCACTTTACAAACTCTTACCTGTAACTTATTAGTACAAACTTGTCTAGAAACAGTATTTAAAAGAGCCTATTAAGAAGTGTTATACTGACCTTCTCTTGAGTAAGAGAGTCTGAGAACAAGGAGATTTTGTTGAATCCCAGACATCACATAACATAGTATGAATAACAAATATTTAGATTGTCTTCCTACATGTTGGAAAGTAATTTTCAAATTCATTAATCACTCAGTGGGAAAAAATTAGCACTGAAGAAATAACAACAAATATTTACTAAGTAATTATGTGCCAAGTACTGTCTTAAATCCTTTTGCATATAGTATCGCTATTATTCTTTACAGCAATATTATGAGGTTAATACTAATATTCTTCTTCTTTTTATTAATGAGTACACTGCAAAACAGAGAGGTAATCTAAGGTTACTTGGATGCCATGTACCTGGAGAATGTTGATGCCAGGATTTGACTAGGTTGTGTGCCTCCAGAGCCTTGGCCAGAAGTTAGTGTGCATTACACATATCCCAGAGAAGAAATACAGATTCAGATCTCTGTACTCTAACATCTAGGTTTATAAGTCATTTGCCTTTCTTTTGAAGAGTAATAGGATATGCTCTGAAATGTCTATGGAGGGTATATTCAGATAGTAGTAATGACTTGAGATTAGACAGTCTCTGCAGGGATAATGTAATAGGGAAGTTAATAAAATACTTAGCATTAAATAACTCCAGGAATTAGGTGTTACTATTATCATTTCCTTTATAGAAGAAATTCCTAAAAAAAAAAAAAAAAAAGGGTATCTTGCCCTAGGCCAAGTGGCGTAATTCAGATTTGAATCTAGGTTCTGTTGGTCCAGAAGCTCTGTTCTTATACATGTTGCTTTGCCATTTCTCTAACCAAATGGTTTCCTGAAATATGATCAGAATAATGCAGTCACACAGAGAATACAGTTGTGGATAAAACCAGTCCATTGAGTTTGTGCATGTGGAGACTGGAGTCACTTCTATGGGACAGAAACACCAAGTTATGATCTGTAGGAGAGAAATGTGTTGTGGCTGGAGAGAAGAACAGGACCATCCTGAAAATGTCAGACTACCAGAAAAAATACGAAAATAGGAAAAGAAAAATCAATTTGAAAAGGGAGGCTTTTGTCTTTTGTTTTGACAGAAGATGGGAAGCGAAGACTGACAGGTTGTATTATATATTCAGAAGCTGGGTATGTTTCCCAGGGGGAAGGACTAGTCAGTTACTTTGGAGCTGAGAGGACCTGGGCTGGTTTTCTTTCAGGAATGTGGATCTTCTGGTTGGCACCCCTCATCTCTTGTTTGAATAAGCAGTTTTAGAAAATCATTTCTACAAACTTCATTAGCAGATACAGAGGTTGAGTCAACAGTAAATTAATATGAACTTCAATTTTTACATTTCTAGTAATTTAAGAAATTAGTAGGAAAAGTTTGACCAGTTGGGATAGTTTTCATCCTTTTGAGTCGTAATTATGGTAGTTTTCTTTTTCTTGTGGCAGTAAAATCAGAAACCCGAGTTTAATCAACACTGTCTTTATAGTAACACAAATATTTCCCCAGACATCGTTGTGCAGTTTTCCTGTGCAGTGTTTTGCCACCAGCACAGGATTCTATATTTGGATCTCTGTGTTTGGATGAGAAGGGGGAAGGCCCACTGCTAGTCAGTCACTGCAGGGCTGAGAGTAACCGGGCCAGCTTTCATCTAAGCGCGTGGGCCTTCTGATCTGCACCTTGGCGGTCCCATATGAACGCCTTGTCTCCTTGTCACAGGTTCACCTCTTGGACATGAAAGCACTGCTAATATCTTTCAGAGTTTGTGACAATTCCCAGCTCTGAAAGAGAATCCAAATTACAAAAATATGTTCCTGTTATGTTTTCAATGAAATTATTGTTAATTAAAACTTTCTAAGTTGCTTTTATAAAAAATAAAAATTATGATTACATCACAAGCAAACCAATAATGCCCCCGGTTCCCACTCCCCTTATGTAAAGGTCAGTGCATTGTCAGAGTATGAGGGCTTTGGGTCCATTTTAACCTTAAGGTAACCTAGTGGCTTCTTTTCTCAAGTCCTCACACAGGCATGCAGAAATACCAGGCTGGTGTGCCCAAGATCCCCACAGCCTGTATTACAGTGGAAGATGCGGAAATGCTGTCAAGAATGGCTCTTCATGGGAACAAAATTGTCATTCAGCTGAAAATGGCAGCAAAGAGTTACCCAGACACGGATTCCTTCAATACTGTAGCAGAGATCACTGGGAGCAAGTATCCAGAGCAGGTGAGTAGAGAAGGGGCGGGCTGTTCTGGTCACGTTTGACTTTCAGAGACAGTTTGGGAAAGAGATGATCCTCAGAACCTCATTAAAGCCTGAAGATTTATACATATTTTCCTCACTAAATGTTGTAGTACATTGAAGAAGGACAAGACTAATTGAAAGGCAGGGTGAGATGCATAGTGTGGAAATTCAACCTTTGGCCCATTGACAGTGGTATTTACACATACGTGTTTGTTCTAATTGGAGCCAGCTTAGCATTTGCAATCATACAGGTAGCTAATACTTACTGTGTTTATTGTGCGAATTCTCTTATTTAATCCTTTTGAGGCTCAGTGAAGTAGGGTCTGTTTTCTACTATGGGCAAGGAAACTAAACTAGATAGTAATACAGCTTGCCTAGCTAGTAAATGGGCTGTCTGAATACTAAACCAAGCTTTAATCCACAATTTATGTAGTTTCTACATTTTGTTTTTTAAATAGTCTTAGAGTCATATTCCATCTCTGTTCTAGCTGACTGTTAAATAACTAAGTTGCTTATTTTCTGAGTTTCAGAGAATTTATTCATGATGTTACATGAATGTAACATTACATGAATGTAACATTATTCATTACATGAAAGTTACATGAATGAGCCAAAATGTTACATGATGGTGCATGTAACTAACAGAATTATAGTGAAGATGTGATTAGTGTACATCAAATAGCCTAATATAGATGCTCATTGACTAAGTTTACTTCACATGACACCAAGTGTGCAGCAAATAATTTTTTATGTTTTCTGGTGCAATCTGCTTTATTAGTAGAAATTGAAATTTTGAAAATAGAACTTAAAAATAAAATTATTCAGAAATTCCACACTTATATTTTTGTTTGCTAGAGTCAGTGGGTTGGAGTAAAAAAGTGAACAATAATGTTTTTGGTGATAGAGAAATAAGCTTTCTGCACAACTCTCGATACAGTCCTCCTGTGCTGAAGATTAATTTTTAGGTTCAAGACTCTTTTCTCTCATCTTATGTTACCTGCTTCCAGGCCCTTGGCCTTATCAACCATGGCACTGTAGCCACAGGGATAATGGAAAAGCAAAATTTTAGTAGGCCATATGGAATCAGATAGCTGTAGAGAAATCATGGTTTCACATGTTGAGCAAAAAATGAGCACAGCCTCTTGACTCTTTGAGAGACTGGTAATATAGCAGAAGAGCCAAGAGTCTATATTGCAGGCATTGTATCATCAGACTCTTTGAAGTGTAATCTCTACTGAGTTTTTTCTCCAGTTTGTAAATCCAGAATAGTTCTGCCATCTTCAGGCTAGTCATCTTGGGCATTAAGGGTTTAAGTTTACTTATCAGTTGTTTGGGGAAGCAGGCTGATTCTGGCCCTGAGGGTGAGTGGCAGGTGCATAGAAGGTTGAATGTGAGTTATTAGGATACTTAGTCTGAAACAGCCCGGGAGTATCAGGGTCTTAGGCCAAACCATTTGTGCAGAGGCATTCTTGAGAGCCAGAAAACTGAGGCAGAACTGGTTCTGAGAGCTGGTAGAGCTTGAGCCTGTTTCTTAGCATGGCCTCATTTGTTTTCTTAAAAATCAGTTTTATGGAGGAATAATTAACATAAAGTAAAACTACCAATTTTAGTGGGTAACTCAATGAATTTTGAAAATGTATACACTAATGTAACCACTACTACAATCATGATAGAGAATGTTTCCATCACCCCAAAGCTTTCCTTGGATCCCTTTGCAGCCCATCTCTGGGCCGACAGCTACTGATCTCCTCTCTAGAACTTCAGTTTTGTCTTTTCTTGAATTTCACTTATAAGTAGAATGTATTAGTTTATCATCACTAAGACAAGATACCTAACACAACTTAAAGGAGGAGAGATTTAATTTGGCTCATGGTTTCAGAGGATTCAATCCATGTTTGGCTAGTTCTTAGGCAGAAACATCATGATGGAAGGGTGTGATAGAGCAAAGCTGGCTCAGTTCATGGCACCAAGGAAACAGAGCAGGGAAACAGTGCCAGAGAGGAAGGGGTGAGGGAGCAGATATACATCCAAAGGCCACATATCCAGGAGTGTGCTTAGCTAATCTTCTAGGTGTTTCTCAATCCAATGAAGTCAACATGTCAGGATTAATGGTCACAGAATCATGTATCTGTAGTGTTTCATGTCTGGCTCTGTATACTCAGCATAATTTTTTTCCAGTTACCAGGGATCGAACTCAGGACCTTGCGCTTGCAAGGCTGGCTCAGTACCACTGAGCTAAATCCCCAGCCATAATGCTTTTGAGATTTATCCATGTAGTTGAATCAGTTACTTCTCCTTTTATATCACTAAGTAAATAATAATATTGACATACTATAATTTGTTTTTCTGTTCAGGAGTTGATGGGCATGTGGTAGTCTCTAGTTTTTTACTATAATGAGTAAAGTTTTGTGGCTATTCTTATCCTAGTGTTTTTGTAGACATGTTTTTCTTTCTCTTTGGTAAATACCTAAGATTAGAATTGCTGCATTTATCTGAATTTTAAACACTCTGGACTCTGTCAGAGTGCTTCACTTTCTATATTCTTTGGAATTTGCACTTTTCTAGGTAGGTAGATGGATAATTCCAGAGAGTTCTCAGGACCTAGGATTAAAATTTCACTTCTGCCATAGTATCACCTAATATCCCAAGAGTTGCTCAAAAATATCTTGTTACCAAAATGTAAAAGGGAGAAGATTACAATAATTTCTCCCCCAAAGAAGTCACATTACTTCCACAGAAGATGTATAAATGAGCAGAGTGAAGTTAAGTGTGTGTGATTATATTTTAGGAGGAATGTGCCCTATAGCTGGCCTGGAGCCACAGGGGATATGCAGACCATGAAGACAATTGAGAAGCATGTAGTCCCCCTTCATGTGTTAGGTTGGTGAATGAACCTGAGTAACTACCACCCACCTTATCCTCAATAAGTGCCACTTCTTCCGGAAAGCCTCCTCTGGTAACTCTCCCCTCTCCTCAGCACCCACTGCACCTTACAAATGCCCTGAGAGTTGACACTATATTTACTTTATTTCTTTTTTCTAATGCCTATCCATGGTCTTGGCATATCGTGGCTTCTCAAAACATATTTTGTTTTATTAAAATGAAAAGAATGAGTAAAGAAGGAAGTGATTGGAAGATATTCTTATTGTTGATCTTCTTTACATACGGAGGATTTTATGTTGTTTTAGGACACTGATTGCTCATTGGCATATTGACCATCACCTCTGAATGTAGCTCAACATGTCCAAACCTGAACACAGTGACCTCTTCATGCCTCATTCCCTGCCTTAGTTTCTTGTATCTGTTAAATGAATCACATCTACCTAGTAGATATAGACACTTACAAGGATTCAAGCTATTTTCAATCCCTACTCTTTATCACTGTATTACAGTCTGGCATCACATATAATTCAGTCTGCTTTTAGAATTTTTTTTAAAAAAATCTGTTCCAACTTTGCCTGCAAATGCTGTTACTGCCTTAATTCAGGGCCTCACTATTTAGCATGAGGTGGTAGCTGATAGAGACTTTTCAGTGATGACATTCAGCACAGTCCCTCATTGAGTATGTGCAGAGCTTAATAAAAGTAAGCAGTTTTATTTATGTAAGGAAGCCTTCTATGGTAGCCTAAAAACCGTGGATAAATGTAGTGAATTTCAGCACTGGAAAAATGTGTGTGTGTGTGTGTGTGTGTGTGTGTGTGTATGATTGATGAAGTACTAGCACATTTCAGAACCCTATTGCATAATGCATCCATAAGCCTGAGATGAATCATCACAGAATTTTTTTAAATGGCAATATTATAAATAATTTTTATTGGGTTCAATATGTGCAAATAGCAGAAAAGGGGTATCATACACATAAATCCTACTCTCTTTCCAAAGAACTCACTATGACATGATTTGACTGCTCTAAGCCCAGAGTTTTGTCTCTATCCTGACTTCCTCAGAAGCTGGCTTCTCTGTGATTGGGCATGTAGCAGGATTTAGCAGCTCTTAGACACTTTGAGGGAGTACATTTCGTTAACAAGAACAGTTCTCTAAAACCTCTAATATTAGCCTCTGAACTGTTTTCTCAGATGGTTCTATCCTTGGTAAACCACGTATTAGTCAGCTTTCCATCAGTGTAATGAAATACTTGAGATAATGAACTTATAAAGAGAAAAAGGTTACTTTGGGGTTGCAGTCCAAGAAGTGAAAGACTCATTGCTTTGGGCCTGTGGTGGGCCTGTTGGATGGCAATGGTGGGGAACCCATTGCAGAGCAAAGTGCTTACCTTAGGGTCAGAAGGCAAAAGAGAAAGAAGGGAGAGGCCAGCATCCCACAGTACTTCTCAAACGCTCACCCTTGATGACCTAGTCTTCCCACTGAGCTCCACCTCCTAAAGGTGCCACTACCCTCACCAGTGCTATCTGGGGACCAAACCTTAACAAATGTGCCTTTGGGGGATACTCAAGGCCCACTCTGTAGAATCATGGTATCTCTGAGGACCATCTGTTGCTGAGAATGAATCAGAGCATGAAAATGTGAGCTTTCAACTTCCAAGCTGATATTCCATGGCACTAAACTAACATTGTAATTTCAACCCCCATTTCATAGGAAATTTGCCTCCATCCATGAATAGGTTTTATTTTTTATTAAATTTATAAAGGTTGTCCTAACACTTACAATACTCTTGCAGGCAGAAACAGAGAGTAGGAATCCTGATAGCAACTCCATGGCTTTCAGGTGTGGAAACTAAGCTTAGCAGTCCCTTGTCCAAGGGACACACCAGTGTATGACAGGGCCACGTGGGGAGCAGGACTCCAGGTCTCCTAACACCCATTTCTTCCTAACCCTAAAAGAGTCCATTATTCCTGGGCCATATTAGCTGAATGGTGTCTAAATCTTAGGAATATAGGTTTACTCAGAATACAACCAGTACCATTCATACCAAGTCACTATACAGGAGAAACTGTGCCTTTCTCCTACCATCTCTTAGAGCCCTCACAATGAAGTTTTACTTGGGAAATTTACCTTTACTTGGTCTGTTCCTTCTACTCATCTTCCCTCTAGCAAGTCCTCCTTTGACTCTTCCTTTTTGAGTACTTGTCACATTGGAAGGGGCTCTGATGAATGCATTCCTTCTGTAGTGCTAATGACTCTGATGTCCTCTTCTTCCGTGCTCCTGTGCACACCCTTCATGCTCACCAATCAGATGATTGAATCCATCTGCTTAACAGGGGACTAAGGAACAGCCAGAGTAGATCTACCAGTCACATCACTTAAAAGTTTTTTAAATTTTAAAATAATGTTAGATTCACAAGAGGTCACAAAAATCATGCAGAGAGTTAAGTGCATGCTTTGACCAGGTTAATGTAGTCAATGATAACGCCTTACATAATAATAAACATCAGAGGAAACTGGTGAAAAGATGCTCGGGGTGGGGGGGAGAGGTGTTTTGTGTAAAGCAGGGGCTGCCTCCTGGTATTCATCTGTGTAGTGCCTTGTGCAGAAGGGACTCTGTTCTGACATTAGTCCCCATCCTATTCCAGGCTTAGTTTATGATGTTTCCATGATTTTCCACTTTACCAACTAAACAAATGAATAAATAACACAAGAAGGAGAGTTGTTCTTAAATTGATCTTGCCAGGGAGCAAACTAATCTTAAACTAGGGTTTTGTCACACCCAGTTGGAGAGACTGTCTCACTAATAGAGGATTCTCTAGGTTGACTTTTGGGGCCGGCTCATTTCTTTTGATCCCCAGTGATTTTTGTGGTCTTATTCTGAGATTTGCTTAGGAAATGCAATATTTTTAAAATGTTAATATATTCAGGAATTCTTCTGAGAGGAAAGAAAAGTGTTTTGAATTTTTTTCGAGGGGGAGTTGATAGTGTCTAAATCAATTTTGATAAAGCCTTGATGAGGGAAATTGTTTTTTATGTGTCTTTTTCCTTTAACAGATATTTTCCTGGATTTGAAAAAAAATTTTCAGTTTCCTATGCTTGGATTATTTCAAATATAATGCAGCACTATGAAAGCAAGTGGGAAACATCAAAATGAAAGCTCCAGTTTTTCAAATGAACACTTCACCTTTCCTCTTTTTAGTGCAAGGCAGGGTTTCTCAGCATCATCACTATTAACGCCCTAGGTCAGATTGTTCTTTCTTGTGAGTCTGTCTTGGGCATTTTTGTATGTCTAACAGCATCCCTGGGCCCTGTCCACTAGTATCACTCCCATCCCAACCCCACTCCCTGCCTTCCGCGGTCTTGACCATCAAATATACCTCTAGACATTGCCAAATGTCCCCTGGGGACAAAAGCCACCCCATGTTGAGAATCACTAATGTACAGCAATGAAAGAAGAACTGGGTAGGTATAGTGGGGGTTTGTTTATGGTTGTATTTCTGCTACTAACAAGCTAAGTGATGTTGGGTCGCTTGCTCCTTCATTTACTGAATGAGAGATGTTTTCTAAGGGGCTCAAAGCTTATTGCCAGCCCAGTAATTCCATTATTAAAAAAAATTATTGGACATAAATTTTATCTTCTTCTTTGGTACCAAGTATCGAACTCATGACCTTACATTGACAAGGCAGGCAAAGTGCTGCTGAGCTAAATCCCTGACCCTAAATTTTATCTTCAATGGATGGTATACTATGTTTATTGTTAAATAGTAACAAGGCAAGGTGCTAGAACACTACTTCCTGGAATAGAGGTGTTGCTGGGTTTTAAAAATTTTTGTTTTTATTTTTGTATTCAAATAAAGTTAGCAACTTTCTTATTCACCAAAGCTAAATTGACTCTTTTTATGTCATTTCTTAAACCTTTAATGTTCTAATATGCTTCTAGTGATGTGCACTAGAAATCTTTAAGAGATAGCTTTGTAGTATTTACCCAACTTTTGACCACAGAACATTTTTTTCATAGAATATCTAAGCATGAAACATATCTTGAGAAACAGTAGGACAGAGGGATGAGATCCACTAGATAGGTTATGTTTTCATTTTTACAATTTTATTTTCCCAATTAGTCATTAATTCAGTGTACAGTTATTATGTGTCTGGGTTGTATCAGGCATTAGAGTTACAGCAATAGCATTTGGTGGGAAGTGTAGCTCTGTGTTTACAAAGTATAGTCTGTAAAATTCAGACTATGAATTGTTATATTTGATTGATAGGTTATTTTACCTTTCTGGAGGTTTAGCTTTTCCTAGTGTGGAGACATCTTATGCAAAAGCAAGGAGTTAAGAAGTAGCAGAGACATCTCAGAAGGAGCAGATCACAGTGGGCTGACATGACCTTTGAAGAGCTTCGGTTTTGTCCTATAGATACAAGGGAGTCACTGAAGGGTTTTAGCAGTGGATTTGCAGTTTACTTCATTCTGGACACTGCATACAAAATGATCGACATATATGGCGAGTGTTTAAATTAAAAATTATTACAGCAAAAGACATCTCCATTAATCCCTCTCAAAATACTCCTTCTTGCTTTGAACACACTTATCCTATTGTTCTTGTCCCTTTCTCAAGCAGTTGTGGGAGTCTTTTGTGAGTGTCTTTATGAGGTGTGATCAAAAATATGATGCATGTTGCTGCTGAGTGCCATCCAATGGAAAGGCAGGCTTATAAAAACATTATGGTGTGTCTTCATCCACCTTATTCACCAGATCTAGTACCATGCAACCTCTGGCTGTACTCCAAAGTTGAAAAGACTACAAAAGGTAAATGTTTTGAACCAATTCAGGACATTGAGGCAGCTACAGCAGTGCAACTAAAGGCATTCAAGAGAGAGGACTTCTAGAAAGTGACAGGAATGATGGGAAAAGTTTGTTCAAAGTGAGGGGAAGTGTTCTGAGGGGGAATTATGGTAATGCATCTTTTACTGTAATAAATTTTTAAAAATGTAAATGTTCATATTTTTCAATCATATCTCATTCATTAGAGTAAGCAAAGACTGAAATTTATCTGAAAGATAATAGGCTCTGAACTGAAATATAGTTAAAGTAGTGTTGGAAAAGAGAAGAAAGATTTTAAGAATATTTAGGAAATAAAATTGTCAGGAATTGTTAAAATTTGGATATAGGAAAGAAAGGGAGGGAGAAGTATAGCTTAGAGCATTTGTTCATTAATTCCACAGGAACTTATTGAGCTCCAGCTATATGTTATGTGTATCTAATTGTGCTCACAGCACTTGGGGTTGCATGGTAGAGATCAGCAATTAAACAAGCAGCTGCAATATAAGGTGCAACAGGCAGCACATGTTGTATGGGGATTATTTCAGTGGCAGCTGTTCTGGTCAAGGAGGGCTAGGATGGCTTTCTGAAGGCTCATTTTGCTCCTACAGCCTGAGTAAAAGCTAGCCATACTAATGGGTTTAGACTGGGATTGGGATAGAGTATATTTTAAGTACAGGAAACAGTACATATGAAAGCTGGAAGAACAATGTTATCATTATTTTTAAGGAATGTGATGTGACTTTTTATAATGTCTAAATCTGTTTGATAATGAACCTTATTTTCATGAAGTTGTACTGCAAAATAACCTAGAGAAGAAGGTATGGCCTTGTTCATGTATATGTGTTTTTAAAAATGTATTACTGAAAAGTTCAGTAATCCCTTTGGAAACTGCTTTAACAGGCTGATACTGTCAAGATCTTTGTCAAAGGAAAAAACAAAACCTGATTGACCTGGTAGACAAACTCATTCCATGCATAGTTGAATAGCTAGAGGCCTCACAGCAAAGGCAGCTTTGAATTTCATCTGAATATGTAGTCTGATGATTTGTAAAACTTTCCTAGTAAGTATAGCAAGTTATTCTACCTGGGTGGGAGCTGTTTTTACTAATTTAAGCAGCTGTTTAAACTTTCATAAGCAAAGTAATTATTAAATCTTTCATGAACGTATTGGTTAGAACATTTGTTCACGTCTTAACCTTGAATTGGAAAGTTTTGAGGGGTGGGGTTGCAGAGTTTTAAACTGGCAAATTCATTCTTTTTTTCTTTCTTATTATAAATGTTTTATGGCCTAGAACCAGCCAACCTAAATCATAGGAGGAAAAATACATGTGTGGTAAGCATGAGACGTTTCATTGTTTATTTTTCAAATTTCTGAAATGTACTAATAACTATGCATGCCCTTGGGCTCATAAAGACAGCAAATGGAAATAACCAGCCAGCCAGACTGTTTTAGATAGATAGCCACCCAGGTAGGCAAGGTAAACCTGGGAGATGACTCTTTCCTGGACTCAAGTCATCTTAGTGTGCCAGGATGGGACTTGGTTTCAACACATCTTCCTTCTCAATGATGGAACCACTGAAAACAATCACAAAATGAAGGATAATACACATTTATTGAGCATTTACTATGCAACAGGCATATTTTAAATCATCTTATATGTTATTTTCTTCAATGAATCACTACAGCCTTGTCAAAGTAATGCTGTTATCCCATGTAGCCATGAAGAATCTAAAACAGAGGGATCACAGTGTTTTCAAAACATCACAGTGGCAGAGCAGGGGTTTAACTTTAAGTCTTTCCTATCTTGAAACCTGTATTCTTAATAGTCCATCATCCTGTACTTCCTAATCCTTTCCTTTTCTAGTTTGTAAAATACTGGACCTAAAGAATTTCCCACTTTAGGGTTGGGAATTTAGTGCAGTGGCACCGCACCTGCCTCGCAACCACAAGGTCCTGAGTTTGATCCCTGGTACTGGAAAAAAAAAACCCAAAGAATTTCCCATTTTACTCAAAAAGAAAAGAAAACCAGGACAGCCATCAACATCAATAGTAACAAGTGCTTCTTGAACATCTATGATGTGCAGGACATTATTGTAAGTTTGGGAAATATTCTGGGGTAGAAAATAGGGAAGACAAAGGGGTCAGTGCCTGGTGGCTGGGAGTGAAGAAGGCAGTAAGTTCTGGAGCTCAGACCCTGCATCCTGGCTGACCCAGCACTGGTTGTTGCATACGGTACTTTTTATACTGCAACCTATTCTAATCTATATTATTCTCCCTTAATTCTGACAACAGGTCTGATGATTACAATTACTAATTTAAATATGAGTAAATTGAGATTCAAAGGTGTTAAGTAAGTTGCAAAAAGTATGTGATTTCTCTATAACATGCTGTAGTCACCACCCAAAGTTCTGCAACTATATATTGTATAAAATAAATGCTTTAAGGATGCTGGAAACACAACTAGGAAACAAAAACATTTAAGTAGATAATTATGATATAATGATGCAGTAAGAGCAATGTTCATAGTTTTAAAATATATTCATAAATTTTTAGTCTCTTTTTGAAAGACAGAGGTGAATTCCCTTCCCATACATTTGGGCTCCACTTAGTGACTTGTGCTGAATAAAATGGCAGGAGTGATGGTGTGAGACAGCCCATAATAGAATGCAAAAGCAATGTGGCTTCCTCTTGCTCTTTGTCTTGGGTCACTTGCTCTGGGAGAAGCTAGCTGCCATGTTGTGAGGATGCTCAAGCAGTCCTATGGAGAGGTCCGTGTGATGAAGAACCAAGGCCTTCTGTCCTCAACCAACACAAACTAGACAACAAGAAAGGCCAGCAGTTTCATTGTACCCTGGCAAATACCTTGTCCACAACCTTGTCAGAGGCTCTAAGCTAGAACCATCCAGCAAAACCACTTCCAGATTCTTGATCCACAAAAGCTGCGTGAGATAACAAATACTAGTTGTTGTAAGTCCCTAAATTTTTGGGAGGAAACTAGTGCAGCCATCAAGAAGTACAAGATACACAGGGGAAAAAAAAAAACCTGTTTGATGTGTCATGAAAGCTGATCACTGAAAGGTGAGAAATATAAGTAGGGATTTGATAAATGGACAAGGTATTTATTGGGAGGTGTTCTGGAGAAGGAGACGAGTATGTACAAGAAAGCATGGAAGTGTGCCACAGCTAGGCACATTTATGAAACTACACATATAAGACAAAATCACTCAACTCAAAATCAACATTTTGAGTGTGGGGAACTCACTAAGAATTTATCATATGCAATAATATATGTGTATATTAATCTTAACAACCAGTATCCCTAGATTGACTTTGAATCTGTAAGGAGTTGAGTTCCATATGACTTTGAATATGCAAGGAGAAGAAAGCAATTAAATCTTTTTTTAAAAAAATATTTACTTCAACAATTAAAATCCTGAGTGTACTATATAAATCTTTAAAGTGGAATCTAGGTTGTCCAGAATAGCCACCTCCCTGTTGTTACTTCTTTGGACTGTCTGCCTCAATATTTTGAAAACTTCAGCTTAAATGTAGAAAGCCAAGAAGTAACTAATGAAGAACACCTGGATTTCCCCCAGAATTTCACTGCACCAGTTCTGCTACAGCAATCAGGTATAAATTAAAATTTTATAACTAATTAAATGTTTTGCTTGGCCTCATTTTGCTAGCCAACTCAATTTTTGAGAAAGAGAATGACCCAAATTGCCTTGTTATTCTATGCCATACCTCATTCATTGACTGACTATTTATTGGTGCTATCCATGTGTTACCCACCGTGACAGGCCCATAAACCAAACTCTTACGGTTGCACAAATCTCAACATCCCAATTTCAGCTCTACTGTTTTATAGAGTTAGTAGCAGTCCCTGGTAAAAATACTATGCTTATTGTTTAAGTTGGGTGTTTAATATAAAAATGATGCCTACTCTTGAAAAATAGGGAAACATGAAAAGAATTTTTATTTGGAAATACACTAACTCAAAGAGTTGCTCTTAGTGCCTTGCCATACTTTCTTCACTTTATTTTCTTCTGTGAATATTTTTGTGCAGTTATATTTTATATAAGTATGAACTATCAAATCCTGTTTTTATTTAACATCAGTAAAATAATATATTTAAGTTACAAATATTTTATAATTTACTGAACCTGGTATTAGATATTTTGATTAGACATGGATCTTTTAATAAACATGATGTCACATGTAAATAAATATGTAGCTAGGGAATTTTGAGTTTGTCTTTTGAACTGTTTATGGGATTTGGGATAATTGGTTAATTTTATTTATTTATTTATTTATTTTTATAATTGGGTAATTTTAAATAGTAATCAATGGAAAGCTTAGGAAGAAATTAGCATGATTTCTCTCCCTGTCAAGGGCTCTGCTTTATAAGATTCTAAGGTGATCATCATGGGCATGTGGCAAATGTGCCGTCATAGTTATATCATTAGTTAAATTAAGCCTTAATGACTAGACAAAGACCGTTCTTATTCTGTGCACATTCTTGATTCTTAATTTAAGATTAAACTAACTTAATTTAACATCATGTAAATTTTTAGCAGCAATTATGGACAGCTAAAGCATATTCTTCCTTAGTCATGCCTCATCTCTTTGCAAAATTACAATATTTCATTCCAAATTTATTCTGCCCATATTTGTAAGAAGCATTCTCTTTTCTGTGTTTGTATCAGAAAAATTTGGAGTTTACACTATTTACAGTTCCACTTGTGTATTTTCATAAACCTGTAAAAAGTTGGCCTGGATGTGAGAGCACTAGACTCAGTGCAAGTCAGGGTACTGGACCTGGTCCTTTCTTCATTTTTCAGGAAATATTGAAGCATCTGACTATGTCTGCTTGAGGCTTTTTTCCTCTGGGTTAGATACCACCACCCAGCCAGCATACCTTTAAGTAGAAGAATAAAAAGCAATGGCCTCACCTTTTCTGTAAGATGTCAGTGTTCCTTAACTCTGGCAAAGTCTCGTATACTAGTCAGACCTTTTCCCACAAGTAACCCATGTCTAGAGGTGCAGACGCTTTCTGTTCCATACGTTTGGTATCTTTCTTATTTCTGTGCCTTCCCCATACTGACTCCTTTTCTATATCTATATAATGAAATCTTACTCACTCTTTCTTCCTTCATTTATTCATTGTTTCAGCAACATTTGTTTACTTAGTAAGTATCTACTGAACACAGATGTCAGGCACTGTTCAAAGGCCCTCTCAAATGCCACCTCCTTAAAGTTTTCCTAAATAGTCAGCTGTATACAATGTTTCTCTCTTTAGAACTTTCACAGGTCTTTTTATGCCTCTCTTTTGGTATAAATCCTATGGCTCATTTCTGTGCATACAGTACACACTCAACAATGCTTTTTGAATTAAAGAAAAAATGAGTGGATGAATAGATGAATGAACTAATGAAAGAAAAGTTATGGCTTCTGTACCAGCAGAGGCTAATGACTAAAATAAAGTGGTTAAACTGGGATAGAAAGTTAAGACTGTCATGGTTTCCTGGTCTATGATTTCCATTTGGATGATCCTAACACAAAAGATATGCAGTCATCATTTTCCATTTGGAATATCATTGCTTTTTTTCCTCCTTGCTATCATATTCTACCACATCTAACAGTGGAATTCAAAGGCAGTACTGTACTTCATCACGGCTTTCCATTTTAAGACCTAGTGTTTTAAGGATAGCACTGGACAGGAAGATTCTTCCATAAGAGGGCCATAACTTGTTTTAGCAATAAGAAAGGACTAAGGACCTTGATTATTTCCTAACAGAAGTAAGCCACCAAAACACTGATCGTCACTCTGGCCTAATGTTTACTGTTTTATTGTTCAATTCCTCATTTAATTCTCCAAACAGCCCTATGAATCTTTCACTTTCATTGTCCTTATATTACAGATAAGGAACAAAAGTTAAAACAGATTAGGCAACTGGTCCATGCCCATAGGACTAATAAATATGGGGAGTGGTTTGATTAAAGCTAGTTACTGAGTCTCTGAAGCCCAGGAACTCAACCTCTGTGCTCCTCTTTATCTGTTTATGATGTTAGAATATGTGTGGTCTTTAACTGTGACCCCTGAAATGATTTTTACTTGTAAACTTGTTTCTGTACGAGTTCTATGAAAGGATAAGACCTTAGGGTTGCATTTTTGCTTGTTTTTGTTTTGTTTTGTTTTGTTTTGTTTGGTACCTGGAATCAAACTTGGAACCTTGCATTTGCGAGGCAGGCGGCGGAACCACTGAACTAAATCCCCGGCCCTGCTTGTTTTTGTTTTCCAGGACAAAGCATTGAAGCCACAGAAAGAGATCATCTCAAAAAAACTATCCTGCTTTGAGTGGTTCCTTTTAATCTGCACACCATTCACTCAGAAGCAGAGTAGACATGATTCTCTTTCTGGAGATGATCACTCCTTCAGAATCTGGACTTATTTGGAATTCTATTTTTTAGAATTGACTTCTACCACAGAGAGGGGGGAAATTGCAAGGGTCCTTTAATTAAGGAACTGGGGCTTGAGAAAGATGTTTCGTGTCTGCTCTGCCTCTTTTTGAGAGTGGTTCCTCTCTTGTGTTTGAGCTTCTAGGGGACTGTTAACTCCCACTCCCAAAAATTGGGATCTTGAGCAAAGACAAGCAGGGGCAGAGGAGGTTGGGTCTGTGTCATCTTTGATGGTTTCCTGGACAGCTCAGGATATCTGAGGTTTAGTTTTCCTTTCTGGAAAGTAGGGTTTGTATACCTGTCTGAGTTGTTTGAAGATTCACTAAGATGATGGCTGGGAAGTCTTTGGCAAGAGGTTGGTATAAGTGTATGTTAGTTACCACTCTTCAAGGATTAGTAATCCTGAGAACAGTTCTTCCTCTCCCCCCGACCAAAAAATAAAAGGAAAGTCGAAAGTGGACCTTCTATTGAGCAGACAGGAAAGGCAGAATCAATGGAGATACTTGAAAAGAATATCCAACCATTCAAATGATGAATTAGCAAAAGATCATCAGGTGATTATAAACTGTGGAATGATATACTGCTGCTTTGTTAGAATACGACTGTTAAATTCCATAGAATTTCATTCCTAGAAAAGTTAGTGGTACTATGGAAACCATGCCTCTCGGGGTATGAGGTCGCAGAGCTGGCCAGGAATGTGGAAAGAATGAAAAGACTGATCATTTGTAAAGGAAGCAGCCATCCAAACATCCGTGGTAAATCCCTCTTTTAATGACTAGAGTTATGATGAGGATCCAGAATATTAATACGTATCCCACTATGGTGGTGAGAACTTCAAAAGTGAAACAGTGCTTATTGGATTTGATAACAGAAATATAGAGAATTATAAATGAGATGTCCAGTAGGCATCTGTGTTATGGAAACTTAGGATCAAGACTTGTGTATTCTTGCTGACGAGAGGTTGTGGGTAAAATTAGGGTGCTATAGTTGAAAACAGAAAGGATTCTGCTAGCTGGATGAACACAGTATGGCATGACCGGAGAGTTTTGATCAAGCATGTAACTTTGATCTTTAATAACGGAACTTAAAGAGAATATTAGAATTCATAGGTGCAGCTGTAAACACACTTAAAATGTGACTTCTTGTTATTTTATTTAAAATTTGAAAAATTGCCATTTATTCGTGTTGTAGGGAAAGTAGATTGCTTGGAGGTTTGAATGCATTTCTACATAGATAAGAAGGGACAGTTTAATTCATTCTAGAATTAGATGTGCCAGAATAAAATATGAGAGTAAGAGGAAGCCAGTATGAGGGACACAGGATGAATAAACTTTCTTCTCTCATCTAGGGACTTTGGGCCAACTCCTAGGGCAAAAAAAGATGATGATCATGTACCTGATGGCCCCTCTTTTTTTAAAATTTATATATTTATTGGTACATTTTAGGTATACAATACATTTACATTTATCATTGGGTGTTTGTACCTGAACATGATGTATCTTAGTTCTTATTTTTTCCCCATTACCTATGCATCCTTCACCCCTACCACCCTTCCCTATTTACATAGACTTT
>NW_004624763.1:4162294-4180973 GCF_000247695.1 Heterocephalus glaber
CTAGAATTGCTTTTGCTATTCTAGGTTTCTTCTGCTTCCAAATGAATTTTTGGATTGTTTTCTCTAGTTCTGTGAAGTATATTGTTGGAATTTCAATTGGTATTGCATTAAATCTATATAGTAGTTTTGGAAGTATGATGGCCCCTCTTTTTAAAATAGCCTCCTTCCAGTTCCTGATACTGTTTCTTCCTAACCGAGCCTTCTTGTTGCAAAACAATCCAATGAGAGATGTGTTATTCAAATTATATCATTGAGAAAAATGTGACTCAGAGAGGTTTTGTAATTTGTTCATGTCCATATAATAAGTAATTAGGCAAAGTCAGTTTCATAATAATTATGTCTGGCTCTAAAACTTATGAATTTCAGCAGTTTTGTCTGGGACTGTCTTCAGTTAATTGTGGCACCATTACCAAAATGAAAAAATACAGAAGGAATATGGTTTGTGTGGATATGATCAATGGAAAATTAGCTTGGTTTTAGAAATGTTGATTTTTGAGCTGTCTTGGGATAGTCATGTGCTGCTGTTTAGTTTATTGCCCAATAGTGGAGATAGGTCAACTTTGAGTGTTTAATTTGCTGCAGAATTAGTGACATATGGATAAGTAGGTAAATATAGATAGGTAGATAGACAGACAGACAAGCATAAGGCTGTTGGTGAGTTGGGTATTTGCAAGTTGAAAAATATCTGCAGTCACTTGTCAGGATTCCTATTGCTCCACATCTTTATTTCCTCATGTATCCATGAAAAAATAGAACTTTCATATTTATTCTTTTGTGCCTAAGGGAAGATAATGCTGTCTATGAATGATGTATAAGTGATAATTTTGTATTGTGAACATTAACTTGGCTCTTGGAATCACAGAATATCAAGGTTGGATGGGAACTGAATTTTCTCTTTTGGATTTGTTCATGTCTCATTCTTGAGGTAAAATCCACATTGTGTGCAGATATTGACCGATTGTTTCTATTCTACACATAAAATAAAAACCCAGTGTCTCTCCCACACGATAGCTCATCACACTTTTGGAAACAACCCCCACGTTGCTCCTCATTTTCTCTCATGTGGCTGAACTTCTCTCTCTCTTGAGTGGATGCTTAGAGGGTACCATCCTCAGGGAGGCCTTGTTGGTTCAAGTGGTGGGAATGTACTTAGAAGATGGCTCCAGTGCCATGCCCTTCAGGTGTTGTCTCCCTGGAAAAAAACCATTTATCCAAGGCTACACCCTTTCTGATGTGGAACTCATCCAGTGACTGATTCAGATGTAGTGTGAAAAGCCTACTTACTTCAGTTTAATTAGTGACAACACTGATTAGCCATTTCAGTATCAAGGCTGTTCATGGTACCAGCTGGCATGGTGGAACTGCATTGCAACTTGACTGCATCTTCTCTTCTCTCCCTTCTTGTGTTCTTCCTCTCTCTTTTTCAGGTGTTCATCTTCAGGGCATAAACATTCTGCATGCCAAACTCTGGCACAGAATCTGCTCCCTGGAAGAAACCAGCCTCTAATGTGTGGCATCAAGTATTTTAATGAAATCATTCCAGTTTGTTTATGGACTTAGATGCTTTGGTAGGGCTTCTGGAGTAGATGGATACCTGGGGATAATTTATATAATAACAATGTATTTATACTTGAAGAATATTTTAAATTAAGTTTCATTGCTATGCATCTATTGTGTAAAGTTTATACAATAGTGAAATATTTCAGTAGGGGTGTCTCAGTTTAGATTCTCCTTCAAAAGCAGAGCCTGAGACAAGAACTGATATGTGAGTAGTTTGGGGAAATTATCTCAAGGAACAGAAGTGGGAGTCTGGGAACATCAAAGGAGAATAGCCATCCCAAGGGTGTGTTATTGAGCTATTCACCACTATGGGCAATTGGGATACACTCCCACTTGGGACCTGCTGAGAAGCCATGTGCAATTGTTTGTCAGATTATAAAAGACTGTTTATCTACCCACTCCTGATCCAGTTGGCCAAGCACTGCCCCTTGAGACGTTTCTCCCCTTGTCCCTCCAGGTTTAGGCAAGCCACAGAACAGCTGAGTGAGTACCTGTCAGCCTCCCCGGAGGCAGGCAGAGAAGCCCTGGGCAGAAAGTGAGAGATGCCAGGTGCAGCGGAGGCAAGGTGCTGTCAGCAGTGATGGGAATGAAGTGTTGGACCGAGAGGATGTGAGACAGGACACAGAGGGAACTGACACAGGGGACAAGCCGTGAACAATAACATTGTGTTTCCAGAGCTCTCTTTATGAAGGACAAAGTGCTTTGAGCTGGATTTTCTCCTAACACATCTGAGGAACTATGGCTAGGCTCCTTTGCTCTGATCATAAGGGACAGAGAAACTTGGAGATGAATTCGATGCAGTGAAGCAGTGTGCTCATTCATGAATAAATTGCTTATTTTGTCTAGCTAGACTTGTGAACAGTCAAGTACCACAAAGAGAAAGCACAGAAATCATTATAGAAAAACCTAAATACTCTGCATGCTTTTATACCAATTATTTAATATTATTTACATTTACTACAAGTGTTTTGACAAGTTTTTCAATGAATTATTGAATATCTTCAATTTAGCTGCTCTGTGTCCACTGCATATTGAATGTCACAGAGATCTGACTGTGATGGTGATAAGCCACGTAGTAGGATTGTCCCGTTTGATGTGAGAAGTGAGGGACCTGGGAGATGGCTTGGAATCCAAATGAAAGATCATCTTTCACTGCATGGATAGAGGCAGTGTTCTAGTATCATATCCTGTATAAAGCCTTCTGTCCTTAGAAAAGGGGCAAAGGGGAAGGGGAAGTGGGAGGGGTAGGGGAAAGGAAAGAAGAGAATGGAATTAATATGAGAAAATGAAAAAAAAGGAAACAAAGTCTTTGTAAATAGGGAGGGATGGAGGGGATGAAGGGAGGACAGGGGAATGGGGAAAAAATAATAACCAAGAGAGATTATGTAAAGGTGCAAATTTCCAATGATGAATGTCATTATATTGTATACCTAAAATGTACCAATAAAAGGATATAAGTTTAAAAAAAGACTTCTGTCCTTTATTTGTGGATTAATCACTAAAATGATAATCTCTGTCATTTCATAGGCAGATTCCCAATGAGTTCATCCTTGTGGCAGAGCTGTGGACTCTCTTCAGGAGATTTGAGTGTAGCAATCACACTCTCTATTAGCATTTGTACTTACTTTGCGAGAGCTTTGAATCTCGAGACCTGCCTAAGATTCTCCTGGCAGCACTTGTATTGCCTAATAGAATGTCAAAAAATTTCATAGTTGTCACCCTAAGAATTTGACTAGTGGATCTGAGAAGACTAGAACTACAGTCCAGGACTGAGAGGCCAGTGTCCAGCAGGGGATGAGGATGATAGCTACCCATCACCAAGATGGGACATGTGAAGCATGGAGGAAGGACAGTCAGGGGAGACGAGGGAGAATAAGCTTGGTTCACCTCAGGAAGCTCTTCTCAGAAGTAGGAATCTAATCAGGAGCCTGAAAAAAAAAAAAAAGGAACCTCAAGCTGGAGAGCCTAGGAAACCAGAAATGAGGCTGCAAACATTAAGAAACAGTTATTTCGTGGCACTCATTACATGTCAGGTGCTGTTCTAATGATTTGATATACATAAGTAATTTAATTCTCACAGAAAGCTTATGAAATAGCTTCTATTATCATGATCAAACCTATGTACCAGATATGGTAACTAAGCCACTAAGGGGTCAAAATATCCTGTAGTTGGTAAGTAGCTGAGCTTAGCTTCAAATCCAGGTAATCTTTCCCCAAAATTCATGCTCCTTTGAATACAGCATAGGGCTTACACACCTTCTAATATATAAGAAGGTTCTTATACATTATCAGTTCCTTCATGAAAGGAAAGACAGAGTCAAAAGGTGGGGGAGTCAAGTGTAACAGACACATGTGTTTATGCCTCATCAGATCCATGTGGCCACCTGCATCTTGCACCGTACCACCCAGTCACCTGCTCCAGGAGAAGGCCCTTGCCTGCCACAGTGCATCATGGCCTGCCAGTCCCTGGTTTGGAATTCCTGGCTTTTGCAGCCACATCAGGGCTTGAATGAGATACTAAGCCATGGGGCATAGAATGTGGCCCCACAAGCATCAGAGGCCAGATGATCCACCTGGAAATGCAGGACAATTAACTCGCTATGTGGTGAAATTTGATTGGAGGAAAGCAGCTAAGTAAATGTCCTCATCTTCCTCTGTTCCACTCTGAGGCCTGAGTTTTCCTTCCAGTCTGTCCCTTTCTTTGGATCAAGTGGAGGCACCTGTGAAGGACCAGTGGCACATCTTTGTGCCTTCTCACAAAGCAACAGGCAGCACAGTGGCTCTTCCTCTGGCCTCGCTGGATACTGCTGCTTGTCTCACCTTTCTTCTTTTTAACCCTTGCTGCCCTGGGCTTACCCGTGCTCCAAAATGCTTCAAAGGCCAAACTGAGAAAGTGGGTTGGGGCTAAAAAGTAGAATCAAATGGAGTAGTGGATGCAATTCATTACAACATTTCATTGTTTAGAGACAAAGAAGGTCTTTTTGAAAAATGTATTCAGAATAAAATGGAAGTTGGTATTTATTATGACGAAAGCATAAGTTTCAGTATTTAATAAGAAGTCACCATGGTGTGAGTAAAGGAGGAAGAGGGAATTTTAGGAGAGAAGGACTCCCCTGATCAGGCCAGCTGTAAGTGTGATTTGCTTACTGGCTATTTTGCCTGTGTCTTCTTCCTCTTTTCTTCTTATTACCGGTAGCAGAGACAGCCTCCATTTTCTAAACACTTCAATATACCTGATGCCACTCCAGGGACTCTATGTATATTTTGTCATTTACTCCTTCAAGGGAGAACACTGAGACTCAGAGAAGTGACTGTCAGACAGCTAATATGTGCCAAGCCAGACTGCAAACTCAGTTCTGCCTAGGGCTGAAGGCTGTACTTAAAACTGTTATCTTCTGCTGCCTTTTGCAAAGTTCCTCATCAAAAGAAGTTATCTGGACAGAGACAAGCCACATGGGGAGGAAATATGGCATGAAAGCACCTTATGTCCTTTGTTCTAATTTTCTCCAGAGCAGCCTGTAGTGGGGGCAGTTGCTAGCATTTGACTTATCATTGCCTCCTAGGAGGAAGTGCCCATTGCTGTGTAGCAGATTGTTGGTATCACTTAAGCCAAGAGAACTTTCTAGCACAAAATACGAAATAACAAATGACTCCTCTGGCTCCTTGATAAAGCTTTTATCCATTAGATTAACATGGTCAGTCCTCTATGTCTGCTGACAAGAACTCATCTCCAAACACAGTGACCTTACAGAGGTCACCCAGCCTATGGAAACCAGTGGGCCTCCTTCTTGATACATTCCTTAATAGATATCTTTAGCGGAACCAATGTTTCTTTAAAATTATCCCTTTGAATCTAAATCTTCTATCTCCCAACTTTCCTCCTCTTCCTCAGTACAACCCCACAGATTTGTATCATGGCATGGATAGAGGCACAATTAGCATGGTAAGAAACCCTGGTGCTGGTAAGCCATGCTAAGGAGAATGCAAGTAATGTCTCATATTTAACTTTCAGATATCTCGTATCACTTTTTATCATCCCAAGTAATGTTTTTCTTGTTACTATTACTTGGCTTTGTTTTGTTTTTGTTACTTGTTGCAGTTTAAATGAAAGTGGAAGATGGCTTAGAGTTGACTTACAAGACCTGGAATCTGACTGTAGCTCTACTAGCTGCACTTTGATCTGTCCCCTGCTCCTTTGGGGAAATTATTTATTCCAATCATGTAGATCATCAGGATCATTACAAATGCTTTTTAAAAAGAGCCCATCTCTTGATCATTTCATCTACATATAAAGATTTTGCTTCTGCCATGCCAATCCTGTCCTAGTTGTATCATTTTATTGCCAGACTATTTTGGTTTAGACCTATGTTTCAAATTTAATGAACAGATGAAGTGTAAGCATATCTGCCCTTGTTCCCCACTTTAGGGAGAAAGCATTGTATCGTCTCCATTCATAGAAGGAGTTTTTGTTGGAAGTATGGAGTACATGTCTTTGATCTGTTGAGAAGGTTCTGTTCTACTTCTAGTCTCCTGATAGCTTTTACCATGAACAGCTGTAGAATTTAGTCCAATACTCTTTCTCCAACTAGTGACAGGATCATATAGCTTTCTCCTTTCCTCTGTTAAAATGATTCCTTTTGGGGGTGGATCTTCCAATGCTGAACCAACACTGCCATCCCTATAATAAAACCACTTTCTACATACTGCCAGATCTGACTTCTAAGAATTTGTTTTGTTAATCAAATTTCTATCTATGTTCATAGTTTTTTCTTCTATTATCTTTATCCAGTTTTAGGATTAGCACAATGTTGATTTCCTAAAATGAGGGGAGAAGTGTTCCTTCTTTTTTCTGCTTTAATTGTTTGATATAATTTATCAGTTAAAATGTTTATGAGCCTGCTGTTGTCATATAGGTAGGTTTTCAAGCTAGAAATATACTTTCTTTAATAGGTGCTATTCAAATTTTATATTTCCTCCAGAGTTAGTTTCATTAATTTGTCTTCTAAGTTACTTCTTAGACGTTGTCAAATTTATTTCAAAAAAGATTTTGTAATATGCTTTCTATATCCTTTTAAATTCTGTAAAATCTGTGGTAATGTCTCCTAGATCTTAATATTGTAATTTAAAAAATGTATAACTGATATTGTGTAACAGGAAGAAAAGGTCTAAAAGAGCAGGGGAATTGGGAGGGGTAGGGGAAGGGAAAAAAGGGAAAGGAAAAAATATGAGAAGAGAAGAAAATGGAAACAAGGTCTTTGCAAATAGGGAAGGGTGGAGGGTGTGAAGGGAGGGCAAGGGAAGGGGGAAAAAAATAAGAACCAAGATACTCATGTAATGGTACAAGATCCCAATGACGAATGTAACTGTATTTTATACCTAAAATGTACCAATAAAGTTAATGGGGAAAAAAAATAAAAGAGCCCGTCTCTGACCTCTAAATCATACTTCAGGTTAAAAGAAGAGAAAAGGGCCAGGGATTTAGCTCAGTGGTTCCGTCACTTGCTTTGCAAGTGCAAAGACCCGAGGTTGATCCCCGGTACCAAAAATAAATAAATAAATAAATATAAGTAAAAATAAAAGAAGAGAAAAGAGATTGAGGGAATGGGGAGTAGAGGTTTAAAATCCAGAACTGCGGCAAGCTTTCTAGGCTTCTGTAGTAAGCAGTTTAGGAATAGCTTTATTAGTACTGCCAGCTGCACAATTTCAATTTCAGGGGTGCCATTTGCAGTGTATGGATTCCACAGGCATGCTTTACACAGGAAAGATTGTGAACAGGATCTCTTAGAGTTGTGCAACTCTGGATGAGCTGTCACTGTAGCAAGCCACTTCCAAACACGACATGGATATTCTTTGGGTTTATGACTGCATAGTGGAGAGGTGTGCTGAGTGCACAATGGCCTAGAACCATGGATGGAGACACAATAGCATGACCACCGCATAAGAAAGTGGAAGGCAGGTTAAGAACAGCTAATGAACACTGCCGCAAGGAAGCTAGCTACCAGATGTCTCCCACATACAACATTACAACTGGTACCCATTGGAAAAGAGTGGTAGGTCTGGGAAGAGAGCAAGACTTTGAAGACAGTTTGGCCCAAGAGGTGGGCTTTAGATCAGAGGTCCCCAGACAAGGTTGAATTGAGGAAGAGTAGCAAGTCTTCTCTCTAGCCAAGCCAAGCTTGCAGTTGCAAACTTTTTTTTCTGCTTTGAGGGTTGTTTTTTTCCTTTCTTTTCCATTTATACATTGTAAAGTTCCCTTTGGAAAAAAAATTCCAACCGCATATCAACCAAATCAAAGAAGAATAAAAGATATGTTCACACTTAAGCTTATACAGAGGTGTTACAGAAGCTTTCAGAAACCAGGTTATATTGGTGAAAAATTGCAGACTTAGGTGTGTTCAGGCCTATAAAAGGTTAAAATTCTGAGGTAAGAGAGGTGGTATGCAGTTGTCATTAGATTAAATGTTATGGTTTTTTTTTCTTTTGAAGCTAGTGGAATGCTCCTGAGCTTATGTGAAGTCTGTCTATTGTCTGGAAACCCACTTTGCTTAACTTGCATGAGAATCAGTGGAAGAATTCGTCAAAATCGTAATTCTGATTAGTAGGGATGAAGAGGACACCTGGGCTCTGTATCATATGTGATCATCTAGGGACTCTACTTTGAGAATGCTGTCCTAAACAATAAAAGGAACAACAGGGGACACTGTTTCAGGACAAAGACTTGTGTTTTCTGATAATTAAATTCTCTCTTTTGATCCTAAATTTCCCCTTTTGTAATATGGATAATCATACCATCCCTTAATAAAATCACAGTCTTGGAAAAATATTTCAAAATAAACTATGTGGTTAGAAGAGGTAGGTGGTGCTAGTTATTAGAAGTCTACGTGGATAAAAAGTCTATTTCATGGGCTTCTGTAAGCTGTCCCCAAGCCTGCCCTTAGCAGAGGAATATGCATATAGGAGGCACAATATTGAGGATGCTTATAAGATTGTTTTCATCCATTTGGGTTGTGATAACAAAATACCATCAACTGGGTCATTTATAAACAGCAGAAATTCATTTCTCACAAATCTGAAGGCTGGAAGTCCAAGTTCAAGATGGCGGCTGATCCAGTTGCATGGTGTTGGGGCTATGTGGTTCTCTAGGACTTTGTTTATAAAAATTCTGATGCCACTCCTGAGGGTTCTACATTCAGAACATCATTACCTCCCAGCTGTCCCATTTCCTAGTGTCACGGTATTGGCGATTAGGTTTTAACATATGAATTTTGGGATGACACAAACATTCAGACCAAAGCAGAGCCTTTTGGAATCAAAGTGACAGAACTGCTATTAATTCATGCCTTTAGAAAATAGAATCTCTCAAAGTAATATAGAAGAAGAATTTGTCAAGGCAGATTGATAGAGGGAGTTTAGTAGATAAGGAAAAAATCTACCAATTAATTGCATTTGTAATATATTTTGTTCTTATTTGGAGAATGTTTTAGTTAGGGTAAAGTCTAGCTGCTGTAACGAAGAGGACCCAACAGTATAGGGCCTCAATAACAAAGACGCTCATTTATTGCTCATGTATAGTTCTGATACAAGTAGTTGAGGCCTGATGAGAAGCCCATTTCCCATGGCCATCAAGGAAAGCTTCCCTCTGTCTTGCTGCTTAGCCATCACCGAGGACACTCTTATCATTTGGCTTGCAGAGCTAGCTTGTCACCTGGAAGAGGGAAAGATTATGGGACATTTTAAGTCTCAGACCCAGAAGTGGCACATACCATTTCCATTCACAAAGTATTGATAAGCTTAAAAATATCATCATGCCTAATTAAAAGGGAGATTGAGAAATGTAGCCCTAGCTGAATAGCCACATTTATATCTATAACTGTATTATTTGTGCAATAGTAGAGGAGGAGAACAGAGTTGGTGACTAATTAGTAGTCTGTGCCACAGGAATAGTATGTGGTGCTTTGTAAGTGGAGCCAATAGCTACTTCCCATGGCGTCTCTAATTGACCAGAGCTACTCTTATGCCATGCACTGTCAGTATTTCCTTTGATGTCCTGCTTTCAGCCTCTCCAAAGCCTTATTCCTAGTATCTACCAAAACCTGCAAATTATTCTACATAATGTGGTTATAGTATTCCCATTTCTCAATCTTATCGTTCTTCCTGTATCCCATGCAGGTCATGAGAAAAGACATGTTGGGTCCTGTCCTCCAGTTCATAAATGTGCTGTTGGCTGGAAAATGTTGGCAAAAGCACCAGTGTGAATTGTCTTCCACTTGCTTTTCCAATAGCTATGTCATAATGACAAGTATGACTATTGTCAGGCAATCAGAGGAGGCTCTGAACACTAAGAACATTTTCTTAACGATCATCCAAGCAGAAAATGAGTTCAAAGATTTTCAACATTTTACTGATGGCTCCTTAGGCTCTTATTATATCTGCATGTTCTGTTTTTTGTACCACCTCTTTGTTTCCCTGTCTCTTCACTCTCACCCTTGCCTTTTATGTGTGTGTGTGTGTGTGTGTGTGTGTGTGTGTGTGTGTTTAAGAGAGAGAGAAAGACAGTCAGAGACAGGCAGAAACAGAGATAGAGAGAGAAAAATTGAGAAACTGATTGTCAGGGGAAGAATGTTCTACCATGATAATGTATTTTACAATTCTTAAGGTTTGTTCCTCATCATTCGGTGATGTATAACACTGTTCATAATAGAAAGCTCTGACAATTAGCTGCCTTGGGATGTTCTAAAGGTGAAGTCACTCTGCTGCCATGCATCTTGCAACATTAGTGACATAGACAGGAGGTTGGCAGGCGCCAGATACTGTCAAGGAGGATGGAAGTAGATTGATATGGGTGGGAGCTGCTGTTTGGATCCGTATGTTGCTTTAGAGCCTGACCTCCCCACTGTGGGAACTGGATCTCTGTGAGACTACAGCATAACTCCAGCAAGATGGAATTACCTCAGAGAAAAGTCTGAAGGCAGACTTGAGAGCTGAGAAATTGTTTAGGAAGCCTAGATTACCAAAGAGAAAAGTGTGTATACATGGGGGAATGGGAAATGGGTCACTTTCCTAACAGCTAGTTGGCATTGTCATTAAAGTTTTCCTGGCTGGGAGAGTTACACAGCCACTTCTCTTTTCATTTACACACACACACACACACAAACACACACACACATTGGGAAAGAGGTGTTTTGTTTTACTTTTATATCATGGTTTAATAGCTCTTTATATTCCTCAAGAGATCTGGGCTGCCAACTACATTCTCACAGGATTCTGAAAATTTTCCCTCTACCCTCAGCCTCCTCCATCACCCAGATGTGATGTTAGCAACTCTTTAGTGCCTCACCAACTGTATTCTATACCTTGGTAAATGTTCCATCTTGGATTTCATGTTTTGCCATTCGTGATGACAACATACAATAAAACCAAGATATGACTTATTTTGTGTCCAGCAATGAAAAAGATTTGCTGCATAGTGTGTCTTCCATGAGGAGACAGCTCTCAGGTAAATGGGTTTTCTTTTCACTGGGGAGGGGTAGAAGGGACTTAATGTCTCTTCTTTTTTTCCCATGGATATAAAACTTTGTTATGGTAAACTAACCCTCTGATATCATATAAACTGCTGGCATTCTAGATTGTTTTAATGACCACTCCTTATTGCTTAATACTGAACATTACCATCTGTTTCTTTCTTAATTATAAATGCAGCAGGAATTTGCAATTACATCAGTAACGGTGGAAATAAAATGAAGCTAGAGGCCTTGTACTTAACACAAAGCAGCCTTCCCCTAATGGTTTTCTTCTGTTGCAGGCACTGGTCAGAGAAGAAAATTCTGAGTGATTTCCTTTGCCCTCTTTCCATATACTTACCACACGAATGTCATGCTATCAACTCAGCAATTTCTTTTAGCAAGAGGGAGAGCTGTGTTTATTTTCTGTGCATGGAGCTGGGGATGTGTGGGCAGCTCTTTCTCACACTGTTGGAACCAGTGGTGTGACTGTCCTGCTGTTCTGGCCTGTGTTGTTGTGAAAATAGGGTTGTAATAGCCTAATGACATGACTCACACCCATCCCCCAGAGAGGGGTTAGGAGTGGACATCTAAGGAACTTTAGTAGCCAGCCTGCTTCTCTATGAAAAATAAAGGAGCATTTGTGGAGAGAGATCATGTAGAAACTGAAGATATGTTTGTGTACCTCAGATTACCTAGGGTATTGTCGTTAAGTGGAAAAACCAATCAAATTACAGACTCGTGGAATTTTAGATTTAAAAGAAACCCTTAGAAACCCTTGAAAGCCATGGTCAGTGTTCTCCCCAGCCCCTTCTGTGCTTGACCAGGTTGAGCGCAGGGTGTGAAGGCTGCAGAACAGGGCTTGAGTGTTGAGCCACATTAGGTGTTCTGAGTTCTCATCACTTAGTTTTCAATGCCTCAGTTCTCTTCATCCGTGGCAATGGATAGCAAAAGGCTTCTTATGAAGCCTGTTTTTTGAATAAATGAGAGACAAGTGCTTCTTAGCCATGTCTTCCCTTTTCCCATTCGTTTATGATAGGTGGAAGAATTTTGATCTGAGCAGGTTTAGTGCTTTGCTCATTGTTGTAAATCTAGTAAATGGTGGACCTGGAACAAGAAGCAGTGTTTTGTAAGAGTGTTTCTTCCACGTCATATCTAGTCTCTTTGCTACCTTTCCTTGCCACCCATTGTACTTTTGCACAATGAATGATCAAAATAATGATCACATATAAGATTTTTAAATCTGTAAAGTATTTTTAAATGCCCATTACCATTCAACATATACTAGGTGAAACGGTGTTATCGTTTTATCCTTATTATTTACTGTTTTACATATGAGGAGGCTGAGACTCTGAGAGGCCAGCTAACTTGGTGAAGTCCCATGAAGGCTGAGTTAGGACTTAACCCACATCTGTGAGACTCTAAGTGTGGGCTTCACAATATTCTAAGAGAATGGTCATGATCACACTAGTACATGCAAGAGATGGCTGAGATAAAACAAAAAGGACTCAATATTCATATCCATAATTTAGTAACTATAATTAGGAATTTTAGAATGATGATGTAAGACCAAATGATTTTTAAAATTACCTTTAACATTTTAGTGAAGCATGTGCTTTTAAATTTTATCAATATTTATTGATTTCAGTCTTCATATTTTATTAGTACATGTTTGCAGTAATAATGGATCCATTCCTTATGGGAAATTGGTACATGCACCTAACATGTTTTAATTCTTTTTTCATCCACTTTCCTTCCCCTCCAGTCTCCCTCTATCTCTTGATCCCCTTTCCATCTGAGAAAGATCTGTCTCCCTACTTCCTATTATCTCCCTTTATTTTTCCCTTTATTTATAGTTTGGGTTTCTCATATAAGAGAAACCATGAAATATTTAAGCTTGTGTGTCTGATTTATTTCCTTTTAGCCTCAAGAAATACTTACCTCCCCTTGGCAAGTGAAGCAGTGGAGCCAGATATAGCAGGTTTACTCTGGAAGTAGTTACAAAACAGAACAAAATAGGACAAAACAAAATGTACCAGACAACAACCACAAAACACATGAGTGAGTAGTTTGCTACTTCAGAAATGTAACTCATAAATGAAGAGGCCATTTGACTTATTTGTTTCTTCCCAAGCTCAGGTTCAGGCTAGTAAGAGTCAAGCTAGTGCCTGTTCTCAGGTAGGGATCTGAGAGCTCAGGAGTGGGGGAGAAGAGCCTGGAGGCCTTGTACCTCCCTCTTCATACCAGTGCCCTCATCCAAGTGAGGAGTCCCTTTGCACGTTCCACCTCTAGGCTCTGTCTAATGTCTTATCCTTCAAGTGTGATTTAATGACTACCCCTAATAACACTACATGGTTCCACTCTATCCAGCCTCTCTGTAATGCTCCTGCTCCTGCTGCTGTGCTGTCACAGAGCCATCTGGGCCCCTCAATAAGCAGGCTTCCTGAAAACTAGCCCTTTCCAGCAATAAAATTTAGGTCTTTCAATCTCAGAAATGGCACTCTTGACCATGTGTAGAAAACCATGCAAATTGAAAAAATGTAAATATTGACATTACCAGGCTTTCCCATGTAACCTGATGTAGTCTGATTTGCCCATTCTTTCCATTCTTTCTGTAAACATGTTTCTGAATCCAGGTTTATAAAACAGCCCAGGAGCAGCATTGTTCTGATGGGAAGAGCATTGGTCAAAGAGTCAGCTGGACTGTGAGCCCAGTCCTGGCTCTGCAGCTTAACTGTGTGACCTCCTGGGAGTGCTCTGAGCCTCAGTTTCCCTGTCTGTATAGAAACAGTCATCATGCCCACCCACTAGCTGGTAAAGTCAGGAGGAAATGAGCTGCCCGCCTGTGAAGTTAGTTACAGGGCAGCCTTTTGCCTGATCTCACTTCCCAATACCAGATGAGTAATTCATTTGTGATGTTCTGCCCTCATTAGGAAGTTTAGTTAGACAAAAGGCATTCAGAATTCTTTTAAGATACAAAAAGCATTCATTTTTATGGAAAGAGGAAAAAATATTTTTTCCGAGGTTTGTTCCTTAGTTTAGAAGTCAAGTCTTACAAACTTAGTAGGCTCTCACTTTAGTTTACTCATTTCTTATCCTTGCCCTGTAAGCAAGGTGGCAAGAAATGCATTCTATCCTGCATATGCAAGGGTGCAATGTGCCAAGTACATCTTTGTGAACATACTGTTTGTTTTAATCTAGCCTTTTAATGTCAAAAAAATCCCAAAGTTCCAGTATAATTATAATGGCTAAAAATGCTTGTTAAAAAGCACATTAAAAGATAAAGCTATTTTGAGGACTCAGGGGCATATAAACAGGTTATGATTTTTTCATAATTGTATTAAATCAGGCATGCACTAGCCAAATTCATGTTTTTTTAAAGTTTATTAGAAATAATGCTAAAATAAAGGAACATGAATTATTCCTTTGCCAGTTCTTTAAAGAGAACAGTAGATTCTGGCCTACCTCAAAGGACTATTAAGGGAAACAACCCAGTTATAGTGCTGCAAGCTTTGGATCTTTAAATAGTCTAAAGATCAAATCTCCCTCAGCTACTCAGAATGATTCCATATGTTCTCCTCAGAAACCTCCCCTCTTCACCGGTGCATGGGATGGTTTTGAAGAAGCTAGCATGAGGATGGCACAGAAGTACATTGCTGAGGAGAATGTGCAAGATGCGTAGCACAGTCATCTCATCTGATAATGACATCCTCACTTCTGGAGTGGCTACCCCAGCTGCTTTCTATTCTGCTTTCTCCTGCTCTTATTTCTGCCACACATGTGCACATGCACATAACAATATGTGTGCCTCCTTTGTTCTCTTAGAAATGGGAAGCTTCCAAAATGATCCTCTTGGGGAAAACATATCATTCTTTTTTGATAAGGAGAGGAATATGCATTAAATCCTTTATTACTACCAACAAAACAGACACACTGAGCAAAGCAATCAGGCAACCACATGTAGCTCCAGCTGTACCATACATATGGATCATTGTCCACACTGCTGGTGGGGCTGGCAGCATTTTAAAAAATGGTCATAACACATATGCTCCCTCGCTTTTTGCTCTGGCTTCCAAGGTCTTGCTGATCTAACTACATTATCACTGTAATACTTCCAGGACACAAATATCTTTTCTCACGTTGTGAACTCCATATGTTTCACATATGGATGGCATGACTTGGTGGATAAGTTATTTCTTAAATGAAAGTGAGGGGCAGCAAGCTTTGCCATCGTCCTGCCCTTGAAAAAACAAGAAGCAAGTCTTAGGTGCAAGAAGAGGATATTAAACAGACTGGATTCTCCCTTTTCAGTGTTCTGGACTTTGGCTCATTACAAGCTTTCCAGGTTTATTGGATGATATTTTCTAATCCATCTTCTGGCCAGGACTCTGAAGTAATTGCAAGATGGAAAGTCAGTGGTGTACTATAAAAACCCTACCTGTTTCTGAGAAGAATTCCTTGTCAGCTGACATTTTCAGAGTCAACTTAAGGGAAGTTGTTTTGGTTGTCTGGCTATTTATAAATTATTATTATTATTAGTCTAAAGTTCTGCTGATTGCTGAAAATTTCACAGAAAAAAGATATTGAGGCTACTGAAACACCACTCCCAGCCCAGAGGAGGAGGCTTCCGGACTGCCAAAGCACCACTCCCAGCGAAGAGGAGGTGAGCTGCTCAGGCCCCAGCAGCATCCCTCCCCCCACCTCACCCCCTCGTCAAAATGAGAAGACACGTAAACACGTCTCAAAAACAGACTTCCAGATCACCTACAGCAACCCAAAAGGGAAACAAGATGGAACACTCTGATACTCAACAACCTGGACTCCCTGAACTGGCAACAAAAGAGGATCTGGGAAAAATAAATCAGAAATAATTACTCAGATAACAGCCGCGATTGTGCCCATAGTAGAAGACATGATTAATAAAGCTAGAGAGGACACAGATAAAAAAATAGAGGAGCTGAGGAGCATGATGGAATTCCAACACAGGAAACAAGTTGAATCTATAAAACAGATGCAAACAGATTTCCAGGACATTAAAAACTCCATCGAAAGTTTACACAGTAGAATGAGCCAATGTGAGGACAGAATTTCCGATATAGAAGATAAGATTGTAATTAGTGACCAGGAAAAGAAAAATGTCTTTAAAATTGTAGGGGGAACAAGAAATAAATTCAGCAGCTGCTAGATGATACAAAGAAGAATAACATAAGACTGACTTCAGGGTCAACGAAGAAACAGGACAGAGTGCAGATGACATAAAAAACTTTTCACAGAACTGATGGCAGAAAACTTCCCAAACAGGGGAAAAGAACTTAACATAGAGATAAGTGAGCCATATAGGACTCCAAGTAGCCGTGATCAAAAAAAATCTACACATAGGCATATAATTGTTAAGATTCCAGAAACCCAACAGAAAAACAAAATTCTACAAGCAGTTAGACAAAAGAAATAAATCACATACAAAGGAAATCGCATCAGAATCACAGCAGACTTCTCAATGCAAACCCTCAAGGCAAGAAAAGCTTGGAGTGACATATTGCAAGCCCTAAAGGAAAATGGGCTCCAACTCAGATTGATGTACCCTGCAAAACTATCTTGCAAAAGTGATGGAAAAATGAGATACTTTCATGACAAAGAGCACCTGAGCAATTTCATGAATATCAAACCAGCACTCCAAAAAATTCTAGACAATATCCTAGGAAATGACAATGAGGATCCCAACCCCAGGAAGCCCAGCAGAATGAAACCATCAGGCATGACAAGAAATTAAATGCAAAGGGGGAGAATCCAACAAAAAGAAAAAGTCATGACAATGATAAGTCAATATGTATCAGTTATAACCATCAATGTTAATGGTCTCAATTCACCAATCAAAAGAAATAGAATGCCAGAATGGGTCAAGAAGCAAGATCCAACAATATGCTGCATACAAGAAGCACATTTAATTCAAAAAGAAACTCATAGACTGAAAGTTAAATGGTGGGAAACAATACACCATGCAACAGGAACCAGAAAAAAAGCAGGAGTAGTTATCCTCTTTGAAGATCAAGTGGATTTCAAACCAATGCTAATTCAGAGAGACAAAGAAGGACACTACATCCTTGTAAAGGGAACAATCCAAGAGGAAGAGATAACAATCATAAGTATATATGCACCAAACACTAGTGTGGTCAACAATATAAAACAAATACGGACATAAAAAATCATATAAGCACTAATACAATAGTAGTGGAGGACCTCAGTACCCCACTGTCACAAAAAGATAGATCAACTAGACAAAAAATAAACAATGAAATACTAGAACTCAAACAAACACTTGAACAAATGACCTTAACAGATGTTTACAGAGTGTTCCACCCCACAAAATCAGAATACACATTCTTTTCAGCTGTACATGGGTTGTTCTCCAAAATAGATCACATACTCACTCATAGAATATGTTTAAGTAAGTGCAAAGGAATTGAAGTTATCCCTGTATATTATCAGACCATACTATGATGAAATTGGAGATCAACAGAAAAAGAAACCACAAAAATTGCATAAACACATGGAAATTGAATAACACACTTCTGAATAACCAATGGGTCACAGAAGAATTTAAAGAAGAAATCAGACAGTTTGAACAATTAAATGACAATGACAGTACAACATACTGGAATCTATGGGATACAATGAAAACAGTCTTATGAGGGAAATTCATAGCAGCGAATACTAATATTAGGAAAACAGAGTAAACCCAATTAAACAACCTGATGCTGAACCTCAAGCTCCTAGAAAAAGAAGAGCAGGACAAACCAAAAGCTCATACAAGGGAAGAAATTATAAAGATCAGAGCAGAAATCAATGCAATGAAGACTAAGAATGATACAAAAAATCAATGAAGCCAAGAGTTGGTTCTCAAAAGACTAAACAAAATTGACAAGCACTTAGCCAAGCTTATCAGAAAAAGGAAAGAAAATGCCAAAATTTATGCAATTAGGAATGAAAAGGATGAAATTACAGTGGACCCAGCAGAAATCCAGAGGATCATCAATGCCTACTTTGAGAAATTATATGCCAATAAGATGGAAAACACAGAAAAAATGGACAAATTCCTAGGTACATATGAATTACCAAAGTTGAACAAAGAAAACCTAAAAATCTAAACAACCCAATAATAATCAATGAAATTGAAAATGTAATTAAAAACTTACCAACTGAGAAAAGATCAGGTCCTGATGGCTTCACTGCCAAATTAAACAAGACATTTAGAGAGGAACTACTGCCACTACTGTTTAAACTCTTCATTGAAATTGAAAGGGAAGCAGTAGCTCCTAGGGCAGTGAAGCTCAGCCGGTCCCAGCACCTGGAAGGAAGCTCCTCCCTGCCTCCATCCCAGGCTTCTAGGGCAGAGAAGCTGAGCCAGTCCCAGCACCTGGAAGGAAGCTCCCCTGCTGCCATCCCAAGCTCCTAGGGCAGAGAAGGTGAACTGTGTGTGTGCCAGAAGCGCCCCCCGCCTTGCAAATGAGAAGACACATAAACAAGTCTCAAAAACAGACTTCTGGATCACCTACAGCAACCCCAAAGGGAAATGAGATGGAACAATCTGATACTCAACCACCTGGACTCTCTGAACTGGC
>NW_004624763.1:4183443-4193504 GCF_000247695.1 Heterocephalus glaber
CTTACAAAAATCAGACCTCCCAAATTTAAAGACCCATTCCAAAAATGGGCATCTGAAATGAACAGACATTTCTCAGACAAAGTAGAAATAGCAAATAAACATATGAAAAAATCTTCAACATCACTGGTCATTCGAGAGATGCAGATGAAAACAACGCTGAGATTCCATCTCACCCCAGAAAGAATGGCTGCTATCAAGAAATCAACCAATAGGAAATGCTGGCAGGGCTGCAGGGAAAGAGGAACCTTGCTCCACTGCTGGTGGGAGTGTAGACTGCTGCAACCACTGTGGAAATCAGTATGGAGATACCTCATGGAACTAGGACTGGAAGTCCCATTTGCCCTAGCTATCCCCCTGCTGGGTATCTTCCCAAAAGAATTCAAAGAATCATACCACAGTGATATATGTGCACCCATGTTCACAGAAGCACAGTTTGTAATAGCTAAAACTTGGAAGCAGCCCAAATGTCCATCACCTGGAGACTGGACAAAGAAAATGCATTTTTTTTATAAGATGGAGTACTACTCAGCCATGAAAAACAAGAAATTAGAGAATTTATAGCTAAATGGATGCTCATTGAGGCGATACTCTTAAGTGAAATAAATAGGGCACACAGGTGTAAATACTGAATAGTTTCTTTAGTGTGAGAAACTGAAAGTGTAAATAAGGACTAAATGGTATAAGAGATAATGTGAAATAGGAAGAAAAGGGGCAAAGGGGAAGGGGAAATACAAGGAGTAGGGGAAAGGAAAGAAGGGAATGGAATTAATACAAGAGAATGAAAAATGGAAACAAAGTCTTTGTAAATAGGGAGGGATCGAGGGGAAGGGAGGGCAGGGGAAGGGGTAAAAATAAGAACCCAGAGAGATTATGTAAAGTTGCAAATTTCCAATATGAAAGTCATTATATTGTATACCTAAAATGTACCAATAAAATTAAATTTAAGAAAGAAAACAAGATATTATGGTAATTTACTTTTTGGCCATTACTTTACCTGCCCACATGATTACCTCAAACACCACTAAAAAGAAATTGTAAAATAATCCTTCCTGAACATTCAGTTTAAAAAATAATTGTAAATGGCTTTTAAAGAAAAAAATTCCTATTATTTTAATTATGTTCATATAATCGTGTCACATGTATATTGGGGTATTGTGAAGTTTAGAACCAAAACACTTCTAGTTGTTTTTTAATAGATAAAATTATGAATAGGGAGGGATGGAGGGGTTGAAGAGAGGGAAGGGAAGGGGGAAAATTAAGAACCAAGACAGTATGTAAAGGTGCATATCTCCAAGGATAAATGTCATTATATTATACACCTAAAATGTACCAATAAAAGGATATACAAAAAAATAAAATTATGCTATTGGTGAAGATACTTTCATTTTAAATTTAATTTGAAAAAAATGCATTTATTGACCTTCAGGATGTTATAAGGTAACTTTACCTTTCTTTGGGTATGAAGCTTTTGTTTGTTTCATTGCTTTGATTAGTTTTGTGAAAGGGGATAGCAAACCAAGGACTTTGTAACTATAAAAGGGCAAGTGTAGTTAGTATTGCCTAGATATGAGAAAAAATAGTTTTGATTTATTTCTTGAATGCCTCCATCACAGAGCAGCTTATAACCAATGGAGGCAAGATTGTAAAGTGAAGGAACAGAATCCTTTACAGAGCTTCAGGAATGCCCTTATAATGCTTTCAACAAGTATTAGTGGTAGAAAATGAATAGATATAAACACTGTCATGTTGTCTGGCGTTTTATCTACCCATTAAACAGGATTAAGCAATGTAACTGACTTGGGCATGGAAATCTGAAAAACGTTTTTGTAAGAGCAATTTTTCCTGGAGCCTTGGCGTTTTCTTTTCCATTAAATGTCTTAGTTTGCAGTGAGCGGAATACAGCTCTAGTCCTGCTTTGTCAGTTTGGGATGATTTGTTTTTTAAATTATAGTGAAGGATTTTGGGCCAGAATTCCACAAGGCTCATTTCAAACCGAGTTTGCTGACTCCAACTAGCCGTAGCTGGTATCCAACTTCAGCATACAGAACAGCAAAAGGGATACTAGGATGCCAGGAATAAGGCCATTGCTCAGATGGAATAACATTTGGCAATTTGGAAGAGTGTGTTGATGTAAGCTGAAACTGTAGGTTAGAGACTGACTTGTGGGATGCACTTGTGCCAATGATGGTCATTGTAGAGTCGAAAATGGGAAAAATTATTTACTGCAGCTGGCTCTTTGGCATTGACATCACTGATGGAATAATCCCTGGGAAATCTAAGTTAACAGAAAAGATGACTATGACCCACAGTACTATACTAGTTTCCTGGGTTATCTGTTTACCTGCCTCACACAATATGAAAACTCTGTTTAGGGAAGAATGAAATCTGTGGAACTGTAGGATGGTCCTTGGCACTGACTTGCCCAATGATAACTGATGCCTGGAAAATCCTTTCTGTCCTGCCACTTCTGTGGCCAATGTTATGAAGACTTGGGGTTTGAGGAAGGTTCTTTTCTAGTATCTCTTCTGAGTCCAAAGCTCCTGAAACATTTGTAACTTACCATTCTAGGAGCAGGCACATTTCCTACCTGGAAGCCTGCAGCTGAGATGCTGAGCACCAAAATAGCTTCAGCTGATGATCACTGGAAGTATGCCCAAGACTGAACATACTTTTTCTTTCTCATTCATGGATTTGTACATATTCTCAGATCAGTCTAACAGTAAGATTTTCATAGAGGAATATAGAGAAAAATGTACTACTCACCCATGTAGACCAAATGTAAAATTCTCTTCCTTGTTGGCCTCTCCCTACTTATCTCTAATTGACTGCTCTTTCAAGGAGACCTTGACATTGTCAGACTCTGTCCTCCCTGACAGTGCTTTCAATATTTGAAGATTCTTCTTGTGAGGGTCACACATCCCTGCTTTGTAATTTACCTGCTCTGTCCTCTACTATAAAGCAATTTTTCTTCTCCTGGTCACTAATTATAATCTTATCTTCTATATCTGAAATTTTGTCCTCACATTGGCTCATTCTGCTGCATAAAATGGAGTTTTTAATCTCCTGGAAATCTGTTTGTATCTGTTTTATGGATTCCATTTGTTTCCTATGTTGGGATTCCATCATGTTCCTCAGCTCCTCTATTTTTTTATCTGTGTCCTCTGTAGCTTTATTAATCATGTCTTGCACTATGAGCACAATCTCTGCTGTTATCTGAGAAATTATTTCTGACTTCATTTTTTCCAGATCCTCTTTTGTTGCCAGTTCAGGGAGTCCAGGTGGTTGAGTATCAGAGTGTTCCATCTCGTTTCCCTTTTGGGTTGCTGTAGGTGATCTGGAAGTCTGTTTTTGAGGCTTGTTTACATGTCTTCTCATTTCCACAGCGGGTGGGGAGGTGCTGCTGGTGGCCCCATGGCTCACCTCCTCTGCCCTGGGAGTGGTGGAATGGTGGCCAGGGAGCCTCCTCCTGGGTGCTGGTTGTCCTCTATTATAGGATGCTTAAATCTAAGTAAAAGTTGTCTCAACTTTCCCTTTGGCTTGTAAGTTCTTTGAAGGAACCCAGATGGCTCTGTTTTGGTCTACCCAAAACATACTAGTACCTTAGCTACTTGAGAGAACCTACCCTCCTACTTTGTGTGCAGGCCTAGTGGCATCCCAGTTAAGATACTCTGCTCTCTTCTCCCTGGATGTGGTCACATGATTCACATGAGGCCATCCAGACTCTCTATTTGTCCTGAGAATTTGAGCTTTGAGTTGATGCCTTTTAGGAATAAAAAGAGCTAAAGCTGATTCATCACAAGGGAATTTTAAAAGAAGAGGCAGGACGTTCTGCCCTTGGTTTCTACCTGCTTACTTTCCATCCTTTATGAAGCTTGAGTAGGTAGCTTTACCTTAGGTTTTGTAATCTGCCCCCACAACTTCCCAATAAATCCTTTTGCTTTTTTCTCCATTGGTTGTTTCCTGACAACATCCCCTGAGTGAGACTGTCCATTTTCTACTCCCTATTTATGTGTCCTGATGTCTGCAGCATTTGGAAAGCACAGTGAACACTGGTTCAGAAAAATTCTGGTCATAATTTTGGGATCAGAGATATGAATTCAAATAATAATATCCTTAGTTCTGTTTCTTGTCTTCCAACAGTTTTAGGAGCTCGTAACTAGAAATTTGTGATTGTTATCTTTTATAAAACTATTTTAAAATTTTTAGAATAGCTTTAACCCTGTAATATTTTTGTGAAAACAGTTTAGAGTTTCCATACCTCATACCAGTTTCCTCTATTATTAACATCTTATGTCAGTATGGTACATTTGTCACAGTTAATGAACCAGTATTTATGCACTATTTTAAATTAAAATGCATACTTTATTCAGATTCTTCATTTTCGCCCTAATGTCTTTTTCTGTTCCAAAATCTTATTTAGGAAACTATACTACATTTGAAAGTCACATCTCTGGTGTGATGGTTTATCACACTTTCCTTGTTTTTAAGGGTCTCCACAATATTGAGATATATTTTATAGAATTTCTTCAATTATGATTTGTCTAGTATTTTTTTTCCAGTAAGTAGACTGAGGCAGTGAATGTTCTCATCACATCGTAAGTAAGGGTCCATACCATCACTGTTGATGTTAACCTCAGTCACCTGGCTAAGCAGGGCTTGTCAGGTTTCTCCACTGTACAGCTATTATTTTCTATCTCCCTGTACTCTTTGGAAAGAAGTCACTATGCACAGTCCATATATAAAGAGCAGAAGAGTTATATTCCACCTCCTTAAAGGTGTAGTATGCATGTAAATTATCTGTAACTCTTCTGCACATGAGATTTATTTTCTTTTCTTTGTATTAGTATGGGCATATGAATATTTATTCTAAACTTTGAGTTATTTGATATTAGTTTATGTATTTTGTTGTTCAAATTGTTCCAGCTTCAGAAGCTCTTTCAGTTAGCTCCTGCAAACTTTCACATACTCCCATCATGCTTTGCTTTGTTTTTTATTTTTAATTTGTTTGTTTCATTTTGTTTTTGTTTTTGTTTCCTACACTCCCTGCCTTTCTGGCACTACATATACGTGGCTTATCTAACTTTTTTTTGCCCAGCCACAGAATCAACCATTTGAGAGCCTTAGATTAGATTTGTTTTGGAGAATGGACTTAGAAACCAGGACCTCATACTAGGTTAGGCCTGTTATTACTGGGGTGTCATCACTTCTAGGTCCTTTCAGCTGACAAGGCCATATATATGTGTATACTAACCCATTTGTATACATAGTCTATAAATATTTCATATATAACCACCTATTTTAAGCTTAACATGAGTTCATATCACATGCTAGCGTTGTCTTCTTGTTTTTCTGTAACTTCTCAGCTTGACAGTGAGAAATCCACTATGCCACCTATTATGCATTTACCTAATTATTCGATTCCAATATATATGTATTGTTACTTTGGAATCATTAGTTCATACCCCTTGTAGGAAACAACTTTATCAACTAGGAGGTAGTGCCTGCAGTACAGTTCCTTTTTCTTTAGTCTGACCAGAGTCCACTCATTTTTAGTTACCTTTTTAGCACCTTATTTATTCCCTCAGTCTGTATAGTGAGGTTGTGTCATACCATTATCTTTCAAAAATTATATTTTATATTTATCCAAGGGATAATACATAGCTAATAATGACAAATAATGCTGACAGGCTTATAATAAAAATTAGCCTATACCTCTTTTCTCACTCCTGCTCACCCTGACCTGTTTTACAGGAGAAACACTTTTCAACTCTTTTATCTATTTAGATTCACATAAAATCTAAATAATGTTCCTTACAGCTGTCTCTTGAGACATCAGTTTTAGACGTTATCCATTGATTTTTCCATAATTATAGAAAAAGGTTTAGCTGTATTGCAGTTTCTTCATCTGCTTCATTTTTTCAAAACATATTTTACAATTTCTGATAAAATTAATATTCAGTGTTTGCATTACTCACTTCCTCGATAATTTAAAAAAGTTCTAGCATTAACAATTATTTCATTCTTTCTTCTTACTTCAGTTTCCCACTCTATACATTATTTTCTCATGTGATCCTGATACAGGGGAAATATAACTCCCAACCAGTCAGATGTCAGATGTGCCGAGTTTGTGCCCCCTGAAATTGAAGAATGAATCAAAGGGACAACAGAAGTTAGGAGTAGGAAAAGTTTATTGAGAGATAGCTCCTGAGATACAGAAGACAGGAGGGGTCCTGAGTGGGTTGCCACTGAGGCCCTTTGTCAGGAGTAATTCATACAGCAAAGTTACAAGGTTCATACAAAGTGAGTCAAACTGCCATCAACCTATAGGATTACAAGTGTAGGTGCTAACTAATATTGATCCAATAGGAAAGCAAGTCACGTAGCAAGGGTACATGGGAAGAACAAAGGCATTTTGGGGAAGAGATGGGTCCAGATGCTCTGGTCAACCACCTTGATCACTGATGTCTATCTGGACTTCCTGAACCAGGTAGTGCTAATTACAGTATGATTCCAAGTTACTGTTTATCCCTTAGGGAGGCATGTAGACCTGGCCATTGCATCTCTATCTTGAGGCCTGGCCTTCTTCAGATGTGCCTCCCGCCACGATTCTGATGTCTTTACTTTACACTGACTTCCTTGAGAGCCTAGTCCCTCTCTGACTGTATATTAATTTCTAACTAACTTTGCTGCCTATAATAATCCCACTTACTAGATTTCATTTTCTTTTTACCTCTTACCTCGTAGAACCCTCAGTTTTCTTGGGCTGCTTCACTGGGAATAAGTATGCACAGCCATGAATAAGGCTGCTGGTGTCTAGGGGCTGAATGGGAAAGGAGGCTGAGAATCTCATTGTCTTATTTGCAGGATTATACTTTATCCCTTGTTCCAGATTGGTGCCTCACTCCACTTCCCATTGTGCCCAGGTCATAAGTCCCAAGCCTTTCTGAGTTACTCTTTGTGAAGCTCAAACTTTTCTTTCCTGGTGATCCAAGAAGAAGATAGCTGTTGCCTGGGTGGACACGAAGGGAATAAGAAGCTGGGGATGTACGTGCTTTTCATGCTTCCATTACTATGCTTCATCTCTGCATGACACCTCTAATTCCTGGTACCTCTAATTATACTTTTTTTCTTTTAGGAGTTTCCTCTGCAGCCACAAAGGCTATTCTTTCTTTATTCTTGCTCATTCAGTAAGCAGAAGAAATTCTATATCAGCTTTGTAATTTCACTTACTGTGATTCAGTGTTACAGATTCAGTGTCTTTACATTTCATCAAAGACGGAGTTTGTGTTTGTGTTTTATGTGCTACTAGTTATTGTGTAAAGGGGGGAGGTAATTTTTGAAAGAAGAGAATGTCCCAACATAAAGCTGAAGTCCCGTGTTTGGTGCATTTCCTGAGATCCACACTAAACTAAGCTCATGCCACCTCTGTGGATGAGGTACTTCTGAATCCTCCAAGCAAAGTAAATTGTTTTGTTCTTGGCTTCTATAGCATTCTAACTGTCCCTCTGTCAGAGGAATGTCATGCCCTATTGTTGAACATTTTTCATTTTCCCCACTAGACTATGAGCTCATCTAGGGCAGGGACCACATCTTACTAACACATGTGCACCTTGAGCCACACACTGGCCGAACCACCGGGCATACCCAACACCTGCTTCATGAGTCTGAGAGTGAGTCAGCTGTGCTGGGGTCGCTGCCTGAGCTCTGAATGTGCTCTGAAACCTCTGAGACACATTGCAGTTGCTCAGACACCATCTGAGAAGTTAAGTGAACTACTATCTAACATTTTCAAGTCTTATCCTGACAGTTTTATGGCCCACAATTATGCTCCCCCTAGAAAGTATTCTTGGGTGACCTGGAAAAGAGTTGGAGGAAATTGAGGATTTGTCATTTGAGAGCTTCCCCAAAAGGAATTTGATTTTTTTAATGGGATAGAGGCATCCTTTAATTCATACTTTAATTTCACTTCTGTAGAGATTTGCCATGGCCTTAGTGTGGCCTAATCATTACTAACAAATGCTTTAACAACGGAATTAATGAAGACATCAAGTTGAGGTTAAGATAAAAAGGCCATATAGGACAATGATAAAGAATAGGCACGTAGGGGCTAGGGATTTAACTCAGTGACACCTTGCCTGCTTGGCAAGCGCAACGTCCTGACCTCGATCCCTAGTACCATTAAAAAAAACACAAAAAAACAGGAATAAGCATGTAGGAGTTAAATCTAACTTTGAATCTTAGCTCTTTCATTTACCACATAGCCTGTGCCTGTTTTTTCTATAATAGTGCATATATTATTGAATTGAATGAGGATTAAATAAGACAATGCATATAAGACACCTAACATAATGCCTAGTATGTGGTAAGCTGTCAATAAATATAATTATATTTGTTATTATCTATTATGATCATTCATGTAACACCCAGAAATATCTGATGATTGTCAGGAATAACTTGAAAATGTTTAGTGACAAGAACTTGGGCTTGGGGGAGTCAGGAATTGGGCAGAGAAAATTTAGCAATCGAGGAAAGTGGTGATACTTTCTTCACTGAGCCCTATTAAATTGAAAGATTGTGTTCCAGCAGCCAAGGAAAAGAGTAGCTAAAAGAATCATTTCTTATGATCTAAAGTCCATTAGCTACTCCATTTGGCTGTTAATGTTGTGAGGCCATCGGTGTAAATAAATGTCATATTTGGTAATGGACTTGTTTTCTTAACAATTATAATATATTGTTCTCTCCAAATGCTATAATTTACCTCTGGCATTCCACTAATTAGTTGGCAGATCAGCCTTCAGCATTGTATCAATATCCCATCCCTCCCCACATTTTTGTATTAAAGTTTACATTTAGCTGCTGTCATGGGCTGAATTTTGTTTGCTCTGAATTCATGGATACCCTAGCCCCTAGTTCCTCAGAATTGTGATTGTATTTAGAGATAGGGACTAGAAAGAGGTTATTAAGTAAAAGTTAGGCCATTAGGATGGGCCCTAATCCAATATGACTAGTGTCCTATAAGAAGAGCAAAGTGGGACACACAGAGACGCCAGGAGCATGCAAAGACACAAACGCGTGAAGAGACAGACAGCAGGGAACATTCACATGCCTCAGAGAGAAGCCAGATCTGCCAACACCTTGAGCTTCAACTGCCAGCTTCCAGAACTGTGATTAATTAAATTTCTGTTGCTTAAACCACCTAGTCTGTAATATTTTGTTATGGCCGCCCTGGTAAAGTCATACAGTTAGAATCAAGGAGCAAGATCTAGTCTGGGATATCTGACTTTGTTTTATCTGTTGGAGTGCATAAAGCACTTATCACACAGATTATTTGAACTTCATCCTGCCCTGGTAAGGAAGTGTTGTTATTAACTCCATTTCAGGGAGGAAGCGGCTGAGCTCAGCATCTGTACCAACACATAGCTGCTCGGGGGACAGGCAGCATTTGAGCCTAAGTTATTTCACTTAAATCCCTTCTCTTTTTGCCTTGCCAGTGTACCCTCACTTCTCTCTCCTTACCATGAGTGTGGCAGATGCACCTGTTTCTTCCTAGCGTAGCTTATGTGTTTGCACTAGTGAGGGTTACACAAAGGCTGTAGATGGCTGCCTTCTGCTTCTGGGCTGAAGAAAACAGCAAATTTGTCAAATCTAAAAGAGAACATTTTTACTTATTACTCCGCTTTCGGAATCAAATGCCTTTTAATTCACTGTCATTGTACAGCTGAAAGTGAAGAATGAAATGTTGATGTGCTTATTATTTTTTTCTGTTTTTAAGGCATTCTACCTGTCTAGGTCAACTTTTATGTATTCATTCATTCCACAAATATATATTGAGTTCCTGCTATGAGCCCTGAGTTTGGATGTCAGTTTCTGAGGCAGGAGTTAACGTGTTCAGCATGGAGAGATGGGGCTGAATAGAAAAATGTCGGCTCTGAGCCAGGAGGCCTTTCTATGATGTTACACTGTGACTTCTTTGCTGTATTGAAAATATATCTTTCCCCAACCCACATTAAATTTTTAATGTTCTCCTTTATTCTCAGAAGATTTTTATAAAAAAATTCCTC